>CM073571.1:47264512-47864512 GCA_037074715.1 Magnolia kwangsiensis | reverse complement strand
CTACTCAACTTGCCGATCGCCAATCCTTGTCCGATGTGATAGGGGTGATGTGGGATAGCTATGATGAGGTATAAAGACTATGAAAAAATTTTAATCTTTACCTAATTATAGATATCCTATTTTGAAATTTTGTTAATGTATTTAGTTTGGATTTTAGCTGTAAAGTATCCTAATATATATGAGTATGGGCTCAATCCCACTAACGCTATTTCTTTTACAAGCAACATGTACACATGAGACTAAGTTCTTCGTGCTATAACGCACTAACGCAATAACGCCACGTCACATTAAGGTGGCACCACTACAATCGAGGTGGGGACACAGTCAACATGACAAGAGTTTTGACATCTGCTAACTTGGGTCACATGGGTACACATTGCGCATGGGGCTTTTAGGTCCTGCCAAAAGTGTACGTGGAATGAAATGTGAGTACCAGTGTTCTACCATGGACGCAAAAGACTGCTACAGTCTCCTGCGCGCAAGTAATCGGGACCTGGGAGCAGTCACGCCGCCAGCCACAAAAATAAAATAAAATCCAATGTATTACAAGTGGTGATCCTAACCATAACCGACGGCCCCTGCGCATGGAGAGTTCCGATCATACCACTCAGCACGTGGCCCCACTGAGCGGGGATAGATGCTGGATCCTGAATGGCAACAGAGGAACTCTATTCATCTCATTGGACATAATTCCACAGTCAAGACTCAAGCATGTGTCGCAATAGTGTTATTTGAACCATTTCTCCTCCTCCTCTTTTTTTTTTTTCCCGCCACAAATAAACCACGATTTCATTATCCGTCCTAGTGGCCCCAGTGATAATCCTGACCGTAGATTTATAAGGTTAGTGAATGGCTGTGATGGCCAGTAGCATATACGGCCTTAATAGCATAGAACCCAGTTCCGGTCGGTCGCTGGACCATCTCAGCATGTGGGCCCCAAAGGAGCTACGGAAGAGAAGAAATGCACCACACATACACAAGAAAAACCGCATGTTTATTCTTCCTATATCATGGAAACTCTTATTTGATATTTATAGACTCCTTTTCTACGTACTTGTATAGGATCTCTCTCTCTTCCTCCTCCATTCAACTAGAAGCTGGAAAAATCTGTCTCTTGATCTTGCTCCGGCCCTGGAGCGAAAGCATCCTCCCCCTGAGCATTGAATATCTCTTCTACCTCTTTTGAAGGTGCATTGAAGGAGAGCTCCTTCTCTTCCCTCTCCATCTGCCTCAGTATGTTCTTCTTCCCTACACACATGACAACCAACAAGAACAAGATTAATATTTGGTGGGTCCCAATGTAGTATCAGACGATCCTAACTATCCATTTGGTTGGAATAATCAAAACACACGACCCACCTGCGAGAAAGTACTTCTGGTTGTCACGAGCATTTACTTCAAAGCAAACCATCTGCAGATTCTCGTCACGGGAAGCAACGGTCACGATTGGATGACTAGCTGGGACGATGAAGACCGCGTTGGGCGAGAGGCGGGAACGGACTCTTTGGTAGCGTACAGGACCCTCATGCTGCTGCTCTTCTTCTTCTTCTTGTTCCTGCCCGCGTCCTTGCTCGCTCTGGCGACGCTGGCTCGAGACGTGAGGACACGCCATCTCGAAGTAGCCCCTTCCTTGCACCACCAACACCACCTTTGCTGCCTTCGAGTTGTAGAAGGGCAGCTGCATCCCTCCCTGCAAAATGACACAATTGTCCCTTAGTCTAGAACGCGTGGTCAATGTACCTTTTTTGAGCAAGCAGATCACTTACGTGAACCACGTGGCCCCCACTTTTGGTGATCAGAACCATACATCGGTATGGCCATAGTTTAAAAACATGACTAACTTGAAACCTAGTTGAGTTCATGACTCAAAAAACTCTCGGTTGATAGGAGTTTTTATGTTGAATATTTTAAAGTATAAATAATATCATTTGTGCCCATTCCATTCCAGTCGAGCCTCGTCGAAGGCAATGTGGGTCCCATCTCCAGATTTCACCAATGCTCAAGAAAAACTCGATTTTATCATCTGGACCATTAAAATGTGGGTCTCACCACGTGAATTTCAATACTTGCCAAGCTAGAGATTAGAGAAGATCGCTTACGCGGCTGATGTTGGCAAAAGAGACTTGGACGTCAATATCTCGGAGCTGTTTGTAGTCGTCGGCATCAGCTTCGTACAACTCACCGTAGTTGTTGGAATGGGTGGGCTTCTTGTCCAGCAGGTTGAAAGGTCCATTCGATTCTCCAAACGGCCACTTACGACTGCCCTTGGAAGAGGACACATGTCTTTCTATGGCCCTTATCTGCTCTTGGGAAGCCCTGATAATCCCGCCCTTTTTCTGCTGACCGAACAGCCTCTCCAACCTATCCCCTGGAATCTACAACCACCAAACCAATGCAAGAAATGCAAGTAAACTAAGGTGTGGAAGACTGACCACATAGACCAAATGCATACAAGTTTCGGTGAAGAAGCAGCAGCAGCAATATCATTGATTAGAATGACATGAAAAGAGAAGGAGATTGCTTACCTTGAAGATAGCCTCGAGAACATCATTGCTAAAGCTCCGATAAAACGATTCAGGATCCTCACCTCCAGCCCCAAAAAATTCCTACACCCCGGAAAAAATTTTTACTCCCAAATTAAAACTAAAATAGCATGAGATTACTTGGAGTGGTGGAAGAAAAAAGTGTTTGTTTTTACCCTGTAGCGACCGGGTGTAGACACCGGCAGGAGAAGTTTGGCAACATACAGCTTCTCCTCGCTGTCTTTATTGATCAAGAAGACAATAGTCCCTGCAGGAATTGTAAGGATATCTCCTCTGCGAATGTTGTAAGACTCCTTCTTGTTCTTTTTCAGGAAATTGATTGTTCCTCTTCCTGCATCCAATTCACATTTCCTCATTCATTACTACAAAGACGACGAAAAGAAGAAAGAAGAAGCTAGCAATACCTCTAACTACATAGAGTACGGCCTCAGCATCCCAATGGTGGGGTATTAGGAAGGTATTAGGGTTCGCCTCTAGAATGGCCAGTCGGTAGTTGTCGATTCCTCGCAGGAGCTCAGATTGTCTAGAAAACCTCTTCAGAACCCTAACGTTGCCTTCTTCAGTCCTGACTCGATGCGTAAAACTCTGTTCGTCGGAGAAGTAAGGATTATTCCGTGCTTGTTCTTCCCTACTTTCACTCCTTGGATTCCCTTCACGTCGAGTCTCCTCTCTGTACTGCTGCTCGCACTGCTTCTCGCATTCCGTCTGCTGTGGCTGATATCGGCACCGCTCCTTGCATTTTTTCAGCGGCACTCGACTCTGGCCACCACCACGGCCCTTTTCTTCTTGTTCTTTGTATTGCTGTTCGCACTGCTGCTCGCATTCGCTTTGGTGCTGCTGTTGCTGCCTGCACTGCTCTCTACATTGCTGTAGCTGCTGTTGCGGATCTCCCCGACGCTTATCGCCACCACCATGGCCTTGCTTTGTTTGTTCTTGGTATTGCTGTTCGCATCGTTGCTGGCTCTCTCTCTCGCCGGGTTGAACCTGTTGGCATTCTTCCCGGCATTGCTGCAGCTGCTGTTCAGGATCCTTTCGATTCAGATCATTACCAGCATCGTGTGAATATTTTTTTTTGCACGAACTCAGGCATCGGGTCTGTTGGTGACGACTAGGTTGCTGTTGGCACTGCCGCTTGCACTGCTCGAGCTCAGGGTTGTATGAGAGAGCTAAGGTGGTGGAAAGAAGGAAAAGGGTCAGAACGAGGGTGGCTGGTTTCGCCATTAAAGAAATTGAACGGTTCTGATGAGGAAGGATGTGATACGACGGCCTGCATTTATAAGAATATTTTCGTGCTCGAAACGAATTACGTGTAGATGTGGCGATTCGAACTTGCATGAACTGCTACGTGCTTGAACGGTTCCTCGAGGACCGACACGTTGCAACTTCCTGACGCAGTTTTCACGTGTTACGGAATACGGACAGAAGCACTAGCGGACAGTATAGTCGCGGGATATGTTTTTACCTCTCCTGGGACGAACGTAACACCTGCAGTATCGTAACTGCCACGTGCAACAGGTGTCATGGAGACTGGAGAGGGCATTTTCGTAAAACTGCATGAAAGTTTCTGGTGGCTTCTCGTCGTTTTGCGGATGGAGGATAACGATTTCTCCGCAGGTACCATGCAATATGGACGCGTGTAACGCTCGGTGAGATGGTGTACTCGTCGCGTCTGTAGATGTGGCCGAGATCATACGCGCGTTTTTGTTTCTGTTCACTCATCAGCGGGTCCATGAAGCAGACAGGTTCACGATAATCTCGTCTCACCTTTGTGTCAACCTCCGTTGAGTCCCACGTGCTGAGAAGGTCCGACGATCGGAGCCTGCCATGCTCTGCTCGTAGTACTTAGAGATTGTTTCTCGTTTCTGGGTGAAATACCATGCGTCTTGCCAGGCATTTTTGCGCCTGGATAATTTCGTATGCTTTTTATGTAGGATGTGAAGCAATCACGAATTTATTATAAATGGATAAAAAAAGTTTAAGAAAAAATTAACAAAATTTCACCGTAGTTTAATCGACCGAGGTCGACTGAGCATATTAATCAAGTCAATCCATCGGTTGGGTCAATCGATGTAAATTCAAATTAAGATGAAATTTTTGCTAGATAAATTTTTTTTTTTTTCCAGTTCAATCAATTGACAAATTTGGTCAATCAATCAAAACAAATTCAATTTATTAGGTTTTAGTCTTTGGACGTTTTTGTGCCCTTCTGATTGGATCAATTGAAAGAGCGAAAATTTGCATGTTTTTTAGTTTTTATTTCTTTATTTGTTACGGTCTTCTCTAATTACGTTTTAGAGTTTGTTTAAAGTTATTTCATGATGCAAACTCATTTATTTTAGATAATTTTTTTAAAATAAAATTTCTCAAAATTTCTTTATTTCTCTCGTGAATTCAATAATCTTCTCTTGTGGATTCAAGAGAACTTTGTGGATTCAAGCTGTTTATTGTTTGAGGAAGACGGTGATCGACCTCATCATACCCACCCATTCGTCAATTTGGTATTAGAGCGAGAATTTTTCTCGAATCGATGCCTTCTAATGACGAATCGGGTAACCATCCTATGGACAGTGCTCTCGGGAATTATTCTTTAACAATGATAGCTTTTGAAGTGGCGCAACGGGAGAATCAGTAAGTCATGTAAGGGTTGTAGGCTGCTCTTGACCTCATGACGGAGGCATCAGGACAATTCCATTGTAATGATTCTGATTGTGAGGTGATGTCAGCGAGGAATCACAGGGTCATGCTTAAGGATATGGGATTCAATGATGAGGAGATCAATGACATGATCCTCCAACACCTTGGCCGAGGTAGCAATTGGGTAGATCAGACGGATCGGGAATTCAAGATGAAAGTCGATAGTCCTAATTTCAATGACCAACTCCACATTAAGGACTTCCTCAAATGGCTGCTTGAAATTGAGCGTTTATTCGGCTACATAGAAATTCCTAAAGAGATGAAGGCATCAATCTTTATGTGCTTGCAGATGAAACAACTAATGCGTGCGAGATTCCTCCCTAGCGACTACGATCAGGTATTGTTCTAACAATACCCAAATTATCGACAAGGTAGTCGAACAGTGAGAGATTACGTAGATGAGTTCTACCTTTTGGCGGTGCAGAATGATTTAGTTGAAACTGAATCGCAACAAGTCGCCTGATTCAACGATAGGTTGTGTGTTGCGATCCAAGATCGTGTTCAAATGCAGTCCGTTTGGACAAAGAATGGAGTAATCAAGTTGGTCACCCAAGTGAAAGTGTAACTTAAGCGATCTAACATATGGACCTACCCTACTAATAGGGTAGCTACTACGAGTCCTTCGCAGAGAGCACCACAGGCCAAGGGAAAAGAACCTGTAAGGGGCGCCCTCAACCTCTTATACTGGTGAACCGAGAGTCAGGAAGCGGACAAGTGAGACCCTAAAGGGGGCGTGACCACTGTTGTTGGTTAGAGCAGGATCCCAAACCCATATGGTCAACAATGCTAGACCATGTTATCAATGTGACCAACTGGTTCACCTATTAAACACTTATCCCCAGCAACAACTAGATAACCTTGCCATTAATGATGGAAGCTAGCATTGAAAACGCATAGGAAGATCCAGATGTTGATGAACTGAAACACGGTATGGATGATGAACCAGATGAAGCAGAGTAAGTTCCGCAAGATAATGGTGAGTCCCTAATAGTGAGATGACTATTGAATTTGCCAAAGAAGGATGTACATCTACAACGATATAACATCTTTTGAACAAGGTGTACGGTGGATCAAAAAGTTGGTGATGTGATCATGATAGACATCAGGAGTAGTGAGAACATAGTCTCCAAGGTCATGGTGGAGAAGTTGTAGCTAAAAATGGGAAGATATCTCTCCTCATACATGATTGGTTGAATTAAGAAGGTCAATGAGACGAAGATAACTGAATAATGCATTATATCTATTTCAATTAGTAAACATTATGAGGACTAAGTTATTTGTGATGTAGTTGACATGGAGACATGTCACATATTACTTGGTCGACTGTGGAAATCAGATCATGATGTCACTCATAGAGGATGAGATAATGTGTATGTTTTTGTCAAGGATGGCGAAAAAATTATACTTGCCCCTCTGGACCCGAATGAGCAATCCCAAACTTCTAAAGTTAATGGGTGTTCTCTCCTAATCACATGGGACTTTGTTGAGGAATCAAAGGAGACATCACAAGTTTATGCATTGATTGTAAATGGTAAAGAGGTAGAGCCCGTTATTATTCCCAAAAAATTAAAACCATTATTGTAAGAATTTAAGACAATTTGGTTCGATGAACTTCCTAATGTGTTGCCTCCCATGCAAAATATTTAGCACCATATCAACCTTGTCCCAGGGGCTAGCTTACCCAATCGCCCTCATTATCAGATGACTTCGAAAGAGTGTGATATTTTACAATGACAAGTGGACGAATTGATCCGTAAGGGTCTAGCGTAAGAAAGCATGAGCCCATGTGCCGTGCCACTCTATTGATGCCTAAGAAGGATAAGAGTTGGTGTATATGTGTCGACAGTTGAGTCATAAATAAAATCACTGTGAAGTATTTCCTATACCATGATTGGATGATATGTTGGACATGTTAGAGGGGGCAAAGCTATTTTTTAAACAGGATTTGAGTAGCGGCTACTATCAGATCTATATTCGGCCGGGCGATGAGTGAAAGACAACATTTAAGACCAAGGAGGGTCTGTATGAATGGTTGGTCATGTCCTTCGGGCTTTCAAATACGCATAATACATTTATAAGGGTGATAAACCAAGTTATGAAACTATTCATCGGTCGAATATTTGTGGTAGTTTATTTTGATGACATCTAGATATACAGTTAGGACGAAGCAGACTATGTGAAACATTTGAAATAAGTGCTTTAAGTGCTCGCCGAGAACAAGTTGTACCTCAATATGAAAACGTGCAACTTTGACGGAGAGCCTATTGTTTTTTAGGCTTTATCGTGACGTCCAACAGGCATATGTATGGACGACAAAAAGGTGAGAGCCATAAAAAATGGCTGGTTCTGACGAACATTCATGAACTGAAGTTTTCACAAGTTGGCGACGTTCTATCTTCGATTCGTGAAGAAATTGAATACCACCGTGGCACCGATCACTAATTGCATGAAGAAATGACATTTTCAGTGGACTGAAGAGGTCGACAGAAACTTTACTATAATTAAGCAGAGGTTGTCCACTATGTCAGTCCTTATACTCCCTAGTTTTGATAAATTATTTGAAGTTGAGTGTGATGCTTCGTATGTTAGTATTGGGGGTGTGTTGTCTCAAGAGGGCAGACTGGTGGCTTTCTACAGCGAAAAACTTGCGATTCCCATAAAAAATAATCAACATATTAGATAAAATTGTACGTAATGGTTCATGCCTTGCTACATTGGAGGTATTACTTGATTCAACGAGAGTTTGTATTCTATACGGACCATCAGGCCCTCAAGTTTATTAATAGTTAGGCTAACGTTAATCGTGTGCATGTTAAGTGGATTTCTTTCTTACAGGAATTAACGTTCGTGCTAAAGCATAAGGTAGGGAAACATAACAAGGTGGATGATGCGCCTAACCGACGTGCAATCTTGTTGGTCACCATAAGCAACGAGGTTGTCTGGTTCAAGTATCTTAAAGGCTTATATGCCAAAGATGATAACTTTAAAGACGCATGAGTCAGATGCTAGGAGGGTCAATCTAATGACCTCCATATTCAAGATGGTTTCATTTTCAAAGGAAATTAGTTGTGCATTTCACAGAGTTCATTACGAGACCGTACCATCCAAGAGCTATATGGAGGTGGCTTCGGTGGTCCCTGGGGTGAGACAAGACAATAGTTCTCTTAAAGGAATGTTACTATTGGCCACAACTGAAACGAGATGTGATAAAAGAGATGCAACGATGCCATATGTGTCAGGCATCCAAGGGGTGGTCACAAAACATGAGCCTATATAATCCATTGCCTGTCCCTGATGGCTCTTTAGAGGATTTGTTTATGGACTTTGTGTTAGGTCTCCTACGAACCCATGGAATAAAATCACTGTTTATCGTGGTCAACATATTCTCTAGGATGGCTCATTTCATAGTGTAAGAAGACTCTCGATGCTATACATATTGCAAATTTGTTCTTTTGAGAAGTTGTTTGACTACATGGAGTCCCAAAACTGAAATAGCGGTGAAGATCGCTTAAGTTGAAGTAGAGATATCCTATAGGGGGGGGGGGGGGGGGGGGGGGTGGGGGGGTTAATAGGATTTTTTAAAGTTTTTATGAATTATTAAAAATCCTTATCACACTAATCCTATTATAGAGTACAGATTAGGATTACTCAAAATTAACTCTACTGGCTTCCAAGCCTGGTAGAGGATCCAATCACAAACTATTTAAAAGACAAACAGTTTATAGATGAGATTGTGATGGATATGACAGTGTGTGCATAAGATGTGATCATATATAAGGACTTGTAAGGTAATCACATAAATGTAAGACAATATCAATCTCAAACACAGTTATTTTATAGTGGTTCGATGACTTGTCTACTCCACTCCCGGCTTCCACACTCAACCCTTGAGTGATCGAATTTCACTAAGAAGGTTTCCCATGATTTACCTCAAACCTAAGGTTTTAAATCAGGTTCACCTTCAACCTTTACAGAGGTTTCTACTCGGTTCACCTCAAACCCTGGAGTTTTGCTGGCGTACTCCTAACCAGATGTTTATGCCCACACAGGACAAGGGTCCACACAACGCACTCGGAGGTTTCTACTCGGTTCACCTCAAACCCTGGAGTTTTGCTGCCGTACTCCTAACCAGATGTTTATGCTCTCCACAGAGCAAGGGTCCACAGAACATACCCCGCACGTACACTCCCGTCGGAGGCCTCCTTTGAGGACTTCAAATGGTGAGCAACACTTAAAACTCAATCCTAAAAAGGAATGATCACAAGTGTCCTTTGGACTCTTAGTACTTACAGATAAGTTGATGAGTCCCTTTCAACGCAGTGATGAAGACCTTCTACTTGTTGATGAAGAGTCTTCAGCTCCTTTGATCCGCGACACAAAGATGTATCTATACTGGGCTTAGGTTGGGTCAAGGTTATGATGAAATACCATTCTAAGGATTTTCCTATAAGGAAGATAGAGTGGCTCCCATCATCTATGCATTCAAGGCATCCCAGCTTAATGATATGTCATTAAAGTAGTAGCTGAAGGATCCTTGAATGCGAAAGTTCATTCTCCAATCCACTCTATGAAATATCAATGATGAGGGTGGATTGGAGGATGAACTTCCTGAGAGAAGGGCTTAAGGTAAATGATAGGAAGGTTAAAACTCACAAAAGCACTCTCTACTTTCTCTCCCAGCAATGAAGACAACTCTCTCAATTTATAGGCAAAAGGTTCCAACGGATATAAACGGTCATATTTATGATAGAGTTCGATATCATCGAGAAGTTGTCGATATGATCGAGCGTATACTCTCGATTGTATCGGCAGACCTCTCGATGATAAAAACTCAATTGTCATTTCACTTTTGGAAACCTTCTGCCAACTGGTCGATAGGATCGAGACACACATCGATGTAATCGGATTTCGAACTCCGATTCAATCGAGTGATGGTTTAATCTATTGACAGGTGAAAAATAAGAGAGAAGCCTCGAAGATTTCAGGTTCTACAGATATGATCGGAAAAGCAGTCAATGTCATCAGAATTTGTACATCGATCATATCGGAGACCTTGTCGATGGGATCGAAAAATCGTATAGATTTACCTATAAGCTTGCTAGACGATTTATGTCCTGACTCGATCCAATCGACTAGGTCTGGATATAATCGATATATGAATATCGATTTATCGACTGGCACCCCGATCATCATAAACAAAAACCTAAAATTCTTGCTGGTGAGAATATGCGCCCACAATCGATATGATCGATTGACTTCCGATATGATCGATATTTGAATTCAGATTGTATCGAATATACATCGATATATCGAAGCATATGTTTATTTTATTTAGAAAAACAGGGGCACCGAAAAACAGTCTATCGATTATATCAATCCTCTTCAGATATGATCGATATTCGAATATCAATTATATCGACTCTCAAGTCGATAAATCGATAAATCGTCCAGATGATTGTTTTGATTGCTGGACGCTTTCTGTCCTCACTCGATTGTATCAATTGAGATGCCAAGGACATCGACAGAGCTGGTCGATCATATCGAAGGGGTAATCGATATAATCGACAGTGTAAGAAAAACTTTACTGATTTTCTTTTTTGATAAAAATCTTTCTTACACTGAAACCCTAAGATGTTCTAATTCTTTTTAAGGGTTTAATCACCTGATGTTTTGGGACATGGGATGTGAGGCTATGATTTACCTTTTGGTGAGCTTCCACACATCTAGTTGAGGCAGACGCTTGACTTGTTCTTCTTGTTAGTCGCTGTTGTTCGACTGACTCAACTTACAACGTAATTGACAAACAAGGGCACATAGTAGGTGCACTTTCAATCTCCCCCTTTGTCAATTACGTGACAAAATACTCAAAACACCCTACGAACATATCTAAACAGATACATCCTAAATTGTGTGTACATGTTTTAACACAATTTTATAAATTCTAAACTCCCATGTACACACCCAATAAACTTCTCCCCCTTAATTCAAAAACTCTCCCTTTCTTGTTGCGGCTTCTCCCCCTAACACCTGCAACACAGATATACAATTTTCCCTCAGGGTGTTTGAATTATTCTCCCCTTTTTGTCAGTCATTGGAAAAGGTATAAGACGTGATATTGACTGAAGATTGAATCATATGGGATAACCATAAGTAGATAGATGTATATAAATGAGAACATTGTAAAGCATACATCAAAGAAGCACAAGCAGCATTGTCATTTCAATAGCATCAAGAATGACAATGAAATATGAATTGAATGCAGCCATATCAATAAGTATAAAAAAAAATATATACTGCCACAGACAGCAGTGCTGCTATTTGTCCAAGAAGAAATACATAAAAAGATAGTACGTGTATAGGATACTCAAAGGCTAACTGGACGGACTCTTAACGGTGTCGAGAAAAATCATTCGTGATCAAGTTAACCAAGTGCTGAGTAGTTCCTTGGAGGACATCGAGCTTTTCTTCAATAAGAGTGAGACGCTTTTCACAATTGTTCAGCCGGTCCTCTATACCAACCAACCCATTGAGTAAGTGACGTTCGAGATGATGAGCTGGGCGATTAGTAATGGACTCGGGACTGACCATTGGTGGTCAATTTGATCCTCCATGTGTAGGCCTCATTGTGGGTGGATGATCAGATTTGGATATAGAAGGATTGTGCCTTGAGGAAGACAAAGGAAGATAAAATTGTTGTGCCGCTAGTGATGCATCATTATCAAACTAGACTTCTAGATGTACTTCATCAGATGTGGCAGGAAGTCCAGCATGGTGGGCAAGCTTGCATATGAGTATAGGAAAGGGCAGTGTCTCCGTATGATGTCCTTGTAGGACACGAATGATCTGCGTAAGGAGGAGAGTTGGAAGACACACACGATTTTATTGATATATATCATAGAGAACATTAAGCACAAATGGAGAAAGATGATCACCACGGATATCGCATGGGTATACATTTGAGCAGAAAATACTGTGAAGAATTTTGAAAGTGGGTCAAAGATGATTGATATGCAGTAAATTTTCATCATTTCGTAGAACTGTAGTCCCTTGGCACAGTGCTTGTCTAATTTTCCCCCATCTACCCAAATCGTTTAGATTTCTACTAGTGACACGGAGTTGTGTCACTTCAATGTTTAGAACGTGACCAAGAATTAATGGAGTAATGTGCTTGGTGTGCTGCATGAATTTCAGACATATGCAAGGTGGGTAATCTTGGACAACATGACAATAGTTGAAGAACTGCTGGATCATTTCAAACTGATATGGCTTGCCCATATTAAACATATTCTTCCATCCAATGGTTTCCATCATGAGATCCACCCCATAGAGTTTGACAGTACTAATGAGAATAGAACGATCGACTATTGTGACTTGTTCCCAATCTGACTGGTTTTGAGGGGGTCTAGAATATTTCTCTTTCTTGTTCTTGAAAGATTTTGCAGATGAGAGAGCCTTACCTTTTTCTTTAATCATCTCCCTTGTGTCACTTGCGTGCCGAGATTTCAGTTGGACTTCAAGCACATCAATCAGAGGAACTGATCAGGGCAGAGAGCTGGCCCTTTAAAATTTTCAATCAGCTTTTTATTTGGGCGCCATATGTCGATCATATCGTCCAACCTATCGATTGTATCGAGAGGTTGTCGATCAATTTTATCAGACTACAGTCGATGTTGTCCATGGTCACATGACTTTTCACTTTCTGAACAGCCGTCGATTGTATCGATCTTCAGTCGATGAAATCAAAAAAGACAATCACTTGTACTGAGAGTCTGTGCTATTCAGATTTTTTTAAAAAAAAATTTTGACACGCTATTGTATATTTCCCCAAAAAAAAATTGCACCAGTTCTGTACAAATACAAACATGATAATGTTTATATACAAAATTTAGAGGTCTCCAACCTTAGATGTAACATTGAGGATTTAGCAAAAATTACATCATTTCACCAAATATCCAGGTTTTGATGCATAACCTAGACTAATTTCTTCTTTCTCAGAGTTTCTCAATATCATTCCTTCCTTTTCCTACAATAATGTAGCAGTGGTTATTTGTGCGAAGACTTTTCATAATTGATTTCCCTGATTGATCTAGAATCTCGCATTTTTCTTTGTTGAAATTTATCACATGCCCATTATCGCAGATTTGAGAGATGCTCAGTAAGTTATATGTCAATCCTTTTATGCAAAAAGCATTCTCATCTTTAAATAGACTAATTCCTTCTATAACTCCCTGACCAATTACTTCAACAGTGGTTCCATCTCTGTAGGTGACTATCCCTTTGTGAAGATCCTTATAGTTTGAAAGGAGAGACTTGTCACCTGTGACGTGTCTTGAGCAACCACTGTCTAGGTACCATTTAGTCATATTTCCTGATAAATGATTTGATTGAGTAACAAGGCAATTTGTCTTTTCTTTAATCACCCACTTTGTGACAGGAGTTTTACTTGCGGTAGATTTGTTCTTCTTATTTGATTTGTCCACATGACTTAACTGCTCCTCCATCCTGTCAACTATCTCAAGTGGTGATGATTGCATACTTCTTTTATTTAGCTCATAAACTGACTCCTTATTTTTGCAATGAGTTGGGATAGGTTTGTTGTTACTATTGGACGCAACAGATTTTCAAAATGGTTGTGCATCAGTTTTTGTTCTAGCCTTTCCATATCCTAATCCGTTTTTGTCCTCTCCATATTTTTTCATTCCTAACAGTTTTTCTAATTTCTCACCACTCTGAGAAAATTTGCAGTTTATTTTGACAATTTTTCTAGATTCTTCTAAATCATTTTGAAGTGTATGGTTTCTATTTTGAAGGATCAGATGTTCCTCATTTAGAGCTTTGACTTGTTTCTTTAATTTTTCTGACTCAGATTTCAACGAGTTGTTAGTTCTTTTAAGTCTATCATTGTCTGAGTGGCATTGCTGCAAATCAATGATTAGATGAGTATTAATGTTTGAAGCTTTATCCAAATCTATTTGCAGCATTTCCTTTTTGTTTTCAACTATTCCAAGTCTTTTGACAATATTAACGCTATGGATGTAAAGTTGATTGTAAGCGTTTTGTAATTCATTTAGCTCTTTATCTTCTTCTTCCTCAATTTCCTCATTGTCAGATGAAAATGATTCAGTGGCTTGTTGCTCTTCTTATCTTTCAGATTCCATGAGAATAATTGGAGTGGTGGAGACCATAAGAATTTTCAAAGGTTTCTGATCTCCATCACTTCCTGAGTCACTATTTTCTGAATTTGACTCCTCTGTATCATCCCATGTGGCAGTCATCGCCTTGCCCTTGATTTTTCTGTTTGGGCATTCGGTAGATAGGTGTCCATACTCATGACAGGCATAACACTGTAGTTCTCTGTTTCTTTTCCCAAATTTTCCTGCTAAAGGTTTGTCATCTACCTTTCTACCTTTAGAGGGGTGGCCGCGATTCCTTTGAAAGAATCTTTTGAATCTTTGTGCCAGCAGAGCCACTTCCTCATCTTCATCTTCCTTTTCACTCTCACTGTCCTCATGTTTTGGTATCTTGGAGGTTTTTAGGACAGCGTTTTTGAATTTTTGGGGTTGTGTGAAGTGTAGTTCAAAGGTTTGTAGGGAACCTACTAGTTCTTCTACTTTCATTTTATCATTATTCCTACACTCCTCAATTGTTGTTACCTTGGAATTGAAGCGTTTCGGTAAGGATCTTAAGATTTTTCTACATATTTTAGGTGTCAGAACCTTCTCTCCCAATCCACCCATGGAGTTACAAATAATGTTTAATTTGGTGTAAAACTCCATAAATGTCTCATGCTCTTCCATCCTGAGATTTTCAAACTGTGAAGTTAAGAGTTGTAGTTTAGATCTCTTCACAGTGCTTGTGCCTTCATGGGTTGTTTCCAGTAAATCCCATGCTTCCTTGGATGTCCCACACATACTTATTTGATTGAAAATATCTTGGAACACGGCACAGTAGATGGCATTCATTGCTTTTGCATCAACATTTCGCTGTTCTTTGTCAAACGCCGTCCACTTCTCATTAGGTTTGGGTTTAGTGATTGTAGTTTCATCTTCACGTACAATTTGTTCGGATGGTACCACGTATCATTTTTCAACTGTATCCCAAACTTCATGATCTAAAGATCTCAGGAAGTAGTGCATTCTAGCCTTCCAGTACGCATAATTTGATCCATCAAATACTGGAGGTCTAGTGATAAATGAGCCCTCTCCTTTGGCTATATTTCTACTTCAGTTAAGATCACTCTCTAGGCGGTGAAGCCCTTAAAGAGAGACCCGCTCTGATACCAATTGAAATAGTAGTGAAGACCGCTTAAGTTGAAGTAGAGATATGTCAATATATCCTAGAGGGGGAGGGGGTAAATAGGATTTTTTAAAGTTTTTATGAATTATTAAAAATCCTTATCGCACTAATCCTATTACAGAGTACAGATTAGGATTACTCAAAATTAACTCTACTGGCTTCCAAGCCTGGTAGAGGATCCAATCACAAACTATTTAAAAGATAGACAATTTATAGATGAGATTGTGATGGATATGACCGTGTGTGCATAAGATGTGATCATATATAAGGACTTGTAAGGCAATCACATAAATGTAAGACAATATCAATCTCAAACATAGTCATTTTATAGTGGTTCGACAACTTGTCTACTCTACTCCCGGCTTCCACACTCAACCCTTGAGTGACTGGATTTCACTAAGGAGGTTTCCCACGGTTCACCTCAAACCTAAGGTTTTAAATCAGGTTCACCTTCAACCTTTATAGAGGTTTCTACTCGGTTCACCTCAAACCTTAGAGTTTTTCTGGCGTACTCCTAACCAGATGTTTATGCCCACATAGGACAAGGGTCCACACAACGCACCCGAAGGTTTCTACTCAGTTCACCTCAAACCCTGGAGTTTTGCTGGCGTACTCCTAACCAGATGTTTATGCTCTCCACAGAGTAAGGGTCCACACAACGCACCCCGCACGTACACTCCTGTCGGAGGCCTCCTTTGAGGACTTCAAATGGTGAGCAACACTTAAAACCCAATCCTAAAAAGGAATGATCACAAGTGTCCTCTTGACTCTTAGTACTTACAGATAAGTTGATGAGTCCCTTCTAGCGCAGTGATGAAGACCTTTTACTTGTTGATGAAGAGTCTTCAGCTCCCTTGATCCGCAACACAAAGATGTATCTATACTGGGCTTAGGTTGGGTCAAGGTTATGATGGAATACCATTCTAAGGATTTTCCTATAAGGAAGATAGAGTGGTTCCCATCATCTATGCATTCAAGGCATCCCAGCTTAATGATATGTCATTAAAGTAGTAGCTGAAGGATCCTTGAATGCGGAAGTTCATTCCCCAATCCACTCTATGAAATATCAATGATGAGGGTGGATTGGAGGATGAACTTCCTGAGAGAAAGGGCTTAGGGTAAATGATAGGAAGGTTAAAACTCACAAAAACACTCTCTACTTTCTCTCCCAGCAATGAAGACAACTCTCTCAATTTATAGGCAAAAGGTTCCAACGGATATAAACGGTCATATTTATGACAGAGTTCGATATCATCGAGAAGTCGTCGATATGATCGAGCGTATACTCTCGATTGTATCGGCAGACCTCTCGATGATAAAAACTCAATTGTCATTTCGATTTGGAAACCTTCCGCCAACTGGTCGATGGGATCAAGACACACATCGATGTAATCGGATTTCGAACTCCGATTCAATCGAGTGATGGTTCGATCTATCGACAGGTGAAAAATAAGAGAGAAGCCTTGAAGAATTTTAGGTTCTACAGATATGATCGGGGAAGCAGTCAATGTCATCGAAATTTGTACATCGATCATATTGGAGACCTTGTCGATGGGATCGAAAAATCGTATAGATTTACCTATAAGCTTGCTAGACGATTTATGTCCTGACTCGATCCAATCGACTAGGTCTCGATATAATCGATATATGAATATCGATTTATCGACTGGCACCTCGATCATCATAAACAACAACTTGAAATTCTTGCTGGTGAGAATATGCGCCCACAATCGATATGATCGACTGACTTCCGATATGATTGATATTTGAGTTCAGATTGTATCGGACATACATCGATATATCGAAGCATATGTTAGTTTTTTTTATAAAAATAGGGGCGCCGAAAAGCAGTCTGTCGATTATATCGATCCTCTTCAGATATGATCGATATTCGAATATCGATTATATCGACTCTCAAGTCGATAAATCGTCCAGATGATTATTTTGATTGTTAGACACTTTCTGTCCTCACTCGATTGTATCGATTGAGATGCCGAGGACATCGACAGAGCTGGTTGATCATATCGAAGGGGTAATCGATATAATCGACAGTGTAAGAAAAACTTTACTGATTTTCCTTTTTGATAAAAAGCTTTCTTACACTGAAACCCTAAGATGTTCTAATTCTTTTTAAGGGTTTAATCACCTGATGTTTTGGGACATGGGATGTGAGGCGATGATTTACCTTTTGGTGAGCTTCCACACATCTAGTTGAGACAGACGCTTGACTTGTTCTTCTTGTTAGGCGCTGTTGTCCGACTGACTCAACTTACAACGTAATTGACAAATAAGGGCACGTAGTAGGTGCACTTTCAAAAACTATCACCTCGGTCATGACGTTAAGTTCCTTAGTTACTTTTGGAGGACTTTGTGGAGGCGATTTGACACCAATGTATAGTTCAACAGTACATATCATCGGCAGACAAATGGGTAAACCGATGAATCATACACTCAGGAACCTTATACGATGCATCTCGGATGATAAGCCCAAATAGTGAGATTTTTCCTTAGCTTCAGAGAAATTTGCGCTCAACAATATGCAGAACTATTCCACCAACATGTCCATTGACGAGTGCTTAAGCATAATCTTAATTTGGTTCCATTTCCTAAGTTACCAGGTGTAACGTTGCTACATAACAAATGGCCGACTGAATCATAAGTGTACATGCTAATGTTCAGGTCTAGTTGAAAGCATCCAATGACAAGTATAAGGAAAGAGTTAACACACATCGGCGTCTGAAGGTGTCAATGTGGGTGACAACGTTATGGTTCACTTGCGTAAGGAGAGATTTTCAATTGGGACATACAACAAGTTGAAGAATAAGAAGATCGGACTAGTACTTATATGTTGCAAGATCAATGACAACGCTTATGTTATTGATCTCCTAACGACATGGGGATCTCAAGAACATTCAACATGATGGTCCTGTATAAGTATCATGAACCGGAATCGAAGGATAGCTCAAGGATGAGTTTTTTCAAGTGGAGGGGATCTAATGGATGACATGAAGCAAGCACGTACTTATCACAAATGGACCAAAAAAAGTCTAAAGAAATCAATAAAATTTCAGCATATTTTAATCGATTGAAGTTGATTGAATAGACAAATTGAGTTGATTGATCAATCGATCGATTAATGAAAATTTACATTTATATGAAAAGCTTACTGGACACTTTTTTTCTTAGTTTGATTGATCGACCGGTCTAGTTGATCAAACCAAACAAATTCAATTTATTGGGTTTTAGTTTCTGGACATTTTTGCACCCTTCTGATCGATCGATTGATCAATGGAATGGAAATTTGTGCATTTTTTAGTTTTTATTTCCTTATTTTTTAAAATCTTCTCTAATTACGTCTTAAGATTTGTTTAAGGTTATTTAAGAATGCAAACTAGTTTATTTTAGATAGCTTTTTAATAAAAATTCTCAAATTTCATTTTTTTCTCTCGTGGATTCAAGAATCTTTTCTTATGGATTTGAGAGAACCTTGTGGAGTCAATGTGTTTATTATTCAAGGAAGACAGTGATTGACCTCATCATGCCCACCCTTGCTTCAGCTTTATAGAATTCTTAGCAGTGAGACAGATGGCCAGGACATGTCGTAACTTTTAATGGGGCTACTGCTTGTGTTATAACGCGTAGCAGATTAAGTGTTACTCGGGTAATAATTAAACGAGTGTTACGTTAACCATGGGGGATGTATGCAATACATATCCAAGCTAACAATCAATTTTTTCTATTCATTTCAAGGCATGGTCCTGAAAAATGAAGAAGATTTAAATATCAAATGGATCACACATTATGAATTGAATGACTAAAATTAAAGTTTCTCGCCACCAAAAAAGTTTTAGATTAAGTTGATATTTGTGCTTTCCTTCATCCAATGACGTAATGATAGGTTCAATGGCAAATAGATATTATGGTGGGCCTTAGGAAGTTTTTAATGGTAGGTGTTCAATGACCAGAAGCGGATTGAAGTTTTTTAATGGTAGGCATTCAATGACCAGAAGTGGATCGCATACTGAGTAAACTCCGTAGAGCCATCAGATTTATGTATTTTATCCCCTTCATTCACCATTTTACTAGATAATTTTAAAGCCCGAGCCCAAAAATGAAGCATATCCAAAGCACAAGTGGACCCCCCACAAGAAATAGTGTGAATTGAGCATCCGTCGTTGAAAAATTCTCAGGGGCCACAAGTTTTGGATCAAGCTGATATTTATGTTTTCTCTTTATCCATGTCTGTGTGATATTATGATTAGGTTGGATGACAAATAAATATTGCGGTGGGCCCAAGAACATTTCAACCGTGAAAATCATTATTCCCACCTTTCCTTTGGTATGGTCAACGTGAGCTTTGAATATGCTTCAATTTTGGTTTCAACCTCGACAATGAGCTGAAAAAATTGATGAACAACGTGGATAAACCACATACATTCACAGTGGGCCCAAGAGAGTTTACTTAGTATGATAAAAGTGTATTGAGTTACTTAGTGTGCAGTCTGATTTCTCAATGACAAAATGTTTCCCATGGTGTGGTCCACTTGATGTTTTGATTAGCTTCATTTTTGAGACTATGACCTAAAATGAGTTGGAAAAATTAATGGATGATGTGGATATACAACACATATAAATGTATGGGTTCCATGATGAAACACCCACTAACCTGTTACTAGGGTACCCAATTTGCTCTTAATGTGAAGAGGGGGTAGGGAGAGAGGCCATCATGTATAACCCCCCTCCATCACTCTCCCTTACTCTCGCTCTCTCACCTTTCTTTGTACTTGCATGCTCTGTCTCAACACACACATTATGTGTGCCTTAACCTCGGACCGCGCAACACGTGCACTCCACTTCAGGCCTCGCCCCCCCTTGAGTCTCTTACCCGTGCTTATTTAAAAGATATCACACTCGTTCCTTCATGATGGACTGCATACTTGTTCCTCCATTTAGCATACTGCATATTCACTCTCCATTTGGTGGACTACCTGCTTTACTAATAGGTGAGAGAGAAAGAAGAGATAGAACAGGTAACTTCCTCTACTTGCATTCGATCGAGATCATGTTGTTGACATACCATCTTCACTGTCAAATTGAGGAGGTGGAGTTTAGGTGTCTTCCCGTATGTGTTTGATTGGAGTGGGCCACTGGGTGTCGTGTTTTGGCTTCTTGACTTGATCGTGTAATCGCATCACTTCGTCTATAATAATGATGGTAATAATAATAATCTAGAATATAAAATACCACATTGTCCACTTGCCACCAACAATGGTATTAAAGCGACATTTGACACGATTAAGACGAGAGAAAATAATGAAGTAGGTTACTGATACACCTCTCCATCATCCTATATAAAAATTTTGCACCATGGTAGTATACAATGAATAATATACTCGTATATTTTGTGGCTTATGAGTGGTGCTATAACAGATGAGCCTATAATCGCATTACATGAGTATATTACAAAGATGTTAAAATTTATTTTCTGTGACATAAATTTATTTTAAGTGTCACTTGACTATTGCCATGGAAGGATTTTTTAAAATTGTCCCTATGACTTTGATTATTTTTGCTACACCCAATCGGATAAGTGAAACTTTTAAATCAAACTGATAATTGATCGTATTATTTTGTGTCAATTGGTTTGTCTGATACCAGTCTAGACCTTTTGGACGACTGATGATGATTATGCATGAATATTATTAAAATTAAGTGTTTCAAATATGTTTTCAAATTTACTAATAGAAAATTCTCACACCTGATGTATTGATAAGAAATGGTATTCAAATCAATTGTAGTTAACCGCTTGAAATTAGAGAAATTTGATGAAAATAATTTTGGTGATTGGTGCAAACTTGTTAGGATCCTATTGAACAAAGAAAATGTGTTGTACAGATTAAAAAAGGTTAGGAGAAACCAGAGATAAAAAATGAAGATATTCTGATAAGTAGTCATGAAATTTGCACAACAAAATATAGGAAATGGAAGAAAACAATAGAATCATTTGTAGCTTTATGTATAAGGATTTGATCCTTATGTATGAAATCTATAAGACCGCTAAGGAAATGTGTGATGCCTTAATTGAATCATATGTCAAAATATCGAATGTTAAGATTAAGATAATGCAAATGGAATTAGATGCATATAAGATACCAGTTGAATACGAATTGCATAAGAAAGATGGAACATGTGATGATGGAGTTGCAAAATGTATGTTGTGTCTTAACATATAATCATAGTGATGTTTTGATCTCTACTAGATTCTTAGTTTTATAAGAAAGACATCTTAAATCATAACGAAGAAATCATGATTTCTAAAGACTTAGCTTATCATTTAAAACATGAAGTTGTGTAACAAGTAATTTAGTCTAAAAGTAGTGTGGTTTTTGCTACTAAAAGTCAAAAGAAATACTTTTGATCAAAGGAAAGATTTAGAAAAATGGATAGACAAAGGACTTCCAATAATCAATCTCATTCATCCTATCGTCCACCCTTCCTCATCATTTATGTCCATATCCATCTCTCTACCAACAATGACCATATTAATACCATTCATATTCATCTAAAAACTGACGTATCCACCTATATATCATTCATTACATGAAAATTTTACAACCACTACAATCATGTGACATGTATATGGAGCCTATGCAACCGAGGAGAAATAATAAGAAAAGACCAAGAAGATAAGGGGGATGGTTCCTGTTTTGTATGTGAAAAAGCAAGGCCTTGGCCAAGACTTGCCTTAAACATAAAATGATAAACTTTCCCCAACTTATTAGTTATGTTCACACAGAGATACTAATAGATGATCTAACGTTTAATGAATTTATTATAGATTCAGGGGCAACAAGGCATATAATAAAGGATAGAGAATGTTTTGTGACTTTTCAGACCATCTCATTTGAAATTCACAAGTTATGCATGATAAATAATACATCGAAAGATGTGATTAGAATTGGTACATATCGCCTTTAGTAAAAATAGGACATTTTCTATTACTTAAAGACATTCTTTTTGCTCTTAGTGATGGGCGGACATTCTGATGCCAACTCTTGTGATGCCCTAGTTTTCGCCAATTAAGCACGATGCTCTTGCGACAAAGACTTGGATATCCCATAGGGAAAGGTCACACGTAGGCGTGCTTTACACATGTTTATATAGTCATATTAACATTCAATTTGAGTTACTAATCATAGTTACGCACATCAATACAATGGGTACTAAGAGATAGGTAAAGACAATTGTAGCACGTAATTTCAGGGCACACATCTAGAAATATATAAGTCTAACATATGCAACCAAACTCCCCCATCTAGGGAATATACAAACCACAAAATAAACAAAATATATAGGGGTAAGGCTGTCATGAGGGAAGAGGCAGCCAACTACTGGGGCTCACCATCTCCAAACTCCTCATTGGGCTTTACATAAGTGTCCTCGAGAAGACTGACATATGGAGATACTCCAGGGTCATCTGTTATATGTCAAATTGAAGACTTCAACTTCTGACATAGTGAAGAAATGCCCCAGAGATTATGCACATGACATGTTAGCTAAGTAAAATATTCAAGTAGAAACAAGGCTTCCACACACCTAATTTATAGATGTCAGCAAGTGTAATTACAAGTAAAAACCTATAAATATTCGTACAAACAACTGTCATTTATCTTGTTTAAATGCATGGATGCATGAAATGCACTCAGTGTAAGGATGCACATCCAGCTGAAAGCGACAACCCATAGTGAATTAGCCAGCCGGTAAAATACACTAAGGTATGACCCAAATTAACTAGTGACCCAGTAAAATTCATGTAGAAAGGACAACCAATAGTAAACTGGTTACCTTGTAAAATACACTATGGTACGACCCATAGTGACCGGTTGATCAAGCATAAATATTACATATTTATCCTTTCAATTGCATTAGTTTTCATGCTTTTAAATTATTAAATTGATACACACACACACACACACACACACACACAAAGAAGTGTTCTATGTATGCGGGGTTATTCAGAAATCAAAGATGAAATCATATTTAAGAAGGATGAATTAAAGCTCAAAGGAGGTTATGATGAAGAACAAGTGATTTAGATGAAGGGAATGAAGATTTAAAGTGCTAAGGACTTGAAAAAATCAATTACTGAAGTAGTGAACGCAATCGAAATCAAGAATTGAAGATGAAAAATCAAACAATCAAGTAACATAAATAATATATTGTTCGTTCCCCCCTGAGGTATGTTCGGTCCAACTGAAAGTGCCTAAAACAGTCCAGCAACAAACAATGATATTCAAAGTAAATTTGGTTCGATTGTTAGGTGTGAACAAAGTGCTGTTTGGTGCCATAAGAGGTAGGTTCGGTGTGACTTAAAGGAGACAGAGAGTTCAGACACATTTTGAAGAAATTCGTTTGCAATAGGAAGAAGGTTTTAGCAGGATTCGATGTGACTTCAGTGCAATTAAAGGTGATCATCGATGAAACTGAAGCGTAATAAAATTGCATAAATTTGAAATCGGTCTAAAGTCGGTGCAGAATTTTCTTATTTGAATGGGTATTTAAGACTATTCTAGATACAAATTAGGGCTTGAGAGAGAGAGACCAAGTGGTTGTGGAGCTTCCATGGAGTCGTTCTTCTTCTTTAATCCTTCGGTTCTAGTTTATTTTTTATGATTATTTTTTTTTGAATTTCTATTTAAGATATTAGTTATGCCTAGCTAATCTCTTAGCTTAATTTAAGGGATGAACCTTTTAATGAATTTTTTATAGTTAATTTATTTTCAATTAAATTTTTTAGATTTTATGTTGAATTGTGATTGGATGTAATTGAATTCCTAGATTGGAGAAGAAAGTAATCTGTAAAATTGATTGATCTATTGTCGCCTCCGGGTACCTTGGATCCTTTTGATTTCCTGCGATTGATTGCCTAGATTTTTATGAGGGATCAAACCTATCGTAATTCTAATTTATGTTGGATATTCGTAATTGATTGTATTACGTTATCTTCCTACTAAAACGGATTGGAATCCAATTCTAGTTGAGTTATCAGCTCAAGAAGACAAATTAAGTTCAATTTCTTTGATTGTGGATTCATGGATCCTTGGTCATTTTTATTAATTGTTTTAAAATTCTTTCTACTTCGTTGGATTAAAAAACCAAACAACCCAATTAGTTTTAATTGTGTTCTCACCAATCTCCCTGTAGATCGACCTCAATCTCACAGAGTTATTAATACATCATAGCCTTACACTTGGGGTTATCAAACCTTGGGTTCAATTACCAGCCATTCAGTAAAATCTATGCAAAAGGATGGCATATAGTGGTCGATAACACGTGCTAATAACTTGGAATTACCTAGTAAAATACTCTACGGTACAGTCCATAGTGACCCGAGAAATCTCGTGACTTACATCGACCACCCAGTAAAGTCCACCTACCATGTATGCATGATTAGCCCAACCATTATTAATCCGGTTTACAAGCAATTTACAAGCAATCCATTCATGATAAGATCTATTAATGGGTGGCCCTTCCAAATTGATGGCTAAATAATAAACCCGATGATCTTTTACATCAAAAGTCTAATTATGGACATGCAGAGGGGTTCAACCCAAGTAGACCGGTTTAGAATAAAGTCCAAATAAAGGACAAGAGAAAGGGCTCTCACCGACCACGTTGGACACAAATATAGTAGAAGATGGAATTCATTAAACAAGCTTATGTAACCTCATAAGGTGAGGCCACTATTCTAAGCATCAATTCATAAAAGTGTAAATCAAACTATATAGATGAATCATGGAAGAGGCAATCAAGTTGAATAAATAATAATTCACCGTCTCATGCAAATCTCTACACTCATAAGCATACTAACAACCTAACACATGAATTTGTAAGATAACATGAATTTTGAGCTACATTGTGAAAGAGCGAATTATATATGAAATTTGCAAATAACATGAGTTTTGAACTACACGAAACTACTACATATTCAAAGGCAACAATATAATTGTATTTATGGAAAGTGATACTAAACTAAATTTTTGGCATAAGCTTAAAGGGTAGATTTTCACCTTTCGAATTGGGGTTCTTACAATTACGAGTGCTTCAACCTTGGTGCACTGCGATTTGGGCGACACCTACTATTGAAAATTAGGAAAAAATCATGTCATAACATCAAAAACCTAATTTAGTTCCAATTTACTTCAATTTAATTTAAGTTAGAGGTTAATTAAGAAAAATTTCACTCACCTACCTACATAGTCAACTTGACTCAGTGGTGCGACCCCAAACTCACCCCAAACAAATGATCTGATGCCGCCATGCCACCACATGACCATGCATGCTATTGAGCAGCTTCTACTCGCCATCCAGGACTTCAAAACTTAAAATGCACACACTAGATATAGTGCATGCGAGGTGCATGTGCCGAAAGAAAGGCAGACGTACGACGTGCGTGCACCGATAAAAGGACATGCAATGCGCATGTGCTGGTGATCCAAGCCGCCAACCCTCACACGACATCAACCCCCTCTCCTCAGCTTCCTACATTCATGTGAATTCGACGAAATCAACCGTTAAGTGGCCCGCAATAATCCAATGCAGCAACCCGTCCCTGACTCTCTCTGTCTCTCCTCTCTTTTCAATCTCCCTCTCTCTTAGGCTAAAAATAAGAAGAAAAGGGTGAAAGACCTTTTTATAATCCTAAGTTATAGGTTCGGTGTTTTCAAGTGCACAATAATTTGGAGTTTGTCAGTCAGACCAATGGGTGTTGTCAGTTGGACCGATAGGAACCGACAACTCTATTGGTTGAACCGATAAAGCATGAATTCGCATGTTTCCAAGGTTGCATAGTCGATCAAACCAATGGGTGTCGTTGGTCAGATTGACAGAAATCGACAGACTACAACTTTATCTCATAATTGAGATTTTTCACTATCTCATTATTCAAAGGTTTCAAGGATTTTTCATTGTCTCATTATTCTAAGGTTTCAACTTATGTGTTTTATGGTTTAATCATTTGCCTAGAATTCTCAATTTGGAGTGACTTCACGTAGATTCTCTCTTATCAATCTTAAGATTAAATGAACCAGGGATTTGGGGATCCATGTCTAGCAAGTGCTATTGTATGATTCAATCTGCCCTCGCATGAATTCCAATCGAGTCATGGGTTCTTAGGTTAAGTTTCAGCCCATAGCCTATAAGTTTACGCGCAAAAGAGCATGTGCGATAGTATATTTTAATATAAAAAATTTGAAAACATTGGATGACATCCAATACTTAAGTATTGGAGGGTTGGGGTGTTACAACCTATCCCATTAGAATAATTATATCCCCGAAATTGTCTAGCATTTATATTAGTCTTGTATCTAGTGATTGTAATTGTGAATATATGGGTTCAAAATCCTAGTGACTTAACCGGTACACGTAGTTAGCCTATTTTCATTGATCGAAATTGCTCACATGACTTGGTCGGGTTCCCGACTTCTAAACTGTTTATTTTAATGGGTTCATTATCAATGATTTGGACCATACATATGGCTTGACCCATACTTAGGGCCGATTCTAATGGGTAGTTTGGAGGGTTAGTTTAGGGGACTAAGGACATTTATGTGATTAGGCTCGAACGAAGAGATTCATATCTCTAAACTAGTGGGGCAAGTCGTATGCCATCTAAGTTATTCATGTGATTAGGTCAGCGACATACATTGCCATCCATTTGGTGATCCAAAGTATAGACATGGTTTGGTCAATTTTCCTAGATCAGGTGGATGTGTACATTGACTTATGCAAACTTGGCTCTTAAGGTTCTGACTCACTCTCTCATTAGCTATTGATGTATACCCCAAACATGAATGTGTTGAGCCCCTTAAGCCCAAACATACCTATATGCATATGTATACACAACACAATATATAATCGAAAATATATTTACAAGTGGATGGATATAAAACAAGACAAATGAGAAGCATACATTGATAAGGGAGATAAATGCAAGCCATATACACACCTGTTCATACAAGCTACAAAATGTGACTAAGAGCCCATCAAAGTACAAAATGATCATCAAATATATACACAAATAATGTGACCGAGACTGTCAACAACTCACCTTAGCGACAAAATGTCGACTAGGCCAAGAGGCTGTGGGAGGGAACATTATATCCTTGAGGGGGAGAGTAAGACGACAAGCTTTTGATGCTTCAATAAGTTTTTAATGCAGCATCTGCTCCATGTGTGACTGATGCTCCTCAATCATAGCCAAACGAGTTGAGATGTCACCCGAAGGTGGGCCTGCAAACGACGACGCGACACGGGGGAAAGTCGGACCTACAATAAGTAGAGCCAACTGAGAAGGCAACTTCATCTTTTAGATGCTATTCGAGTTAATCAATTTTCAATTTTGTTGAGGTAGGGCACTCAGAAGTAGTCGTGAAATCGCACTCTTAGGCCAGCCTACAAATGAGGTGACCAAACGATAAAGCAGGGGGTGGCCCAAGGTTAGGACATGTACGATCCAATGCATGATTAGGGAAGGGAGGCATATCAGCTGGTTGAGACAAACCCGATATAGTGTCTCGACCATGAAAGGAGTTAGGTCAGTCCGATTACTCGATTGGGGTAAATGTTAGAGGAAAAAAAATGAGATGGATGATGCAAACTTTTTTTTTTTGAAAGATAACGAATTTATTAAAAGAAAACAGAAAACAGGAATAAAGACGATTTGCTGAGATGGCCGATCGAAAATTAAAAGCCTAGAAAAAGAAAATCGTTGTCTGTAAAAGAAGCGACATTAGCAGCCCATTCAATAATGACACTTTTGACCTTAGACAAAATGAAGTCAGCAGAGTTAGTCTTATCCCGAAAACAACGATTGTTTCGCTTTCCCACATGAACCACCAAACCGCTAAGAGCGCCATCCTCCAAAGCTTAGTTTTGGACTTGCCCAAATAGACACCATGCCACGCTAGGAGCAAAGCGTCGATCTTCTCCGGTAGGCACCAAAAAACGTTGAAAGAGCTTAAAATTCCAGCCCAAATAGATTGGATAAACAGACAGATAAGAAAAAGGTGGTCAACCGATTCTACTTCCCGCATGTAGCATAGACAGATGTTCGGGATGACCATCTCTCTTCACCTGAGATTATCAATTGTGAGAATCTTCTTAAAACCTGCAAGCCAGCCGAAAGCCACAATCCTAGGGGAGCAGTGTACTTCCATAAAGCAGGGACATGATTGGGCTGATCAGTGGGTCTGACGGCTATCAGAAGGTTAAATAGAGACCTCACAGAGAACACACCTTTCTTATAGGGATTCCATCTCAAGCTGTCGGCCTCAGAAGATGGCTTAATGGCTAACAGGCATTCCAGAAGATCAACATATTCAGCAATTTCCCAATCATGCAGATTTCTTCTGCAAATAATGTTCCAGACAGGCTGACCACTCCTCAGCATGTAGCATTCAGAAACAAAGGTTAATTTGTGAGAGACGAGAGAAAGATGGTAGGAAAACGAACTCTAAGGGAAGAGTCTCCGATCCAAATATCTTCCCAGAAATGAATTTTAGCCCCATTGCCGAGATCAAAAGTAATGCCTCTAGTTACCTCCCTTTTCATCTTGAGAATATCCTTTCAAATGGGGGAAGCCTTGTGAAAGGAAGAGTCTTTGGTCCACCACCATGGTCTGAAACTCCATATTTGAGTTTGATAATAGAATTCCAGAAGCTCCCAGATTCCACTCCCAAGCGCCAAATCCACTTTCCCATCAGCGCACGATTCATTTCTTTAAGCGCTTTGATGCCAGCCCCCCCATCGCGCACTCGATGGCAAACCTCCTTCCATTTGAGCAAGTGAAATTTCTACTTTGCCTCCCTACCATGCCATAAGAAGTCTCTTCTTACTTTTTCTAGAGAAGTCAGCACCGCACTCGGACATTTGAGAAAGGACATGAAGTAAATCAGAAGGTTAGATAAGGATGCTTTTATCAGGGTAATATGCCCGCCTAATGACAGATAACGACATTTCCATCTCGCCAACAGCTTCTCGCAACGGGAAGTGATTTTCTCCCACATCCTTAAGGGGGGCTTACCAACACAAAGGGGAAGACCAACAAAAGAAGTAGGAAAGGAAGCTGTAGTGCATCCAACAATGTCCGCCACATCTGCAATGTCGTTACTATCCATATTAATGCCGAATAGCTTGGATTTCGCCAAATTAACACGCAGCTAGGACACCACTTTGAAACAACGAATCGCTGCACGAAGATTTTCAACCTTCTCAATGCTAGCCTCAGAGATGATGCAAAATTTGGACAGTTATTTCTGATGCCCACATGGCATTTCCCGATTACCATGCGACATTTCAACTGCCACACATAAAGTGAGTCCACTCCAAACGTTGGGTTTCAGGAGCCAAGTCAGACTCAAGGTGGACAAACCCAGATGGAGGGACCTAAATGAATCTACCACTGGTAGTCAGGATCACATGGGTAACGACCACCGGACAGCAGGGGATGCAGGGTAGGGCAGCGGTCAGACTTTCGGCAGGGCAGGGTGAGTAGGCGAACAAAAACTAGAGAAGATGGGCTAGACGGCCGAGTAGGACAAGGATCACCGGACCAGCTAGGGACGGGTGACCGGGTGACGGTGACGGGCCAGCACCAGGTCGAGGAGAGAGAGAGAGAGAGAGAGAGAGAGACTTGGGCAGTCTGGGTTGTTTATGAGAAAAGGGTAAAGTAGATGTTAGGGTTTTTATTTTTTGTTTTTATACTACCTGACCGAGTCAAGCCGAGTCAAACTGAGTCAAGCTGAGTCAAACCGAGTCAAATCGAGTTCAGTTATATTTCGAACTGAGCCGAGTCGAGCTTGGGCCAGTTTGAACTCAGTTCAAAATATTTTCGAGCTCCAAAATTATGCTCGACTCGGCTCGAACTCAATTTCGAACCGAGTCAAATCAAGCTTTTTCGAGCCAAGTCGAGCGAGTTGACCGAGCTAGCTCGATTCGTGTACACCCCTAGCAGTGGATCTTCCTTGGGTGGATACAAGTTTTGAAGCCGATTTCAAAGCCATGCCTGGGCTCATTTTGGCTACATAATGCAAATGGGAAGCAGCTCTAGCAATCATGACAAGAGACACTTCTAGCTACGAGTCTGCTGTCTTGTCATTGGACATTCGCTGTGTAGTTTTGCTCATATGTAACACAAAGATGGCTCTACCGGATTCTCGTTCTTCAGGCTCTACTCTTATCATCTCCCTTCAATTACTTCTAAAAAGTTGGCCAGTGGTTCAGTAATCAAGATTGCTAGTATTCGGTGTCCCATTGTTGATGGCCATGTATATGCCAAAAAATCTTCTCAATGAAACAAACTTAATTGGTGTCTTGCTGATGGACAGTTAAGAATAGAAATACAACAGACCATGTTCAAATGAAATAACTCCCCAAATTCCCCCGTGGTACTAATGTATGGTCATCCAAAGATTCCAAACCATCCTGGGACCCATTGTCGATGGAACATATCTCTAAAATCACACAGATCAAGCAATCTAACCATCCATCTAATCAAGTAAAATAGTGAATGATCCAAATTCCGAACTATTCAAGCTTTCCAAACCCTGTTCAATACTGGAACAATTTCGCACTCTTTAAAAATGCTGTCAACAGAGAAGAAAGAAGAAAAAGAAAGGATTCACTTGGACTTCCATCCATTTCATGAGCCAATAATCTCTGACTGGGTCACCACATCAGCAGCCCAAAACCAGGCACGGCCATAGAATTCAATGAAAATTTACAGAGTTCTGGAGCATTTTCATGGGACAGCCCGAAATCGTCGGTGACACAGCAGCCTTGCCATCCAATTTTCCAATTCAACATGGTCTTTGTATTTTCAATTTCAATTCCCTTCTTTTGTCTTTCATTTCAGTTTTAGCTCAAGTTAGCTTTGAAACTTGTCCTGGTAAATTGACTACCAGATAAATCCTCAACATCCACTTTTTAAACCTTCATTCACTACCATAGCTGCATTCTTTTACCTCCACTTGCATGCCACTAATAAGGGTTTGGATCTTCCAATCCGAGATCTTCACAGCATATCCCCCTTGTACAGTTGGGTACATCATATCAACAGCACGTGCTTGATCAAATCAGGACACCATACATGACCCAACGCATCAGGAGATTTGAGGGCAACATAATTCTTCAGATGAGAAAGACGAGATTTGGGAGTTTCACAGGACATGACTAGATTTCTACTTTATATAGAATGTGAAATCTGTAGTGCATATATATGGACACCAGATGTGTAACATACAGATAATCTGATGCACAAGATGAGGTTGATATGATACATAATTAGATGTCCTCAACTCTAATGGGTGTTCAAACATCTGCAACTGGCTCTTGATTGTCAGAAAGCAACCAATTCAGGTATTTTGATGCATCATCCAATATGGAATCCTGACCTGGAGGAACAACCCTCTTTCGCAGCAGAGTCTCCACTGTCACAGACTTTCTTTCACGCCCACCCCTAGGTCTTGAGCAAAATTGCTCATCAGATTCTTCAAAGTCCCCCTGCAATCAAAACACGCAAACCATCAATCACACTGCAATGAAAAATGCCTAAAATGGAAAAGATAACCATAAATTAAGAGCTTGAACTCCATTCCAAGTAGCACATAGACAAATCACCTCAATATAAACATGGGCACCAGATTTCTCATGATTATCTCTTACATGCCGGTAGGAGAAATACTCCCCGCATCCTGAGACACGACACTTAAATGGTCTGAGCTCAAGGTGGACAGCTTTTACATGCTGCTTGAGATTTGATCTCTGCAAAATAAATTTAAAAAGAAAAAAAGAAAAGCGATAGTGGACGGCCAGTTGGGAAACAAGAACTGCATAAATGATAATATGCTATTACATCACTAGTGGAATTGTCATTATATATATAGTATGAAATTCTAATATTAGGGTTATATGCAGCTCTCTGGAAACTGTACCCATGGGGTTTCCAGCTTGCACTGTGAATAAAATTTACTCCACTGTCAGTTTTTTGAAGAAAGAAGGACATTGATCAGCCTCTAATGGGTTTGTCAGAGGATATAAAGGGCAGTGTTGGATGAGCAAGTGGTAACAGAACTATGGTGTAGTTGTCCTCAACAAAATGGGTTAAGAGCCATGACCTCGCTTCAGAGAATTATAGCCCAACCACCAAATAAACCTCTCTTTTTCTTTCATCATCATCATATCCTTGACCCATGAGAATAATACTCATTTTTTCATCAAGCCAGAAATATTTCTACAAGGATGTTAGCAGATTCATACAGTTGAAAATGTGTGGAGGCAGCCTTCATAACTGCACTTGATCCTTTCAGCAACTCCTTGATTATCATGGATGCATAGATGCCGCTTGATGTTTTTCTTCAGTTGTTGGGTCCCACAGACTTCACAAGGAATATAACGGTGGCAGGACAGGAGGTGAGCCTTGAGACATTTGGCATTTGAGAAGGTTTTCATGCAGCCTGGCTCAAGGCAGACAGCTTCCACAGAATCCAGTTTAACTGTGATAGGGGAAAATTAGCAGAGTTTACACAAAAATTCATTCATATAAAAGAGAAAACTGAAGGGGAAGAAAAAGTTAAGGCATTAAACAAATTAATGAAAATCACTGCCATGGGCACCAAAGGATAGTTAAAAGCAAGGGTGAAGTTGGAAAAAATTTGCAGGGACAGAAGGCGGGCAATGCCATGGGCGCCAAACGTACAAATGCATCTAAGGATGAGAAGTTCAACAAATGGACTGCCATAAATACTTACCATGAGAATCCTCATGCTTCCTCAGCCGTGATGCATAGTTAAATGCCTTTCCGCATCCAAACTCCTGGCAAATGTGCTGCTTTTGGCCTTCACTGGCAGGAGATTCATCATCGTGCAGTTCCTTCACATGCCGTGTCATATTTCCCTGAAAAGCAAACCTATGGTTGCACTTCTCTACGGAGCATGTGAAGAGTTTCCCTTGGTGCTGGAGTAAGTGCCGAGTCAAATGATCTTTCCGTCTATAGCTAGAATGGCAATCATCCACTGGGCAAGCGAAAGGCCTCTACAACAAGTAGGAAAAGGATGGCCAATTTCAAGATTCACAGCTTGTTTAAAATATATCAAGTGACCATGTCTTTAAATGGACAGATACTGAGAAAATGAGAACAGAAAACAGAAGTATGGGCTGTATGGCACAATAGGCTTCAAATGTTTCTACAAAGCAAGTGGCCATGTCTTTAAATGAACCAATCCTGGTAAAGTAAAACATAGAAATTGAAAAACAGGCTTCCTTGTTCTTTTCTCTTTCTACTTCTTCTTCCTCTTCTCTTTTTGGATAAACTACACAACTTCTCTTCATAAGAAGAAGGAAACTATCAGCTCAGGCCATCGAAGAGATTGTCAAATGTTTATCATAACCCAACATGATACACCTATTCGAGTATCTAGGTAATAAATAAAACAAGCTCAATCTTGACAAAATCAGCCAGAATAATCTCTTAGGAAATAACTTCGATAGATCTACAAAGGGAAACCTCAGAAACATGTTTTTTCTTGTTGTTGACAGAACTCTAATTTCTAACAGGCTACAGAAAATACAAGTTCCATAGATAAAACATAGCAACATGGTTACAAGGACTAAAACAGGGATGCAACCAATCTACACAACTTATCAGCTTCTGGACAGAAAAGAGGACATGCAAACATCCTACCTGATTTGTCAGCTTGGGAACAAAAATAAAGAGAAAGAAAACAACCACATCATGATAGAAAAATAAGTGAATCCAACAACTACAAATCAAGAACGATTAACTGAATTCCAACAAAACTACAGGGAATGGGTTCCCTGAGTTTGTTCTGTTTGGGGCTTTGTTTGGGTAGTTCTTTCCAGAAACTTGGGTCCCTGTGGAGTGTTTGTTTTTTCTTTCTTTCTCTTGTTGTTTGTTGTTGTTTTTCTGTTCTTTTTGGCCTTTGGCCCTGATAAATTCAATTCATCTCTCTCTCTCTCAAAAAAAAAAAAAAAAAAAAGTTCGAACCTTGCATGCAATGGCCAATATCTCCAGACCAAATTCATGTGTAACGTGACAAGAATAGAAATGCATTTGTGGAATGGTTATAAACAAACCTTACAGAATAACATGGTGCGTGACTGAGGCTAGCTTGAAGGAGCTTCACAGGGGGTCCCCCACCCTGATACTAGTCCATTCAAGACCTTAGCATTTTGGAGTTCTTTAGATGGGATCCAATGCTTCGCGCTATACATCCACGTTTCTTACATGATTTTCATCACTTAAAAAACCAAAAACCTGCAAGATTATTCGTCTTCAGACCATAGGTACATAAAGGCAGTAGAAATTTAAAATTCAAAAGAACACCTATTCATTAAAAGGGATAACGGAAACCCTAAAAACCTGTTTTCAGATGTCAAAACTATCAAGAACAAAAAATAAAATAAAATAAAACACAACTACTACAGTACATTTTCGTTTTAAAACCCTTCAATCTTATGACAATGAAACCATAAGCTCATGTCATTACATGGATTCCCACAACAACAAATCTTGGAACATCTGAAAAAAAAAAAAAAAACAATCCAATATCTCCTTTGGGGAGAACGAAGGCTCCCCCGTAAATAAACTTTTTTGAAAAAAGAATTATTGATATTTTTATTAAAATGAGTTCCTGATGCAAAGAGTGAGATTGCCCGGACTCCTTAGCCAACACATCAGCAACAGAAATAGCCTCTCTTCGGACTTGAGTGAACCAAGCCTAGGGGCAAGAAATGTTTAGCCTAGAGGCGAAAGAACTAATTTCGTTGAAAGCAAAGACCAACTCCCTCAGAAATTACCTTTTCCCACCCAATCAATAACATTGGACAATCCCCCCTGTGCTACAACTTCCCCATTGAAACTGCTGAAAAAACAAAGTGCTCTGCTGAGTGAGAGTGCCTCCGTCACATGATCCTCATTATTATTTTTTTTTCTTTTATAGGTAATCTGGGCTCAAACCCAAGACCTCAACATTGAAACACACTGTCTACCATTCAGCTACAGGCTTGAACCCCACATGAACCTCATTAATAGACGAGGATATTCAATAGTCTGTACATGCACAGCCATGCATTCACACAAACTTATCCACATCCCCTCCCATCATCTAATGTGAATCTTGATCGTCAATAAATAGTGCATTCCCTTCTCGTCCTTGGCAAATCTTGATTGGCCATGCATACTAGATAATAGGTTACTGAAAATCTTTTCAAATGAAAATCCGACCAACTATTTTTTTTTTAAAAAAAACATACAACTGCAAGGACTCCAACATTTAGCAAAAAGAGCTCAGTAACGCAGGACAACTAACCACTTACTCTAAAAGCTCGAACTAATGGATAGGGCTGAAAGTCGGGTGGGTTGGGTTGGGTTGGGTTGGGTCGGGTTGGTGCTCAACCACAGCCCAACCCAAGGTTCCTATACCTCTACCCAACCCAACCCAACCTTGGGTTGGGAATTCTCAGCCCAAGCCTCGGTCGGGTTGGTCAAGTGGATACGTGCTAATATTTTCATTATTACATTAATCTATTATATTTCAATACACATCTTATTTTTTTACCTATGATTTTATCAATTATACATGTAGTTATTTATAGTAAAGAACTTCATTTTTTCTAAACAAACAAGCTAAAACATAGGACAACTACTCCTTTAAGAGTCGTGTTGTGTAGCATGCGATCTATTTGGGAGAGAGAAATCCGACATATCTTGTTAGCTTGAGTCATTGGAAATGACGTGGACCAATGAGACCCGATGGTAGTGGAATTCCATGTGCCTTCAACATAGACGATCCACACTCAATTATAATTTATAAGTAACTTATATATCGATCGGGTTAAGGTTCGGGTTGGGTCGAGCAACCCAAGACCTCAACCCGAGCCCGACCAAAGTTTCATCGGGTTGGTGTTTGTATAGCCCATGCCCGAGACCGAACTCGATATATCTTGCCCAAGACCGAACTCGATATATCCTTCCTGAGCCCAACCCAATGTCGGGTCGGTCAGGTTGAACCCGCCTGACTTTCAACCCTACTAATAGTGTGGCAAGCCCATATCACATGGGTCTCCCCTCATACAAAATGCTCATATATTAATCACATCTGGTGAGGAGTCTAGAATACAAGATCTCCCACTCTTATACCACTTGATGCAGGACAACTAACCACTAGCTCTAAAAGTTTGAACTGATAGAGCATGGTGAATCAAACCCTTTGTCTTATAGAGCAGGCCCCACTTCCCATGGGTTAGGTCCTCGACCGAACCACCTCGTGGGCCTCACATCACATGGGTCTCATCTCACCCGAGTCACCCACCTCACACAGGCTGCCCACCTTGAGTGTGCCTCGTATCCCACAGGCCACCTCACTCGAGCCTGGTGTAAAAATGCTCCTACATTACTCAGCCTAGGAGAGAACACTAAATCATCCTCTTATTTTCTTCGTTGCTTTTTTTTTTTTTTTTCCTTCATCAATCTTTTGTTCTCATAAAACCCATGTATTAGTTTTGAATTTATCTCTCTACACATAGCTTTTTCCTTCTTCTTCTCCTCCTTCAAGTGAAGATTAGTGCAAATTCATTTGCTGAATTACTCGGTCATCCAATCTTCATGATTCAATTCCAGAAGGTGAGTCGTCATCCACAACATTCATCTTCAATGTGTCCTGCCTGGTACGCAGCTCAGATGTCTTGCATGAGTTCATGTAACAAATTCTAGTGCTTTTAGCCATACCACTCGACAATCCAAACCATCTATCAATCTATTTCATCGCTTGCAACGACAGGGAACCCAATCTCCATAAAGTTGAAAAAAAAAAAAGAAGCCTCATACAATCGATAACCTTGACTGACTCAACAGCACAATTGGTAATTCCAGCCTACCATCATCATAGCCCAAATATAACCAGCTGATTTCAATGAATCACCTATTCCAACAGGGTAAGTCAGCTCCATTCCAAACCACAAATATAGGTTATATCCCACACCTCAGAAACTAACAGATGCTTTACTAAATCCATTTTCACACACACACAAGCGCGCGCGCGCGCACACACACACACACGAATAAAAATTCTTCCTAAGCACAAACTATTCAATAAATCGAAAAAAGAAATTATAAAAGATCTCAGAATTCTAATAAAAAAACTGTAGAGAAGACACAGAAAAAACACCTCAAGAGAATGGCTTTGCATATGTTGCTTCAGATAGGCCGGTTTCCGAAAACTCGCACCACACTCATCACATGTATGCGACGAGGTCTGCTCATCACCGTCGCTGATTTCTTTATCTTCTATCTGAACCTGCAGCATAGGAGATGGAGAAGCACTAAAATTCAAAACCGAATGAAATCTTTGTTTACGAAATCTTTCACCGGCAAAAAATTAAAAATAATAATAATGATAATAATAGTAATAGTAATAAAAATAAAACCTAGAAATTGAGAAAGTACCTTGTGGTGAGAGAGAATGTGGGCCGTGATGAGAGATCTCTTAGACCTGCAAATGCCACAGAAATCATAGTAATAACGCCTTATATCTCTGGATTTGCGCTTCGAAGAAGATGCATCTCCTTCTCCTTTCTCCGCTCGTTCTCCCATCGGATCTGATACCATAATCCCTCGGAAAAAGGAAAATCGTCCGTCTAGGGTTTAGGTTCTTTGTTGTAAAAAATATTGATTTTATAAAAATATTTAAAATAATAAAAAAATATATAATATAATATATAAAAGTGTTTGGAAAACACGTTTTGTGGTTTTTTGGGAATAGTCCCACATTGGAAAAAGAGAAGAATTAAATATGGTTTAAATGATAATGGTGGAGTACTATAATATTTGCTTACCTAGTCCGTGGACTATGGGACTTGCGTGTTTAAGTTCGACGTGCACGCGCTCAGGCTCGGGCTCGGTCACTATCACGGGCTCGGTCACTGTCACGGGCTCGGGCACGGGCACGGGCACAGGCTTGGTGCAAGGGCGTGGGCATGTGAGGTGCTAGTGGCGCTAGTGGTGCACTTCGCACGTGCATATCGTGTCGCAGAGGGTCGCTCCCTTCGCGAACCGGAGCGAGACGTGTGCAAGTCGCGGTGCGACTAGTGACTAAGGCAGATGATTGGCTGGACGAAAATCTAAAGGACTGAATGAGAGTCCCTCAGAATATATAGAGCGCTGGAAAAGAGTTGTTGCAGAAAATCTGTAACAGCAGTGCAATAAGTGCAGGGTCCAGCTGAAACTGCTGCATGGCTAGCCCCAACAACTATAAAACGGCTAGCTGCTGTCGCATAACAGTCAGCATGCAGCAGCTTAATGGCCCATGCACAACAGTCAGAAAACGGCCATAAAACGGCTAGTTTTCTTAACAGCCAGAAAACGGTCATGGGATTTATTTCCCTAGATCATAACCCCCAGCCACCATAGCCTATAAAAGGAGGGCCTGGATGGGTTTCCAAACCATCTCACAACCCATTCCAGCACTATCATACGAATTTGAGACAGCCCACTACTCCGCTCTTATACTCTAGTAATTCCAGTAAGATAGCAACGGTTAAATCCTTTACAAGAAGAATAGACCAACGGTGTGGTCTAGAACGGTTCAATAGAACCAGTAGCTGAAGACTTGACTAGTGCAGTGGTCTAAAATAATTTTCTTCTTCTTTTCTTTCTTCTGGGATTTTTTCATTCATTGTATTTCTGTCAGACTATGTTAAAGAGTTCCATTAGTGGGCCTTCGTGTTTGCTGAACGCAGACTCACATCAGGCTCGTTGTATCCTAGAAGCTATTTGCCTGTAACCTATCAACATACTCAACTTACCTGAGTAGGGGCAAATAACGCTTTAAGGACAGCGTTTCAGACGTGCTTCAGCCTGTCCAAATTTTTATAGCATTTGCGATTTTCGGTTTCCACATTATACAGAATTATATTAATCTGTATAAAATTCTTAACAAGCTTAAAGCGTTATTTCCTAAGATGGAAGCCGATAGCGTTTCATCTATTAAGTTGATGAATCAGGACTTGATACGTCTTGATCGGTTCGATGGAACTAATTTTACAAGATGGCAAGACAAGCTGAAATTTTTCCTGACGGGGCTGAAGATCTACTACATATTAGATCCAAATCTGCAAGCGCTGCCTAAAGCAACCGACAAAGACACACCTGAGCAGGTGGCTGCCCGCGCTAAAAGAGCCGAAGACGAACTCTTATGTCGTGGACACATTCTGAACGCACTCTCCAACAGACATCATCAGCAAAGGAGATATGGGCCGCACTGGAGTTCAAGTACAAGGCTGAAGAAGAAGGGACCAATAAATTTCTCATCGCCAGGTATTTTGACTTCAACATGGTAGATAATAAACCGCTGCTGCCCCAAATTCAAGAACTGCAGCTAATAGTAAACAAAATCAAAGCGATCAAAATCGTTCTTCCTGAATCATTCCAAGTCGAGGCTATAATCGCTAAATTGCCACCGATGTGTAAAGACTATAGAAAGAAGTTGCTGCATAAAATCGAGGACTACACATTGGAACAAATCCAGAAACACCTAAGGATTAAGGAAGAATCCCGTAACCATGACAAAAAGAATGATAACGGGAATGCCTCGTCCAAGGTACATGCAGTAGACAACGCCAATAACAAGAATCCCGAAAAGGACAATTCTCTTAAACCCAATAAAGAAAAATTCAAGAAAATCGCCCAAAAGAAGAACGAAAAGTTCAAAGGCCCATGCCATGTCTGTGAAAAAATTGGGTACTATGCTCGAGTATGCCGATATCGCAAATCTAAAAAAGAGGCAAATGCAGTAGAAAAGGGCGATATCGTGGCTATAATCACTGAGGTGAATACCATCCAAGGCAAAGTTCCAGGCTGGTGGTATGATACTGCCGCTATAGTACATGTGTGCTACGACAAATCAGCTTTCAAAACCTATGATTAATTGACCGATGGTCAAGAAGTCCAAATGGGTAATGTAGTCCGATCGAAGGTCGTCGGCAAAAGAACTATTGAACTGATATTTACTTCTGGGAAGAAAGTGATTTTGACTAATATACTGCACGTCTCAGACATGAGACGAAACTTAGTTTCTGGGGACCTTTTGGGAAAACCAGGTATATTGGTGGTGTACGAGTCAAGAAAACTGATTCTGTCCAAGAATGAGAATTTTGTTGGAAATGGATATGCTTGTAACGGGATGGTTAAGTTTTCTCTGAATGAAAGTAGCACTTCTGCATATATGGTTGAATCTGCTAGACTGTGACATGATAGACTAGCTCATATAGGATATAGTACCTTGAAGTTCATGGCTAAGAATGGTTTAATCTCATACACAGATAATGAAACTGATAAATGTGAAGTGTGCATACGATCCAAAATGATGAAAAAATCTTTTCCAAGTGTTGAAAGATCGTCTCAAAATTTGGATCTTGTGCACAGTGATATCTGTGAGTTAAACGGCATTCTTACTCGTGGAGGTAAACGGTACTTCATAACCTTTATAGATGATTGCTCTAGATATGTGTATGTTTATCTATTAAAGAGCAAAGATGAAGCATTGAACATGTTTAAGATATATAAAGCAGAAGTAGAGAATCAATTAAGTAAGAAGATAAAAATTCTCCATAGCGATAGAGGAGGAGAATACTCTTCAATGAATTCGATAACTTCTGTGAAGAACATGGACTGGTACATCAATGTACAGCTCTATACACATATCAACAAAACGGAATAGCTGAAAGGAAGAATAGAACATTAGTAGAAATGGTCAACTCAATGCTAATAAGAGTAAAGTTGCCACTAAGTCTATGGGGTGAGGCACTGCTTGCAGCATGCCATATAATAAAAAGAATTCCGTCTAAAAAATATAAAATATCTCCATATGAAACATGGAGAGGTAGAAAACTTAACCTAGGATATCTTAAAGTGTGGGGGTGTCTTGCATACTGCAGAACCCCTGATCTAAAAAGAACTAAATTAGGACCAAGAGCTATTAAGTGCGCCTTCGTAGGGTATGCACAAAATAGTAAAACTTATAAACTTCTAGACATGTAGTCTAATACAATTATAGAATCAAGAGACGTTGAATTCTTTGAGAACTCACTATCCTTGGAGTTAAAGGATAATGAAATCCAAACTCCTAATAGAGAACCAGATAGCACAGCTCCACATATAGTGAAAGCTGCTATTGAACCCCGTAGGAGTCAAAGAACTAGAATAGACAAGAGTCTTGGAGATGACTACATAGACTCACAACGCATTATTTTCCATCTGGTACAAGCAGATAGAGAAAATGTTATAAGACAAATACCTATACTAATGACTATATAAGATGATCCTAAAACATATAAGGAAGCTGTATGCTCTAGAGACTCAGTTTTTTAAAAAGAAGCTATAAATGATGAAATGGAATCCATACTATGAAATCAAACATGGGAACTAGTAAACTTACCTCAAGGTTCTAGACCCATAGGTTATAAGTGGGTATTTAGGAAGAAATATCACACTGATGAGACTATCCAAACCTTTAAAGTTCGACTAGTAACTAAGGGTTTTAGACAAAAAGAAGGGGTAGACTACTTTGACACATACTCAGCTGTAGCTAGGATAACATCCATTAGGATATTATTTGCGCTAGCTTCCATACATCATCTTCACATCCACCAAATGGATGTAAAGACCGCATTCCTGAATGGTGACCTCGATGAGGAGGTATATATGGAACAACCTGAAGGTTTCGTTCTACCAGGAAATAAAAACAAAGTATGTAGATTAGTCAAATCGTTATATGGATTAAAACAAGCACAAAAACAGTGGCATGAGAAGTTTGATTTAAAAATACTATCTCATGATTTCATGCATAATGTAGCTGACAAATGCATATATTATAAAGTAGATGGTAATTATATCGTTATTATCTGTCTGTATGTTGATGACATGTTAATAATAAGTAATAAAATAGAATATGTGACTGAAACAAAAAAGTTTCTTTCTTCCGTATTTAAAATGAAGGATCTTGGACAAGTTGATACCATCTTAGGTATCAAAGTTAAAAAATATTGTGGGGGTTATGCTTTGTGTCAATCTCATTATATTGAGAAGATACTAAACAAGTTTAACCATCTAAATATAAAGGAAGCAAAAACCCAATTTGATCCAAGTATCAAACTAAAAGAAAATACTGAAAGAACAGTTGCAGAATTAGAATATGCGAGTGCTATAAAAAGTCTTATGTATGCTATGCAATGCACTAGACCTGATATCGCATATGCTGTGAGTAAACTTAGTAGGTTTACTAGTAACCTCAGTAATGAACACTGGATTGTAATCAGTAGAGTCCTTGGTTACTTAAAAGCAACCAAAGACTTATGACTATTTTATTCAGAGTTTCCTATCATATTGGAAGGATATACCGATGCGAGCTGAATATCGAGTGCTGAGGACAACAAATCTACTACAGGGTGGGTATTCACCCTAGGAGGTGCTGCTGTATCTTGGGGATCTAAGAAACAGACTTGCATAATGCACTCGACTATGAAGTCTGAATTTATAACCCTAGCTGCAACAGGCAAAGAGGTTGAGTGGCTAAGGGATCTTCTATTAGAAATTCCTTTTTATGTAAAGCCTATATCGGCTGTATCATTACATTGTGATAGTGAAGCCACATTAGCTAGAGCTTATAGTGGCACTTATAATGGTAAGTCTAGACATATTAGTCTTCGACATGATTATGTTAGACAATTGATTCAAGATGGAATCATTGCTATTTCCTATGTGAAATTAAGCAATAACCTGACAGATCCTTTCACTAAACCTCTACCGAGAGAGGTAGTAAAGGCTACATCTAGAGAGATGGGGTTGAAACTCTTCAACCAAAGTTTCACCAGTGATGGTAACCCAACCTAAAGTCAGAAAATCTCTAATCTTGGGTTTAATGAGTAAGAACAAGTCATTGATATGTGAAAAGTTTTCAGCACTAAATTATATAACCTCATCCATAATAGATAAGTGCTGAGCGTTACGAAAGAGGGTTGAGTCTTAGAACTCTTAATGAAATCCAGTCTTTAGGACAAGTGTCTTATAGTAACAGAGACACTGGAAGGATTTCACCTATATGAACGTAGAGATGGTGCCGTCTCTCATGAGAGTTAAGAGTTTTCTCTCGGAATCGTTCACGAATTAGGATAAGCACATGGCCATTAATTGTACTGAGCAAGATTGTGGAAACTCTAACAACACATAGCGAATATGTGTGTGGTTTCTCCGACTCTGTTATCTAGGAATAACTGGTTCAAAGCTGCGGCTACCGGTCATTTCGATAGAGTTTTGAGATACTTATACTAAGGGAAGATTAAAATCAAAAGATATCTTTCTTTATGTATATAAGCTGATTATTCTATCAGAAATGTTTAACCGAAAAAAAAAATATTTTATAAAAATCAAGTGGGGGATTGTTGTAAAAAATATTGATTTTATAAAAATATTTTAAATAATAAAAAAATATATATAATATAATATATAAAAGTGTTTGGAAAACACCTTTTGTGGTTTTTTGGGAATAGTCCCACATTGGAAAAAGAGAAGAAAGAAATATGGTTTAAATGATAATGGTGGAGTACTATAATATTTGCTTACCTAGTCCGTGGACTATGGGACTTGCGTGAACACCGCGCAAGCGCACGCGCTCGGGCAGGGTCACGGACTCGGTCTCAGTCTCGGTCATGGTCTCGGGCTTGGTGCGAGGGCGTGGGTATGTGAGGCAGTGTGGCTGTAGAGGCGCTAGTGGCGCACGTTGCACTTCGCATGTGCGCATCGTGTTGCTCCCTTCGCGAACCGAAGCGAGACGTGTGCGAGTCGCGGTGCGACTAGTGGCTAAGGCAGATGGTTGGCTGGAAGAAAATCTAAAGGACTGAATGAAAGTCCCTCAGAATATATAGAGGGGTGGAAAAGAGTTGTTGTAGAAAATCTGTAACAGTTGTGCAATAAGTGAAGGGTTTAGCTGAAATTGCTACATGGCTAGCCTCAACAGCTATAAAATGGCTAGTTGCTGTCTCACAACAGTAAGCATGTAGCAGCTTAATGGCCCATGCACAACAGTCAGCATGCAGCAGCTTAATGGCCCATGCATAATAGTCAGAAAACGGCCATAAAACGGCTAGCTTTCTCAACAGCCAGAAAACGGTCATGGGATTTATTTCCCTGGACCATAACCCCTAGCCACCATAGCTTATAAAAGGAGGGCCTGGATGGGTTTCCAAACCATCTCACAACCCATTCCAGCACTATCATACGAATTTGAGACAGCTCACTACTCCTCTCTCTATACTCCAGTAATTCCAGTAAGATAGCAACGGTTAAATCCTTTGCAAGAAGAACAGACCAACGGTGTGGTCTAGAACAGTTCAATAGAACCAGTAGCTGAAGACTTGACCAGTGCAGTGGTATAAAATAATTTTCTTCTTCTTTTCTTTCTTCTGGGATTTTTTCATTCATTGTATTTCTGTCAGACTGTGTAATAGAGTTCCATTAGTGGGCCTTCGTGTTTGCTGAACGCAGACCCACACCAGGCTCGTCATATCCTAGAAGCTATTTGCCTGTAACCTATCAGCATACTCAACTTACCTGAGTAGGGGCAAATAACGCTTTAAGGACAGCGTTTCAGACGTGCTTCAGCCTGTCCAAATTTTTATAGCATTTGCGATTTTCGATTTTCACATTATACATAATTATATTAATCTGTATAAAATTCTTAACATTCTTCAACGAAAGCATTGTAACTTGTAAGGGATTGTTGCTTCCCCTAGGGGTCGTTTGATGCCAGTCCTTATGTAGGAATCTGTTTGCAGGTATTAGGGCCGTTTGGATGGATATCAGCACGTAATAAGACTGCAGACACGAGAAAAAGTCACGTTTCATATTAAAGTTGAAGAGATATCAGACGGAGTTCTAAATTTTGAAATTTTTCATAGTAAAAAGTGTGTAAATTTAAAAATTTTCATGGTAAAAAGTGTTTAGTTCATCTTCCAACAGTTAGAAGGGCTTAAAACAAAAAATTAAAAATTAAAAATTAAATTTTTTTTTTTTTAAAAGACAAATCTTTCTACTCTCTCTCTTTTATTATTTTTAGAGTTGAAATTTCTCATTACATTATTTTATTTATTTATTTATTTTTTACACACGCACACACACCACCACACACTCAAGCCGTAGTGGTATTTCACCACCGATGAATACTGAAACCCTCAACCAGGTGTTGAAACTCCTGAGAAGGAGTAAGAGCGAGGATCCAAAAACTTCTCATATATGAGATGTTGTCAAATCTTGGGCCTGTTTGATTTTTCACTATACATGTAATTTACGGTAAACAAGTAATTATTACTTATTCACCAGGTTTGAAAATATGGGGGGAACATCACCTGAAAATCAAAACAAAAATATTGACTTAAATATGTGGACCCCAGTGTAATGTATATGATATATCCACACCATCCATCTATTTTATTAGAACATTTTGAAACATGAATCGAAATATAAAGCAGATCTAACACTCAAATGGCTTATACTAAAGGAAACAGTGCCCTTAATTTGTCCACCATTGAAAGTTATTTTCTTCACTAGGCCCACATTGAGGTTTTTTCATCATCTAACCCATTCATAGGGTCACACAAACATGGATAAGGGGGAAACTTTAACTTGATCCAAAACTTCTAAGGGCCATAAGAAGATTTTAATGGTAGGCGTTCGATTTTCGTTATTTCTTGTGGTGTGGTCCGTTTGACCTTTAGATTTGCCTCATTTTTTTTGCTTATATCATAAATTCGACTGACATAACAAATAAGCGGTGTGGATAAGTAACATACATCACGATGGGCCTCACATTGATGTTGTAAATTTCTCGATTAAAGTGTTAAAAAAGTAAGTTGTCACATTTGCATGGGAAAAGATGTAGTAATTACCTAGGTAAATAATTATTACCCATTTACATGGTAATTACACTTGAGCCGAAAAATCAAACAGGTCCTTAATGTTATGTTTGAATTAGTGGGCTTATTTCTGCGTCCTACCAATTGATTTATTTACCATAAAAATCGACAACTGACTTTATTAATTTGGGATTATCCAAATATTATATCTTACATAAAAGCTTTATATATTATTTAATTACTTTTAAAGAATTTACCATTGTAAATTCTGCTACCAATGAATAACTAAATACAAGTTATAAATAGACTTAAAGTTCTCCAAGTACAGATAAATATTTCCCTGTAATCAGTTTCAACTGAAAGCTAGACTTCAAGTTCTCCGAGCAGAGATAAATATTTCCATGTAATTAGATTCAGCTTAAAGTTAAATTGAAGGGCATGTAAATACTTTTACACTCATAATTAGATTACTTATAATACGATTACAACTTATGACTTTATAGGCATCCAAATAACCCTTTGACCAGAGTTTTTGGCTTATCTGACGTAGACCCACTTACCGTAACTTCATGGTCACACTCCTCAAGGGTTGGTTTAGGTGAGACCTCCAATCTACCGAGGTCGGTGGAACACCTGACTGTGGGGCTGACATTGATGTATGTGCCTTAAATCCGTACCATCCAACCATTTTGAAATCTCATCTTATGACATGATTCCAAAAACGAAGCTGACTCTAATCTTAGGTTGACCACACTATACGAAATAGTCATGATTGAATACCCACTAGTAAAAACTTTATGAATTCCACCGGAATGCTTATTTGCCATCCAATTTGTTGATAATGTCACAACACCTAGTCTTGATCAAAAGCTTTTGGCCCATGAGAAGTTTTTAAGGGTCAATCACCACTGTTTCTTATTTTACTGTCCATCCAAGATTTAAAACTGCTTCATTTTTTAAGTCAGGTCCTAAATGAGCTTTCAATGTGGATGGATGCGTGAATGTAATCATATGTATATCACAATAGGCCCCACAGTCAGGGTCCTATTCAACTTGGACTCAGGTCTCACCCAAAGAGGGAGCGTATTAGGCTCGACCCAGCATCCATCGGATTAGGTGGGACCCTGATTGTGGGCCCACTGTGATGCATATGGCTACATCCATACCCTTCATGTATATTGAAAGCTCATTTCAGGAATGATTTAAAAAGAAACGAAGCAATTCCAAATCCCAGATGGACCATAGTATAGGAAACAGTGGTATTTGATCTTTAAAAACTTCTTACCAAGTACAAAAGCTTTGGATCAAGGTGATACGTCTCTTCATCCACTCTTCATCCAAGTGTCCGTGACATTATCAATACGTTGGATGGCAAATAAACATTCTGAATCCACAAAGTTTTTAATGCTAGGGATTCAATCAGGACTGTTTTCTATGACGTGGTCTACCTAAGATTTGATTAAGCTTTATTTTTGTGATTGAGATTTCAAAATAGCTGGACGATGTGGATTTAAGGCACATACATCACTGTGAACCCTACAGCCAGGGGTCCCGCCCACCTCTGTGGATCCAGGGTCTCACCTAAACCGCTCCCAAAGATGTGTCGCATGCTAAGTTAGCATGATGTGGATTGGGTGATGACACCAACACCACGGGGCTACATGGTGTCAGGAGCATGGGACTGACGGTTTTGCCCACTCATTTTAAGGCATGAGCTCAGAATTGAAGACTCAACAGAGCCCGTGGTGATAATGACGTTCACCGTTGAAGCCTTATTAGGTTATACATGATACATATTTGTCATCTTTTCTGTCCATGAGATCACTCAAACCTGAGTGAAAGTAAAATACAAATATCTGATTGATCCAAAATTTCTGTGCCCCTAAGAAATTATAAACAGTAGGTATTTAATTCCCACCATTTGGTATGGTGTGGTCCGCTTGAGCTTAGGATATAATTCAATTTTGAGCTCATATCCTAAATTAATTGGTTGCAAAGCAGATGGACAGCGTGAATAAAACACATATATCATGGTAGGCCCACAAAGTCCTACCATCTTGGAAGTTAGTGGTGGAAGAGTCACCACACAATCTGCGTCCAAGTTAGGATTCATGCAAGCCAATTGTGGGCGCTAACACGTAGGCACGTAGGGGCTGTTTGTTTTTCTAATTACGTTTGAAATTAAAAGAAATAAGTAATAATTATTTACTTTGTATTTCTGGCTCCCTTTCAAAAGGTGACATTGACAACCCCCTCACATACACCACTCAGCCACATCACGTGGGGAGAAAAACAGTAAACTCGTGGGGGCTGTCATGTGTATGTGTCTTATCCCCCTTTTGGCCAGCTCATTTTAGGGCATCATTTGCAAAATGAGGTAGATTCAAAGCTCAAGTAGACCACACCATAAGAAACAATGGGAATTGAATGCTTACCATTGACATCCCCCTTGGGCTTAGAGGTTTTGGATCAAGCTGATATTTTTGTTTTCCCTTTATCCATGATTGGTTGACCTTATGAACAAGTTGAAGGACAAATAAACATCAATGTAAGCTCCAAGGAGAAATAACTTTCAACCATTGACATCTTTCAATACCACTATTTCTTGAGGTGTGGTCGACTCGATCTTTGGATATACCCCATTTTCGGACCCATGCCCAAAATGTGCTGTTAAAATAGATGGACGGTGTGGATAAGCCACATAATTCATAATGGAGCCCATAAATTAAATTCAGTACTAATAAGGTTTTTTTTTTTTACTGGACCCATTTTCGAGACAATCCCTCACCGATTTTCATCTCCTACAGACACATGGAGACAATGATTATTATCTATCTACCCGTACTTACCATGGTAGATTGAAAATCAAACAGCCCCTTAGAGAACGTATGGGGGCATACAAGAATTCAAATCGGAACTTTCCAAATCATGGCCTTAGGTATATGTATCATGAACTAAAGATTACACTTAGAAGTTATTTGGATGCTTGTAAAATTCTTAAATAGTAATTGGATTATATGGATTGTTTGGATGGATGCATTTGCCTGTAATAAGATTACAACTTTTAGCTTGAATGTAAAACATGATAAATGGGCATGTTATACATTATAAGTAATGAATTTATTTTTTTTAAAAAAATTTCAACATAAGAAGAATTATAGCTTCGACATTTCCATCCTCCCCTTCTTCTAGTGGCCAAACCCTAGTTCAATGATGTTGGAAAATTTATACAGATTAATGTAGTTTCTGTATAATATGGAAACTGAAAATAATATGGACAGGCTGAAGCACGTCTGAAAACGATGTCCTTAAAGCATTATTTGCCCCAATTCAAGTAAATTGAGTATGCTGATAGGTTACAGGCAAATTGCTTCTAGGATACGACGAGCCTGGTGGGGGTCTGCGTTCAGCAAACACGAAGGCCCACCAAATGGAACTCAATTTCACTATTTCTGGCAGTATTACAATATAAAGAAAAAATTTTCAAAAGAAGAAAAGAAGAAAATAGAAAAGTGGTTTAGAATTCTGCTCAATTAGGTTCTAATCTTCAGCCGCTGGTTCGGTTGAACCGTCCTAGACCACATCGCTGGTCTATCCTTCAAGCTAAGGTTGACACCTTGCTGTGTTGCTGGATAATACTTAGAATGTATGAGTGGAGAGGCTGTTTTTCTAGAATTCGTATGGAGTTACTGGAGTGAGTTGAGATTGTTTTGAAACCCATCCAGGCCCTCCTTTTATAGGCTATGGTGGCTGAGGGTTATGGTCAAGGAAAATAAATCCCATGACTATTTTCTGGCTGTTGAGAAAACTAGCCGTTTTATAGCCGTTTTCTGACTGTTGTGCATGGGCCATTAAGCTGCTGCATGCTAACTGTTGTGAGACAGCAGCTAGTCGTTTTATAGCTATTGGGGCTAGCCATGCAGCAGTTTCAGCTGGACCCTGCACTTATTGCACAGCTGTTACAGATTTTCTGCAACAGCTCTTTTTTCAGCCCTCTATATATTCTGAGGGACTCTCATTCAGTCCTTTAATTTTTTCGTCCAACCAACCATCTGCCTTAGCCACTAGTCGCACCGTGACTCGCTCCGGTTCGCGAAGGGAGCGACCCTCTGCGACACGATGCGCACGTGCGAAGTGCAAAGTGCGCCACTAGCGCCTCTACAGCCACACTGCCTCACATGCCCACGCCCTCGCACCGAGCCCATGCCCGAGACCGTGACCGTGACCGTGACCGAGACCGAGCCTGAGCGCGAGCACGAGCGCGTGCGCGGTGTTCCAGTGCTTCGCACTGGAACACGCAAGTCCCATGGTCCACGGACTAGGTAGGCAAATATTATGGTACTCCACTATTATTATTTAAACTACTTTTCTTTCTCTTCTCTTTCCCATGTGGGACTATTCCCAAAGCCCCAAAAGTTTTTTCAAAAATAACTTTTCATATATTTTATTATTAAAATATTTTTTATTAAAATCAATATTTTACAACAATCCCCCACTTAATTTTTTTATAAAAATATTTTCTCGGTTAAACATACTGCCAGAATAATTAGCTTATATGCATAAAGAAAGATATCTTTCGATTTTAATCTTCCCTTAGTGTAAGTATCTCAAAACTCTATCGCAATGACTGATAGCCGCAGCTTTGAACCAGTTATTTCTAGATAATAGAGTTGGAGAAACCACACACATATTCGCTATGTGTTGTTAGAGTTCCCACAATCTTGCTCAGCACAATTAATGGCCATGTGCTTATCCTAATTCGTGAACGATCCCGAGAGAAAACTCTTTAACTCTCATGAGAGACGGCACCATCTCTACGTTCATATAGGTGAAATCCTTCCAGTGTCTCCGTTACTATAAGACACTTGTCCTAGAGACTGGAATTCATTAAGAGTTCTAAGACTCAACCCTCTTTCGTAACACTCAATACTTATCTATTATGGATGAGGTTATATAATTTAGTGCTGAAAACTTTCCACTTATCAGTGACTTGTTCTTACCCATTAAACCCAAGATTAGAGATTTTCTGATTTTAGGTTGGGTTACCATCACTGGTGGAACTTTGGTTGAAGAGTTTCAACCCCATCCCTCTAGATGTAGCCTTTACTACCTCTCTCGGTAGAGGTTTAGTGAAAGGATCTGTCAGGTTATTGCTTGATTTCACATAGGAAATAGTAATGATTCTATCTTGAATCAATTGTCTGACATAATCATGTCGAAGACTAATATGTCTAGACTTATCATTATAAGTGCCGCTATAGGCTCTAGGTAATGTGGCTTCACTATCACAATGTAGTGATACAGCCGATATAGGCTTTACACAAAAAGAAATTTCTAATAGAAGATCTCTTAGCCACTCAGCCTCTTTGCCTGTTGCAGCTAGGGCTATAAATTCAGACTCCATAGTCGAATGCGTTATGCAAGTTTGTTTCTTGGATCCCCAAGATACAGCAGCACCTCCTAGGGTGAATACCACCCTGTAGTAGACTTGTTGTCCCATGCACTCGATATCCAGCTCGCATCGGTATATCCTTCCAATACGGCAGGAAACTCTGAATAAAATAGTCTTAAGTCTCTGGTTGCTTTTAAGTAACCAAGGACTTTGCTGATTGCATTCCAGTGTTCATTACTGGGGTTACTAGTAAACCTACTAATTTTACTCACAGCATATGCGATATCAGGTCTAGTGCATTGCATAACATACATAAGACTTCCTATAGCACTCGCATATTCTAATTGTGCAACTGTTCTTCCAGTATTTTCTTTTAGTTTGATACTTGGATCAAATGAGGTTTTTGCTTCATTTATATTTAGATGGTTAAACTTGTTTAGTATCTTCTCAATATAATGAGATTGACACAAAGCATAACCCCCACAATGTTTTTTAACTTTGACACCTAAGATGGTATCAACTTGTCCAAGATCCTTCATTTTAAATACGGAAGAAAGAAACTTCTTTATTTCAGTCACACCTTCTATTTTATTACTTATTATTAACATATCATCAACATATAGACAGATAATAACGATATAACTACCATCTTTTTTAGAATATATGCATTTATCAGCTACATTATGCATGAAACTATGAGATAGTATTTTGGAATCAAACTTCTCATGCCATTGTTTAGGTGCTTGTTTTAATCTATACAACGATTTGACTGATTTACATACTTTGTTTTCATTTCCTAATAGAACGAAACCTTCAGGTTGTTCCATGTATACCTCCTCATTGAGGTCACCGTTCAGGAAAGCAGTCTTTACATCCATTTGGTGGATGTGAAGATGATGTATGGAAGCTAGCGCAAATAATATCCTAATAGATGTTATCCTAGCTACAGGTGAGTATGTGTCAAAGTAGTCTATCCCTTCTTTTTGTCTAAAACCCTTAGCTACTAGTCGAGCTTTAAAGGTTTGAATAGTCCCATCAGTGTCATATTTCTTCCTAAATACCCATTTGCAACCTATGGGTCTAGAACCTGGAGGTAAGTTTACTAGTTTCCATGTTTGATTTGATAGTATAGATTCCATTTCATCATTTATAGCTTCTTTCCAAAAAGCTGAGTCTCTAGAGGATATAGCTTCCTTATATGTTTTAGGATCATCTTCTATAGTCATTACTATAGGTATTTGTCTTATAACATTTTCTCTATCTGCTTCTACCAGATGGAAAATGATGCGTTGTGAGTCTATATAGTCATCTCCAAAACTCTTCTCTATTTTAGTTCTTTGACTCCTACGGGGTTCAGTGGGAGCTTCCATTATATGTGGACCTGTGCTATTTGGTTCTCTATTAGGAGTTTGAATTTCATTATCCTTTGACTCTAAGGATAGTGAGTTCTCAAAGAATTCAACGTCTCTTGATTCTATAATTGTATTAGACTCCATGTCTAGAAGTCTATAAGCTTTACTATTTTGTGCATACCATACGAAGGCGCACTTAATAGCTCTTGGTCCTAACTTGGTTCTTTTTGGGTCAGGGGTTCTGCAGTATGCAAGACACCCCCACACTTTAAGATATCCTAGGTTAGATTTTCTACCTCTCCATGTTTCCTATGGAGATACTTTATATTTTTTAGACGGAAGTCTGTTTATTATATGGCATGCCGCAAGCAGTGCCTCACCCCACAGACTTAGTGGCAACTTTACTTTTATTAGCATTGAGTTGACCATTTCTACTAATATTCTATTCTTCCTTTCAGCATTCCGTTTTGTTGAGGTGTGTATGGAGCTGTACATTGATGTATCAGTCCATGTTCTTCACAGAAGTAATCGAATTCATTCGAGAAGTATTCTCCTCTTCTATCGCTACAGAGAATTTTTATCTTCTTACTTAGTTGATTTTCTACTTCTGCTTTATATATCTTAAACATGTTCAATGCTTCATCTTTGCTCTTTAATAGATAAACATACACATATCTAGAGCAATCATCTATAAAGGTTATGAAGTACCGTTTACCTCCACGAGTAAGAATGCCGTTTAACTCACAAATATCACTGTGCATAAGATCCAAAATTTGAGACGATCTTTCAACACTTGGAAAAGATTTTTTCGTCATTTTGGATCGTATGCACACTTCACATTTATCAGTTTCATTATCTGTGTATGAGATTAAACCATTCTTAGCCATGAACTTCAAAGTACTATACCCTATATGGGCTAGTCTATCATGCCACAGTCCAGCAGATTCAACCATATACACAGAAGTGCTACTTTCATTAAGAGAAAACTTAACCATCCCGTTACAAGCATATCCCTTTCTAACAAAATTTCCATTCTTGGATAGAATCAGTTTTCCTGACTCGTATATCACCCTTATACCTGGTTTTCCCAGAAGATCCCCAGAAACTAAGTTTCGCCTCATGTCTGGGACGTGCAGTACATTAGTCAGAATCACTTTCTTTCCAGAAGTGAATATCAGTTCGACAGTTCCTTTGCCGACGACCTTCGATCAGACTTCATTATCCATTTGGACTTCTTGACCATTGGTCAATTCCTCATAGGTTTTGAAGGCTGATTTGTCGTAGCACACATGTACTGTAGCGGCAGTATCATACCACCAGCCTGGAACTTTGCTTTGGATGGTATTCACTTCAGTGATCATAGCCACGATATCGCCTTCTTCTACTGCACTTGCCTCTTTTTTAGATTTGCGATATCGGCATACTCGAGTATAGTGCCCGGTTTTTTCACAGACATGGCATGGGCCTTTGAACTTTCGGTTCTTCTTTTGGGCCTTTTTCTTGAATTTTCCTTCATTGGGTTTTAGAGAATCGTCCTTCTCAGGATTCTTGTTATTGGTGTTTTCTACTGCATGTACCTTCGACGAGGCATTCCCGTTATCATTCTTTTTATCACGGTTACGGGATTCTTCTTCAATCCTTAGGTGTTTCTGGATTTGTTCTAGTGTGTAGTCCTCGGTTTTATGCAGCAACTTCTTTCTATAGTCTTTCCACATCGGTGGCAATTTAGCGATTATAGCCCCGACTTGGAATGATTCAGGAAGATCGATTTTGATCGCTTTGATTTTGTTTACTATTAGCTGCAGTTCTTGGATTTGGGGCGGCAGCGGTTTATTATCTACCATGCTGAAGTCAAAATACCTGGCGATGAGAAATTTGTTAGTCCCTTCTTCTTCAGCTTTGTACTTGAATTCCAGTGCGGCCCAGATCTCCTTTGCTGATGATGTCTGTTGGTATAGATCGTACAGGCGGTCGGAGAGTGCGTTCAGAATGTGTCCACGACACAAGAGTTCGTATTCGGCTCTTTTAGCGCGGGCAGCCACCTGCTCAAGTGTGTCTTTGTCGGTTGCTTCAGGCAGTGCTTGCAGATTTGGATCTAGTTTGTAGTAGATCTTCAGCGCCGTCAGGAGAAATTTCAGCTTGTCTTGTCATCTTGTAAAATTGGTTCCATCGAACCGATCAAGACGTATCAAGTCCTGATTCATCAACTTAATAGATGAAACGCTATCGGCTTCCATTTTAGGAAATAACGCTTTAAGTTTGTTGGGAAATTTATACAGATTAATGTAGTTTCTGTATAATATGAAAACCGAAAATAATATGGACAGGCTGAAGCACGTCTGAAAACGCTGTCCTTAAAACGTTATTTGCCCCAACTCAAGTAAATTGAGTATGCTGATAGGTTACAGGCAAATTGCTTATAGGATACGACGAGCCTGGTGTGGGTCTGCGTTCAGCAAACACGAAGGCCCACCAAATGGAACCCAATTTCACTATTTCTGGCAGTATTACAATATAAAGGAAAAAATCCCAAAAGAAGAAAAGAAGAAAATAGAAAAGTGGTTTAGAACTCTGCTCAATTAGGTTCTAATCTTCAGCCGCTGGTTCGGTCGAACCGTCCTAGATCACACCGCTGGTCTATCCTTCAAGCTAAGGTTGACACCTTGCTGTGTTGCTGGATAATACTTAGAATGTATGAGTGGAGAGGCTGTTTTTCTAGAATTCGTATGGAGTTACTGGAGTGAGTTGAGATTGTTTTGAAACCCATCCAGGCCCTCCTTTTATAGGCTATGGTGGCTGAGGGTTATGGTCAAGGAAAATAAATCCCATGACTATTTTCTGGCTGTTGAGAAAACTAGCCGTTTTATAGCCGTTTTCTGACTGTTGTGCATGGGCCATTAAGCTGCTGCATGCTAACTGTTGTGAGACAGCAGCTAGTCGTTTTATAGCTGTTGGGGCTAGCCATGCAGCAGTTTCAGCTGGACCCTGCACTTATTGTACAGCTGTTACAGATTTTCTACAACAGCTCTTTTTCCAGCCCTCTATATATTCTAAGGGACTCTCATTCAGTCCTTTAATTTTTTCGTCCAACCAACCATCTGCCTTAGCCACTAGTCGCACCGTGACTTGCACATGTCTCACGAAGGGAGTGACCATCTGCGACACGATGCGCACGTGCGAAGTGCAAAGTGCGCCACTAGCGCCTCTACAGCCACACTGCCTCACATGCCCACGCCCTCACACCGAGCCCGTGCCCGAGACCGTGACCGTGACCAAGACCGAGCGAGAGTGCGAGCGCGTGCGCATGCGCGGTGTTCCAGTGCTTCGCACTGAAACACGTAAGTCCCATGGTCCACGGACTAGGTAGGTAAATATTATGGTACTCCACTATTATCATTTAAACCACTTTTCTTTCTCTTCTCTTTCCCATGTGGGACTATTCCCAAAGCCCCAAAAGTTTTTTCAAAAACAACTTTTCATATATTTTATTATTAAAATATTTTTTATTAAAATCAATATTTTACAACAAATGATATGAACCATCGTGCATTTATGGCACATTATACACAACACCTACTGTACACATGACCCCACTATAATCTACTCTATATGTATCATTCATGTGTCCAAGGAATTAATGGTCATAATCTGGCCGTTATGCATGTGGTTCATTCATCTATGGTCCTGCTATACATGTAATCATGTACCATTTATACTTCTCTTTGTATCATGTATGGCCCGCTGGCCTACTATAATCCTCTCTATGCGTATCGCCCATCCAGGGAATTAACAGTCGATCTGGCCCATGTGGGGTCATCCATCTATGGTTCCTCTATACATGTAATCATGTATTATGTGTGGCCCGCTTTATAATCTTTATTTGTATCATGTACAACCTGCTGTACACATAGAGGTGAGAACTATGGTATGTAGACTACACGTGTAGGTACAAATGGTTTGTATTTAAGGCAATGAATGTTTAATTATTGTATTTTGATTCAAAATTAATATTAAAATTTGAATTTCAAATATTTCAGTTTCCCTCGACATTTTATTTCTATTGATTTTGAGTCGTGGGTTTTGTCTCACATCGAATTTTCAAAAGAAAATCATTTTGGATATAAGATAAGCTTTTTGCCTTGGAGTTTAAGCTTCATTCATGGGGCACGTGAATTTGGTCCGTTGGGGGGTATGCTAATAGCTCTAATTTATGTCATTGACCACACGCACGTGTGGGCGCCAAGTCCATGTCCGCGTCAGGATGGGCTGAGCGTGGGCGTAGGCGTGGGTGTACTCGTGTGAGTATGTGTGTGTATGGGTACTCGCAGGACTTTATTCGCGAGAGTGTACTCGCATTCGCGCCTTTTCATTTTAAACTAGAGAGATGCGGCTATTCGGTCTGGTTTACGAATTTTGATTGCTGAGTTCATCGCTGAGTCAACCCAACACTTTTGGGTTAAACCGCAAGTGGTTCGAGCCCACGTACAGTGAATGCATCACTGAGACCAATAGCTCTAATCTATGCCATTGACCACGCATGCGCGAGTGTCGAGTCCGAGTCCGTGTGCGCGTTAGGACGGGCTGGGTGTGGGCTTGGGCGCGGGTGTACTCGTGTGAGTATGTGTGTGTGTATGGGTACTCGCAGGACTTTATTTGCGAGTGTACTCACACTCACGCGTTTTCGTTTTAAACTAAAGAGATGCGACTGTTCGGTTGGTTGCACTTGTTGGGTTTAAACCCAACTAATATACAAAAATCCTTTCTTCTCCTATAAAACTCTCTTTATATTATGGTTTATGAATTTTGATTGCTGAGTTCATCGCTGAGTCAACCCAGAACCTTTGGGTTAAACCGCAAATTGTTCAAGCCCTCGTACAATGAGTGCATCACTGGGACCGGGTCATAGTCATTGTATCCTGGAGGTCGATTGTTCCGGAAACTCGTTGCACTTGAGATGCTATCCAAGAGGAGCAAATTTGATTTCAAGCCGAGTGACTCACGTCATACCTTGACTCAAATATATAAGTTTTCCATGTCAAATTTAATTTTCTTTTTCTTTTTGGTACTTGATTTTAAATAGTCTATTCGATTCAACAAAATATTCTAACAATCTTGAAATCGAATTATTAAATTAAGTAAACTATGACTACCGTAACAGTGAATGCTTTTGTCGAATTAGCCAAAATCGAACCGTTCATTGTACGATGCTTTAAACGGTGGAAACATAAACTTGTGTTCGCATTAATTACCCTTAAAGTTTCATACATTATGTCTGAATCATTTATTATAGATCCAGCAAATCAAACTGAAGTAGCAGATGAAAATAATTGCAAAAATTATATTCTTAACTCTTTGTCCAACAAACTATATGATGTATATGCTTCTTACGAGTCTGCTAATGATATATGGACCGCTTTGGAAAAGAAGTACATTTTGAAAGATGTAAGCATTAAGAAACATGTAATCGCTAATTTTCTTTACTATGAAATGAAAGATGATAAACCTGTCACTAATCAAATTTAAAAATTTCAAAATATAGTTCATGAATTGTCATAAGAAGGAATTAAGTTGGATGAAGTGTTTTTGTCAGGAGCGTTGATAAAAAAGCTACTGCCCTCCTGAAAAGAATATAAGAATAAAATGAAACATAAAAAGAATGATGTTTTATTGGAAACATAAAAAGAATGATGTTTTATTGGAAGCTACAATCGTACATATACGAATAGAGGAGGCTAATAGAAACAGAGACCAAAAAGAAAAAACAAATGAGATAGATTCAAAGGCGGATATTGTGGAATCAAGATAGGAAAACAATAAGAAGAAAAAAGGCAAATGTCTTAATTGTGACAAGCCTAAACATTATGCTAATAAATGTAGGCTCAAAAAGAAGAATGCAAACAATCAATTCAAGAAAAAGAAAAATTGCTACAACTGTGGGGCATCACATTAAAATCTACAGGCTTAAGAAAAAAAAGATAAGTAGTAGGCTAATCTTACAGAAATAGGTAATGAGTCTGACATAGTAGTAGTTGTAGTGTTAGAAGTCTTCCTTATAAATAACTTGGAGTGGGTCCTAGACACTAGTGCAACTAGACACGTGTACAATAATCGTAGCATGTTTACCTCCTACTAAGTATCTGGAGAATGTAAATAATCAATTCAAGAAAAGAGAAATTGCTACAACTGTGGAAAGCTTGAGCATCACATTAAAATCTAAGCTTAAGAAAAAAAATATAAGCCGTAGGCTAATCTTACAGAAATAGGTAATGAGTCTGACATAGTAGTAGTTGTAGTGTTAGAAGTCTTCTTTATAAACAATTTGGAGTGAGTCCTAGACACTGGTGCAACTAGGCACGTGTGCAATGATCGTGGCATATTTACCTCCTACCAAGTATCTGAAGATGATGAACAGGTGTTCATGGGTAATGCTAGAACATCTTTAGTTGTAGGAAAAGAGAAAGTACTTCTGAAACTCACTTATAAAAAGACTCCACTATTGAATGATGTCCTGCATGTGCCTGACATTAGAAGAAACTTGGTCTCTGGTTCGCTCCACAATAAGGCTAGTGTGAAGTTAGTATTTGATTTAGATAAACTTATAATGACTAAGAATGTAACTTTTGTTGTTAAGAGATACTGTAGTGAGGGTCTATTCATTGTAGATATATCCAATGATAATAATAAGAAGACATCTAGTTTTGTTTATATTGTTAAACCCTTTTATCTATGTCATAGTAGATTAGGTCATGTGAATTTAGTACTTTTGAAAAAATGAAAAGATTAGGTTTATTACTGTAATGTTTCGAAAAAATCTGTACATAGACCCGAGTACCACCTCAGACAAAAATCGTTAAGGATCAAATTATGTAGAAATTAGATAAAAATTAATTAAGTACTAAACTGAATTAACTAGTAGATTAGCTCGAATCACTTTTTATACTAACTACAAGACCCAAAACCAGTAGAATCGCTAACTCTACATTATCTAAAAACCTAGGATCAATTTCAAAACCCAATTGCTCTCGTGAGCATCTTAAAACTCCGCATCGAATTTGGACCGTGTGTTGAAAGTCCAATTAATGCGAAACTATACGGTTATGACCGCCTTACTGGGCTTGACAACCATCGCGGGAATCAAGTGTAAATATTATCCAGAAACGCACAACTTAAACTTGGAGAAAAGTGTGTGAGAAACGTGAATATTTTTAAAAAATGAACTCAAACTTAAGTGATTTAAGCCGTTCGTTTGCAGGCTAAATTTAAGGTTTCAAACCATCAGATTCTGACCCAACTACACCCTTGAATCAGAAAAATTTCCCTACACATGTCAGTGTACTGGTGGCCCTAATCGAGTGACGATAGCTGTTAAACTGAAACTGGTCCTCCACGGTCGATTTATAAATCCAATCGGACCAAAACTTTAACCTGGTATAGATCCATTGTCAGAGAACTTTCTTTAGACCGTAGGTGAGCAATAGACCTCCAGATGAGCTCCGTTAGCTTGAAATAGATGACTTTTGGCTATAACCTAAGTATACCATGGCCCTAGGGCCATTTACATCATATCCGAGCCTATATAATGCCCTACAACCACCCCTCTCTCATTCCATACGAATTTCCTAAACCCTAGGAGATAGAAGAGAGAAAAGATGAGGAAAGAGTGGGGAGAAGTGAGAGAGAGCTGTGATTTATTGCTGGGATTCGTTCCCACCACTCTACATGCCGAATCATCCCTCTTGTATTGCTACACCGTCGAATCTGAATTCATTTTTGGATAACAAATCCTAACCCTAATCTATTTTAGGAATTCAAATAGAAGAATTTATGAAATGACTAACTTACCTCAATGTATAGGTACCCGTTATTCCGTATTCGGGAACGTACGATTCAAACTGAGTTCAATACGAGTATATCGACGAAAGTTGTGAACTATAAACGTTTAAGTTATGATTTTCGAGGCTTTCAATGTCAATTAATGATTTATGACTGACTTAATTGTTGTCACATGTAGTTAGATGCGATGTTTCCCGTATATTACACATATATATGAACTATGTTGAATATAATGCATTATATGTGTTTGTTGAAATGTCTGAATGAATATGGAATTATGATTTGTGTTTGCCATAATATTTTATTGAGAATACATGATTGTTGTGTGTGTGGCAATTCCTTGTGAGAGGATTTACTATAATATGTGTTATAACAAATTTATTACATGAATGTTGATATATGCAGTCTAAGTGTTTGATAAAATGCTTGAATGAGAAAATGCTTGTTGACATGTATTTAATGAGGGTGTTGAGATAGGATTCTCAATTATCTTATCTATAGACATAGTTTCCTTCAAGTAACCTATCTTGCTACTACGTGATTTATGGATGAAATGCCTATTTGCTATAACATATATGCTATGTGTTTTGTTAAAATGCTCAAATGATATTTTTATTTTAATTGGTTGTCACATGCGGTTTGACCATCACATATGAATTCCTATTGTGCTTGAGTTGTTTTAGGACCATTATGTAGTCCAAGTAATCAGTAATGATTCCTGAGTTAGTGGCCGAGGTCGTTTTGCCACACAAGACACGTTCGATGAATTTGAATCGTACGTTGTTTGTCGACAGTGGTTAGGCCACCGGAGTGCTTACATGCTCCATGTCGATCAATTCAACATACGCTTGTACCGGTCAAACTTGTCAAGTAACTCGATTGACCTAATGTATGTTTACCATGTATGGACGCTATTGCTTGAATCTAAGGTACCACTTATTAATATAAAGCCCGTTTCAAACTTAGTACCATGATCCGCTAAGACTCATGAGCCGGGCATGGTGGTATGGGACACCGTGGTCGAGTTGTCGACCTACGCTGAGGTGACGAGCCTCCCTGTAGTGTCCAATGAGCAAACCAAACTCATGAACCGAATACAGTGGTATGAGACACTGTATTCGAGCTGTCGGCCTACGCTAAGGTGACGAGCCTTTCCCGTAGTGACCTCGAGTATAAACTAGGTCTACACCGAGGTGACGAGCCTCCCATAGCGGCCTGAACTTGTCTGTCCACTGTTTTAAATTAGGGATGACGTTGCCCTATAACTTATCTATCGTATGTAATTAACTAGGATTGACAACCCTAAAAGGATCATCATTTGAGTAAATGATACAAAGGGATGTACCTTAACTTTCCAAATCTGTTGTATGAATAAGCCTAAATAAATTACTTGGCTAACATGACCATGCACTGCATTGCATGTGCTTTGGCGAGGAAGCGCACATTTAGGGAGTTTGTTATACGCGATCGTGAGATGATGTTGCTGAGGGAGTGCAGGCGAGGGCATGCATCATTACTACATATCATTCTTGCATTAACAAGAGTACTTAGGATTGAGTGTTGTATTGCTTTATCATTACTGCTTGATTGAATTGATAACATGTTAACCTTTGCCTTATAGATCCACTGAGTTGATCACTTACTCTCACTCTTGGACGGTGTTTTAAAACGCCAACCAGATTCTGTTGTAGTTGCAGATGATGTTGCGGCTTATGAGATGGAGCCTGACTTTTATGACGACAAGGAGTTCTCCTACATGCGACTCTTTGACGGGTCTATGTAGACCTGGAGTTGCGTCAACGGGGTTACAAGGATACAGATTAAATGCCATTACATTATATCATTTTATGAATTTTGGAACTATACATGTAATTATTTAACGTGGTGACATGTTTATACTCTGGGGACTTACAACCACTTATATGATTTATATATCTATCACAGTCTTCTGCTTGCGTAATCTAATTATCTCTGGAGTATGATATGCTAATTACTGTAATCTCATTCATGTTTAATGCACTAATACGGATAACATTTAATCATCATTATCTATGTTGTATAAGTGATGCGTTAAAACTCGGGAGCTGAGCTTCTGCTCAACCCCTGATTTTTACGGCATTACAAGTTGGTATCAGATCATGATTTGGATTAAACTAGACCTGGGTTATAGTAACACGATGCACACTGACGTACTTTTACTTAGGAGGGAACGATAGAACGTAGAAATGATCATAAGACCCCAAGTTTCGACAATAATTCGGTGCGTTCGACACTCAAACAACCCGCAAAGCGTGAATATGCGCGAGATTGGACTCGAAACGTCTCAAACGGACTTGGAGACCTAAACGGTGCAAATTGGGAGAACCAAAGTGGACCCCACACATTTCTAGCACCCTGGGGGGGATGTCATCTCCCCTGGGGTGAGCCATCTCCCTAAGGTCTAGCGGACCGCGATGGCATCGCCCCAACTGCGAGCCCTCGCTGTCGGAGTCCAGTGGGTCGGTTGGGCTGATTGTTGTACATGCATGTGGGGCCCACGAAATCGTGTGGGACCCCTTATATCTTCCCCATTTACTTCATTTCTTCCATTTTCACCCCTCTAAGCTCTCCAAACTTTTAAAAATCTTATTTTTCTCTCTCAAATCCTCCCTCTATTCTCATATCTTCTTCATCTTCTTCATTTCATACCCACCTCCCACCATTCCTTTCAAACCCATCTCCTATCTCCCTCATTTCCTCCCATTTGAGCACCCTCCTTTATGTCTCAAAAATCTCAAAGTCCATCAATCCATCTTATCCCTCCATCTTGTTTCACTCTCATGACTCTTTTCAAGCTCGTGGCTGCTATCTTCTCTCTCTCCACACTCCTTTCCCTCATGAGAAAGAAGAGGGCTTCCATAGATAAAGCTGGGCTTAGCCGCCCAACCCGTCCAAGGAAGAAATTGGGCATCGAAGCAAGTACAAGAGCCGCACGAGAGCAGAGGATGAAGTGGGATCTCGATCCCCAAGTTTCACTCGAAAGAGCCCTTCAGCCGGGCATCGCAATGGTAGATTCTAGGGTCGTAGAGTCCTCTTTGAAGCACACGTGGACGAGAAGCTATTTAGAATTTATCGGTGATGGACCTCCTATTGGACGCCGGGTGGGGTCCCATATTTGAAGGCAAGTCACGTGCGTGTGAAAGCATTGTTCGAGCCTTCTACACCCACATACGAGACCCATCGCTAGAGCCCCTACAGTTCATTTTTTCCGTAGGAAGGTGGGAAGCCACAGTTGATGTTGGTGTGATAGCTCGGATCATGGGGATAGAGCGCAGTGAGGTTCATGCTAGCGAGAAGAATGTCAGGAGTGCGCGTGAAAGAGATTGCTGCAAGTGATTTCTTTGCGGCCGAATGATCCATTGGAGTCGAGACAACTGTCTCCCAGCGACAAAGATGACTCCTGACTTCCACCTACTCCATATATTTACATACAATGTGTACCCCAGGTAGAGCAATCGCACCGAATGCACACGTTTAATGGTGGATTTCCTATACAGAGCTGGGCAAGGAGACAAGCTGTGTCTGCCTATGTACGTCCTGCTTCAGATAGTCTAGACCGCACGATCTGTTAGGACAGATATTTCACTCCCCTTCAACAAACTGATATGTAAGATTGCTCGTGAGTGCGGCTACAGGCTTACTGATGAGCTTGCGCCGATTCACTTTATCAATGATTCTATGCTTAATAACATGGATATTGGGCCACGACTACGCTAAGCCCGTCGTGATGAATATGGTGACGAAATAGAGGAAAGAAGTGAGGAAGAGGAAGAGGAAGAGCACGAAGAGGAAGAAGAGGAGGCCCAAGACTCTGATTGGGGATCTCCTCCTCCTACACATGAGCGTCATCATGATCGGGTTGCTTTAGAAGCCCACTTGGCTCAGATAAAGGAGGGCCAAGTAGCCCTAGTACAGGAGGTCAAAGAGACTCGGGCCAAGCTTGAGGAGAGTTAGGCCTATGTGAAGCAAAAATTTAAGAAGGTGTCTCACACCTTGAAGACTCTCCTATGCTGCATGCAAGACAAGGGTGCTCCTCCCCTCATAACCAGATTCAGACGACTAGTCATATGTTGTAGTCATCATTGAGTCTTTTCTTTCTGTGTTTTTCTTGCTTTTTATGTTACAGCCTTAATAGGCTTAGTAGTAGGGTAGAGTTGTGATGTGTTTTGGTGTTTAAAGCTTTAACAGATTAGCTTACATTCATCTTCTATCATGATTCATGTAAAAATATATCTCATGTATTGTGACAAATTTTGGTAAATGAAATGCATGAAGCCTCTTTCATTTGGCATGTGAATGATGTATGGATGCGTGTATGTTCTTATGTTAAATCTTACATGGGTTACACTTTATGTTGTATATAGAGAATGTCACCTAAGGCCACTCGGAGTACGACATGTCTTACACTAGGCGAATTGAGTGACGGAGCACCTCCCTTCAGCGATGGCCATACGAACCCCAGTTTGGGCCCGAATCACGAGACTATGCCTAATTCTTTACCAGCCACTAGCACTAATGGGCCAACACATTTTGTACTACCAGTTCCAGAGCAGAACCCCGCGTCTACCTCGACACCACACATGTCTCAGGTGGCTTCTCCTCCTGATAAGTTGGAGTAGATGATGCTCCTTATGCAGCAGCAGTAGCAGATTTGGAACACCATAGCAAGGGCCCTTGCCCAGAACATGAGCGTGGCCCCGTCTATATCACTTGTGCACTCTACTAGGAACATGAGTGCCAATGGCTTATTTGAGCAATTTCAGCCCTTCTGACCTCCTACTTTTGTGGGTACTCGCAGATCCGAGGAGGTCGAGTACTGGCTTGACCACATCTCTAAGATGCTGAAGCTGCTGCACTGCACTGAGGCAGAGCAGGTTGAGCTAGTCACTTACATGTTCGAGAAGAAGGCCAGTCTCTGGTGGGACAACATCCTTTGGACTGTTGCTCCTGGTTACGTGTGGACGTGGGAGGCTTTTGAGACACGTTTCCACGGGAAGTATTTCCCTCTTACCTACCATAATGAGAAGGAGAGAGAGTTTCTTCGCATCCGACAGGGAGGAGTGACGGTGGTGGAGTATGAGAATAGGTTTACGGAGCTGGCCAGATACGCTCCTTTAATCCTACCGAACGAGCCGATGAAGATGCGGCAATTTTCCAAGGGTTCGCGGGCTGAGATCCGCTCTAGCATTAACAACTATGCTGAGCTAGTGAGCATGTCCCTACGTGCTTAGCAGGATGGGGATAGGCTATCCTGTACACGTGTACCCATGGGTCTGAGGCCTCGACCAAAATTGCCGAGCAGACCATTCCTTGGCAAGAAGCCATGTCCCGATTCGCCTCCTAGGCTTATGACTCCATTGACACAGTTGAGACGACCTGATTTGTAGTGCACCTACTCAAGAGGTCGGGCCATATAGATACTTACTGTTTCACCAAGATGAGGGATAAAGGCTTCTCACCGCCTTAGAAGATCAATCGTCAGCTTCCTCAAGCTATCTCGACTCCACCTCTACGTTCATTACCACCAGCACAACCTTTCTATAGGTCAAATGTACCTCGTGGTAGGCCGCCTCAACGACCTATGGTACCATAGCCAAATCGTCCCCAACAGGATCGTGTTCACTCACTTGCAGCTGAGATATCTGAGGCAGCAACTGTAGCACCACTGGCTTTTGAAGTCACGACACATATCTAAGGTACACCAGTTTTCTTATTCGTGGACACCGGGTCCACTATCTCGATCATATCATACACAACGGTCAAGCGACTAGTGTTGGAAACTACTCCTATGTTTTGGGTGAGACTCCTTACCGGTACAAGGACCTTCTCAGACTCAACGAAGACTTGTAGAGGTTGCTCGATAGACCTAGGGAGCAGAACAGTGCCTGATGGTCGCCCCCCTATGTCACTATGACGTCATTATCGGTATGGATTAGTTTACTAAGATGAATGCAGAGATCGATTGTGACACTAAAGTGGTGACAACCCATGGACCTGAGGGCACAACCTTTACTTTCCCAGTTCAGGTCAGTTAGTACTACCGCATCAGTTGTTATGCTACCTTATTAGAGCATGTTGATGGTCCGACTTTGGAAAACACGCCAATAGATCAGAATTTCACGGACGTGTTCAGAAAGATACCTGGATTACCTCCTCAGCATGAGATCAATTTTACCATTGACTTAGTGCCACGTGCGACACCTATATCTCTACCGACGTATCACATGCCTCCGTTTGAGATGAAGGAATTGAGGAGACAGATCAATGATCCGTTAGAAGTAGGCTTCATACGACCGAGTATTTCTCCTTGGAGAGCACCCGTGTTGTTCATAAAGAAAAAGGATGGATCACGGTGATTATGTATTGATTATCGCAGATTGAACCAAGTGATGGTAAAGAACAAGTATCCTTTACCCAGGATAGATGATCTGTTCGATCAGTTGAAAGGGGCACAGTATTTCTTGAAGATCAAATTGCAGTCAGGGTATCACCAGCTGCACGTCAGGGATGAGGACATGTAGAAGACAGCGTTCAGAACTAGCTTCGAGCACTATGAGTTCCTTGTGATGTCATTTGGACTTACAAATGCACCCGCCATGTTCATGGATCTTATGAACCGTATGTTTCGTTCGTATTTATACCAATTCATCATCATATTCATAAATGACATCCTGATATATTCCAAGGGTCGGAAGGATCACGAGAAGCACTTGCGAGCAGTCTTTGATACGCTCAGAAAGAACCAGTTGTTTTCCAAGTATAAGAAGTGTGACTTCTGGAAAGAAGAGGTTAAGTTCCTAGGACATGTGGTGTCCAAGGAAGGAATAGCTGTGGACCTTAATAAGGTGACCGTAGTTCAGGATTGGGAGTAGCCCGGTTCAGTTATAGAGGTGAGGAGTTTTCTGGGACTTGCTAGCTACTATCTCCAATTTATTAAGGACTTTTCCTAGATAGCCAGACCGTTGTCTCAGCTCACTCGGAAGGATCTCAAGTTTGTCTAGAATGAGAAGGCAGAAGCAACCTTTTAGGAACTGAAGGGCAAGTTGACATCTGCACCCATGCTAGTATTGTCAGAGCAGGGGATCAAATACACGATATACACCGACGTGTCTCGTGTTGGTTTGGGTTGTGTTCTGATGCAGAAGGACAGAGTGATCGCTTATGCATCTCGACAGTTGAGGAAACACGAGGAACACTACCCTATGCATGACCTAGAGTTAGCGGCCGTCATCTTTGGATTAAAGCTCTGGAGACATTACCTCTATGGAGAGGACTTCGAGCTCTTCTGCGACCGCAAGAGCCTCAGGTACATATTCATGAAGAAGGACTTGAATATGAGGTAGCGACGATAGATTGAAACCTCAAAGGACTTCAAGTTTGAAGTCTCTTACCATCCTAGCAAGGTCAACCTTGTGGCAGATGCATTGAGCTGTAAGAAGATGATAGCATTTGCAGCTTCCCTGATGATCGATGAATGGAACATGGTAAAGTTTGTGGGAGATTTGAGCAGAAATTTACGGTAGAGGAACCATTAGTGAGCGTCGTACATATTCGTGTATAGCCACTTATCGATGATCGAATCATTGTGGCTCAAAAGGAAGATGAATGGTTAGTTGAATTGAGAAAGCGAGCAAGTGACGATGAAGACTCTGAATGGAGAGTTAGTATGGATGGGGGTTTACGATATCATGGCCGCCTATGCGTCCCAAATCTTAATGACTTGAGAAGGAAAGTTCTCGAAGCTGCTCACAACTCAAAGATGGCGATGCATCTTGATAGTACGAAGATGTATCGAGATATGAAGCGCTCGTATTAGTGAGACAACATGAAGGCCCACGTAGTAGACTATGTATCTCATTGTCTCATGTGCCAGTATGTCAAGGTCGAATACCGCCAACCTCCTAGACTTCTTCAGTCCATGCCCATAACAGAATGGACATGGGATTTCATCTCTATGGATTTCATCTCAGGGTTATCGAAGAAGAGGAAGGGACATGAATCCATTTGGGAGATTGTGGACCGGTTGACGAAATCATCTCATTTTCTCCCTATTAGAGTCTCAAACTCAACAGTCGATTTGGTCAGGTTGTACATCAAGGAGATAGTACGTTTGCATGGAGTTCATATGAAGATCGTGTCGGACAGAGACATGCGATTCACATCTATCTTCTGGACTCATATCCAGGAAGCAATGGGTGTGAAACTGAAGTTCAGTACCACGTTCCACCCGCAGACTGACGGGTAGACAGAATGGGTGAATCAGGTGTTAGAAGACACGTTGTGGGCATGTGTGCTCGATTTCAAAGATAATTGGGATGATTGTCTTCCCTATGCTAAGTTCACTTATAACAACAGTTTTCAAGCGAGTATTGACATGGATCCCTACGAGGCCTTGTATGGGAACCCCTATTGAGCACCGCATTGCTAAGCAGAGGTTAGAGACAAAAGTTTGATTGGCCCCGAGTTAGTGTAGGCGACCTCAGAGAAAATCGACATTATCAGGCATCGACTTCTTACAGCATAAAGCAGACAAAAGAGTTACACTGATTCGAGACGGCGACCACTAGAGTTTGAGGTTGGAGACCATATATTCCTGAAAGTTTTCCCAATGAAGGGAGTCCTTCGATTTGGGAAGAAAGGGAAACTCACGCCGAGATTCATTGGCCCATTTCAGATACTAAACTGAGTGGGGGTGGTAGCGTACCGCCTTGCTTTTTCCACACAACTCGCAGGCGTGCACAACGTATTTCATGTATCGATGTTAAATAAATACATTCCTTACCCTTCTTATATTATCAAATGGGAGCAGGTACAGTTGAGTGAAGATGTTACTTACGTACTGCGACCGACGCGTATTCTAGATAAGGAGCAGGTGCTGCGCAACAAGGTTATCCCACTTGTGAAGGTTCTGTGGACACACCACACTGAGGAAGAGGCTACTTGGGAAACAGAAGCCGATGTTCGTAAGAACTACCCTCAGATTCTCAAGGAGTACAAAAAGGTACTAATTTTGAGGATGAAATTTTTCTTTAAGGAGAGTAGATTGTAACGTCTCAGAAAAATTCGTACAAAGACCCGAGTACCACCTCAGACAGAAATTGCTAAGGATCAAATTATATAGAAATTAGACGAAAATTAATTAAGCACTAAACTGAATTAATAGTAGATTAGCTCGAATTACTTTCTATATGAACTGCAAAACCTAAAACCAGTAGAATCGCTAAATCTACATTACCTAAAAATATAGGATCAATCTCAAAACCCAATTACTCTCGGGAGCATCTTGAAACTCCGCGTCGGACCTAGACCGCGCGTCGAAAGTCCGATTAACGCAAAACTATACGGTTACGACCGCCTTACTTGGCTTGAAAACCATCGCAGGAATAAAGTCCAAATAGTATCCAGAAACTTACAACTTGAACCTAAAGCAAAGTATATGAGAAGCACGAATATTTTTAGAAAATGAACTCAAACTTAAATGATTTGAGTCATTCGCTTGTAGGCCAAATTTAAGGTTTCAAACTGTCAAATTCTAACCCAACTACACCCTTGGATCAGAGAAATTTTCTTACACATGTCAATGTACTTGTAGCCCTGATTGAGTGACGATAGCCGTTGAACTGAAACTGGTCCTCCACGGTCGATCTACAAATCCGATCGTACCAAAACTTTAACCTAGCATAGATCCATTGTCAAGAAACTTTCTTCAGACCGTAGGTGAGCAACGGACCTCCGGATGAGCTTCGTTAGCCCTAAACAGATGACTTTTGGCTATAACCTAAGTATACCATGGCCCTGGGGCCATTTACATCACATCTGGGCCTATATAATGCCCTAAACCCACCCCTCTCTCATTCCATACGAATTTCCTAAACCCTAGGAGAGAGGAGAGAAAAGAGGAGGAAAGAGTAAGGAGAAGTGAGAGAGAGTTGTAATTTGTTGTTGGGATTCGTTCCCACTACTCCACGTGTCGAATCATCCCTCCTGTATCGCTACACTGTCGAATTCGAATCCTTTTTTGGGTAAGAAATCCTAACCCTAATTTTTTTTAGGAATCTAAATAGAAGAATCTATGAAATGGCTAACCTGTCTCAATGTATAGGTACCCGTTATTCCGTATTTGGGAACGTAGGATTCAAACTGAGTTCGATACGAGTATACCGACGAAAGGTGCTGACTATAAACGTTTAGGTTATGGTTTTCAAGGCTTTCAATATCAGTTAATGATTTATGACTGACTTGATTGCTGTCACATATAGTTAGATGCGATGTTTTCCATATATTACAACACACACACACACACACACACATATATATATATATATATATATATATGTGAACTATGTTGAATATAATGCATTCCATGTGTTTGTTGAAATGTCCGAATGAATATGGAATTATGATTTGTGTTTTCCATGATGTTTTATTGAGAATACATAATTGTTGTATGAGAGGATTTGCTATAATATATGTTATAAAAAATTTATTACATGAATGTTGATATATACAGTCTAAGTATTTGATTAAATGCTTGTTGAAATGTATTTAATGAGGGTGTTGAGATAGGATTCTCAATTACCTTATCTATAGACACTTTCCTTCATGTAACCTATCTTGTTACTACGTGATTTATGGATAAAATGCCTATTTGCTATAATATGTATGCTATGTGTTTGTTAAAATACTCAAATGATATTTCTATTTTAATTGGTTGTCACATGCGGTTTGACCATCACATATGGATGTCTATTGTGCTTGAGTTGGTTTAGGACTACTACGTAGTCCGGGCAATCGGTAATGATTTCCGAGTTAGTGGATGAGGTCGTTTCGCCATACAAGATGCATTCGATGAATCTGAGTCGTACGCTGTTTGTCGACAGTGGTTAGGCCACGCGGAGTGCTTACGCGCTCCATGTCGATCAATTCAACGTACACTTGTACCAATTGAACTTGTCAAGTAACCCGATTGACCTAATGTGTGTTTACCATATATGAACGTTACTGCTTGAATATAAGGTACCACTTACCAATGTAAAGCCCGTTTCTACCTTGGTACCACGATCTGCTCAGACTCATGAGCTGGGCATGGTGATATGGGCACCGTGGTCGAGCTGTCGGCCTACGCTGGGGTGACGAATCTCCCCGTAGTGTCCAGTGAGTAAACCAAACTCATGAATCGATACATGGTATGGGACACTGTATTCGAGCTATCGGCCTACGCTAAGGTGACAAGTCTTTCCTGTAGTGACTTCTAGTATAAACTAGGCCTACGCTGAGGTGACGAGCCTCCCGTAGCGACCCGAACTTGCCTGTCCACTACTTTTAAATCAGGGGTGACGTTGCCCTATAACTTGTCTATCGTATGTGATTAACTAGGGTTGACGACCCTATATGGATCATTATTTGGGTAAATGATATAAATGGATGTACTTTGGCTTCTCGAATCTACTGTATGAATAAGACTAAATAAATTACTTGACTAACACGACCATGCACCGCATTGCATGTGCTTTAACAAGGAAGCGCACGTTTAGGGAGTTTGTCATGCGCGATCGTGAGATGATGTCGCTGAGGGAGTACATGCGTGGGCATGCATATTACTGTGTATCATTCCTGCATTAACAAGAATACTTAGGATATGAGTGTTGTACTGCTTTATCATTGCTGCCCAATGGACTACACGTATATATAGCTTTTGTACACCTGATGTGCATCATACCAACATTAGTTGTTGTATTAAAATACAACACTACCAGCAATAGAGGCGGATGGGGTATGAACAAATGTAGTTGTATTGAAATACCAACACTGTTGTGCTGTACAATGTCATGAGTTGTATCCAAACCATACATCATGACTAATGGATACAATGGTATAAGTTGTATCAAAACTGTCAAAATTGTACTCACTCTCACTCTAGGACGGTGTTTTAAAACACCAACTAGACTCTATTGTAGTTGCAGATGATTTTACGGCTTACGAGATGAAGCCTGACTTTTATGACGACGAGGAGTTCTCCTACATGCAACTCTCTGACGGGTCTATGTAGACCTGGAGTTGCATCAACGGGATTACAAGGATACGGATTAGATGTCATTAAATTATATCATTTTGTGAATTTTGGAACTATACATGTAATTATTTAACCTGGTGACATGTTCATACTCTGGGGACTTACAACCACTTATATGCTTTATATATCTATCATAGTCTTCCGCTTGCATAATCTAATTGTCTCTGGAGTATGATATGCTAATTAGTATAATCTCATTCATGTTTAATGCATTAATACGGACAACATTTAATTATCATTATCTATGTTGCATAAATGATGTGTTGAAACTTGGGAGCTGAGCTTCTGCTCGACCCCCGATTTTCAGGGTGTTACAATTACCTAATATATTTAATGGAGAATTCGATAAATGTGAAACATTGTAGAATCAAAATTCATTAGAAAACCCTTTAAATGAATAGAACGATCCTCTATTTTATTAGAGTTGATACACAGTAACTTAGGTGATTTTAGAAATCATATGTCTAAAGGTGGAAAAAGATATTACATTACTTTTGTAGATGACCACTTTAGGTTCGCTAGAGTCTATCTGTTAAGAAACAAAGACAAAGCTTTAGATGCTTTTTCTAAATATAAAACTTTAGTTGGAAATCAGTTAAATATACGAATTAAAAGACTTAAAACGGATAGAGGAGGTGAGTATGAATCTTCTCAATTTAGAGAATTATGTGAAAAGAGTGGGATAGTTCACGAAACTACAGCTCGTTATACACTGTAACAAAATGGAATAGCAGAACGTAAGAATAGAATTCTCAAGGAGATGATGAACGCTATGTTAAATAGTTCAGGCTTACCCTCAAATATATGGGGAGAAGCAATTATGTCTACTTGTTATATCATAAATAGGATTCCTTCTAAGTCTTCTGAACAAACACCTTACAAACTTTGGAAGAATCATGTTCCTAATTATAAATATATTAAAGTGTGGGGGTGTCTTGCTAAAATATGATTGCCTAAAACTAAGAAAAGAAAGTTATGTCTTAAAATGATCGACTGTGTATATATACATTTAAGTACAAAATAATGCAACATACAGGTTTCTAGTTTTAAAGACTAAGGATAATATTATAGATCCTAATACAATTTTAAAAACTAGGGATGTAAAGTTCTTTGAGAATGTATTCCCTATAAAATCTAAGTCTATAGGAATAGAGGAAGTTAATGAATCGGATATCGTGTCTACTAGTAAAAGTGCTTACGAGAAAGTAGTAAAAGAGATACAACCAAGAAAAAGTACTAGAGTTAGAAGAGAACTGATCTAGGATATGGTTTTTTTATCTTCTTAATAGAAGATGATTCTATAACCTATACAGAAGCGATTAACTCTTCAGATACAACTTTCTGGCATGAAGCAATAAATGATGAGTTGAAATCTATTACATCAATAACACTTGGGAACTTGTAGACCTACCACCTGGAAATAAACCAATAGGCTATAAATGGGTGTTTAGAAAGAAACTAAAACCAAATGGAACTATTGATAAGTTTAAGTATAAGTTGATAGCAAAAGGCTTTAAACAAAAGGAATGAATAGATTATTTTGATACATATTTCTATGTAACTATGATTACAATTATTAAGGTCTTAATAACGATAACTTTTATATATAAACTGGTGGTACACCGAATAGATATTAAAACGGCTTTCCTAAATGGAGATTTAGAAGAAATATATATAAAACAACCTAAGGGTTATAAGATATCAAGTAAAGATAGTAAAGTGTGTAAACTAATTAAATCATTATATGGTTTAAAACAGGCTCCTAAATAATAACATAAAAAATTTGATAGTGTTTTAAAATCAAATGGTTATCATATAAATGATGTACATAGATGTGCATATAATAAAAATTTTGAAAATAATTATGTTATTATATGCCTTTATGTTGATAACATGCTTATTTTTGGAACTAATATTAAATTAGTTATTGCAACTAAAATATTCTTGTCATCTAAATTTGATATGAAAGACATATGAGAAGCTAGTGTAATCGTGGGTATTGAAGTAACCAAGAAATATGGTGCTATTGTATTATCACAATCTCATTACATTGAGAAGTTACTAAGAAAGTTTAACCATTTTGACTATTTACTTGTTAATACATCTTATGATTACAGTGTGACTCTCATGAATAATATAGGTAGTAGTATGTCTCAACTAGAGTATTCCAGAATAATTGATAGCCTTATATATCTAACAAACTACACTAGACCAAACAACTTTTGTAGTAGGAAAGCTAAGTAGATATATACATAAAACTGAAAAAGAGCTTTGAAATATTTTGTTTAGGATTTTGAGATACTTAAAAGGAAGTATGGTTTATGGTTTACATTATAATGGTTATCCTACTGTATTGGAAAGATATAGTGATGCTAACTTGATCATTGATACAAATGAGACAAAATCCACTAGCGGGTATGTCTTCACTTTGGGTGGAGGAGCAGTCTCTTGAAAGTCTACCAAGCAGACATGTATCACTCGGTCAACCATGAAATCCGAGTTTATTGTTATAGAAAAGGCTGGATCAGAAGCTGAGTAGCTTAGAAATCTCTTTGCTGATGTACCATTGTGTCCAAAACCTGTATCGGCCGTGTCTATTCATTGTGATTGTCAAATAGCTATAGCAAAAGTAAAGAGTAAAATATATAATGGAAATAGTAGGCATATTAGACTTAGATACAATATAGTGAAACACACGTTGCATGATAGAGTCATACCTATTGACTTTGTGATGTCACAAAAGAATCTAGCAGATCTTCTGACCAAAGGACTATTTAAAAGATTAGTCAATAGTATATCGAAGGGAATGGAGCTAGGTCTAATATATGAGCTGCCAGTGTCAGCAACCTAACCTATACAAGTGAAGATCCCATAAGACAGGTTCAATAGGTAAACAACAAGACACGAGGTAGACAATTGCACTGAGATATATCGAGCTCCTTTTATATTGTATAGTGCAAGCAACAACGCAGAAGGATAATTTTTTAAAAACTCTTAATGCATCTATAAATATATATTTGGTGGTGTATGCAGTTGCTGCATACACTTGATTAAATTTACCTATATGGGTATGGAGGTGGAGGCCGCTTCTTATGAGAATCTAGACGAATTCTTTAGAACACTTATGAAATTCAGGTAATAGTGTATGGCCGAAAAGCACCGAATCGCAGAATCACTTGCAGAAGAAGAGTTGTGTGAGTGGCGTGTACTTGCGATTTATACTAAAAGGATTGAGGTTCAAGACTATGGTGTCACATGATTCCTATAGACTTATCTTGCTAACTCTAATGTTGGTTCAAGTCTATGGTGACACCAACACCATTGCACAATTATTACGCTTTAACCTGAAAGACTTTTTATTTTGAAACATGTGAGGGATTGTTCTATTTTGTTTCAAAATTAATATTAAATTGGAATTTTAAATATTTTGATTTCCCTCAGTATTTGAAATTTTTGTTGATTTTAAGTTTTGGGTTTTGTCCCACATCAAATTTCCCAAAGAAAATTATCTTGTATGTAAGATATGCTTTTTGCATTAGGGTTTGAGCCTCATTCAGGAGCTATGTGAATTTAGTCCTGTGGGGGGCTATGCTAATAGCTTTAATATATGTCATTAACTACACATACGCGCGTGCGCTGAGTCCGAGTCCGTGTCCATGTGCGCATGCGCGCATGCGACGGGACGGGCTAGGCATGGGCGTGGGCGCAGGTGCGGGTGTACTCACGTGAGTGTGTGTGTGTGTATAGGTACTCGCGGGACTTTATTTGATAGAGTATACTCGCACTTGCACTTTTTCATTTTAAACAAGAGAGATGCAATTGTTCGGTTGGTCGCACTTGTTAGGTTTAAACCTAACGGACCTAACCCTTTCTAAATGGTGCTTAATGCACCACTTCGGAGTTTATAAAAGGATTTCTGTTCCAATTTCAAATATACAAAAATCCTTTCTTTTCTTATAAAACTCTCTCTCTATTCTGGTTTTTGATTGCTGAGTCAACTCAACACTTTTGGGTTAAACTGCAAATAGTTCGAGCCCATGCACAGTAAGTGCATCGCTGGGACTGAGTCATAGTCACTGTATCCTTTAGGTCGATTGCTCTGGAAGCCTATTGTAGTTGGGATGCTATCCAAGGGGAGTAAATTCGACTTCAAGCCGAGTGACTCATGTCACGCCTCGACTCAAATATATAAGTTTTCTATCTCAAATTTAATTTTCTTTTTCTTTTTGGTTCTTGATTTTAAATAGTCTATTTGATTCAACCAAATATTTCAAAATATTTAACCTTGTTTGTCTCTTTAGGTGGTATTAATCACTAGGGAGTTATGAATGCATTGAATTTTTACTGTGAAGCGGTAGTCTAGCTCCAAGTGGAGGTCATGTTATTGCTGGTCATACATGTAAGCTACGTAATCATTCCGTAACTTATTAACTTAGGTACCGTTTGATAAACTGAAAAATATGCCCTGAAAATTAGGTGGTGAAAATAAGTGTTAAATTGTAATTTTAAAATATTTTAATCAAAAGTGAAAAGAAATTTTAGTGTTCCATCACTTTCACCATTCGGCCTTCAACACCAAGCGAAAGGAAACGAGCTAAAAAAGACTCATATTTTCAGTGAAAAATAATTTAAGCACTCAATAATATGAATTTGCCAAACGATATAAACCATATAAGCAGTAGAAATAAGTTTTATCAGTGTGATTTTTTTATTAGACTAATGGACAATACTCGGGTCACATTACGGATAACACCCAGGTGAAATTACGTAGAAATTGCACACGTAGCATGCAAGTGGTTAAGTTAAACGGTTCAATTTATGATAACAACGTAGATATATCATGAACAAGGAAAAAAAAAAAACAGCTTGGTTGATCATCTGACTATCAAATTGGTCAGCATTCATTCGGTGGTTAGAACTGGAAAATATCCAAGGATCCTATTTCGGCAAACAAATGTCTATGGATTAGAGGTTATGATTGTTCAACCAATCTGATCCTGGGATTGTGACTTGGAGACCCTGGGCTACACAAGCAAATTGGTCTTATTTGAGTTAATATGTGCCACGAATACAATATTGTGCCTGCGGATCAACCACCATATCCAGCCTAACTATCACATAACTAGGGGTGATAATGGGCTGAGCTGAGATGCGCTTGGGCTTACCATAAATCTGGTCATCCCAAGCTCAGTTCGGCCCAGTTTTCTGGGCCTGAAATGCTAGCCTAGACCTGATTGGGTCGGGCCGTCTTTGTGGGAGGCGTAAAATGGTTTGCGTGCCATGCCGATCGCGAGCATAAGGAATTAGAAAACCTCCACTTAAATGAGAACGATCTAAATCGTCTCAGGGTGGGCCCCACATACAAATTGATGAAAAAAAAAAACAGAGAGAAAAAAAGCTACATAATTACCTCCTTTGAGGATGGCATGAAAATCCCCGACAGCTGGTGCTTAAGGAAGAAACAAGAAAGCACATCCTTCACAAAAGAGTGGTTTCTTGCACCGAAGATCATGAAATATCATGAAACTATACACAAAATTAGACTGATTAATCATGAAATTTTATGATACTTAGCGCAACCAAACGCACCCTAAAGGATAAAAATAATAAAATATACATTCAGGTGCACCTCGACCGATTCCTATTATTGTACTCTTTGAGTCTAAATCTGGATTCAGCTATCAGTCTCAGAGTCAATCTGCACAATCCTCACGGCTCAATTCGTGTCCCCAGTGGATGAAGCATAAGCATAAAAATCCCACTGATTTGACAAACCCTATGTTATCATCCATACTGCTAGAGCTCCAGATCATTTCATTCGCTGCCATTCAGGGGCTAGCAATTGGTTGGTTAGAATCGCCAAATCACCAGACCCGTGTGATTTCAAGGTAAGCACATTTCCAAGAGGCCCACTATGGCTCATCACCAGTGGCGCGCACTATACTTTTGAATGGGCTAACATGATGTCTGAAGTTTGATTAGCTATTCAGCTGAGAAAGTATATAGTGCTAACCACTTCTGTATTAGTAATCTGCTCGTTCCTAACTTGTATGGGCCATACGACAGTGACACAATGATAAAGACAATCTGGGTCCACTGCAGGTCTTTCGGCATGTAACCGTGGTGGACGACTTTTTCTGACCATCCATTCATCACCTTACAAAGCCCCCCAGTAAATGGCTAGAGCATTGGACCCATCATTTTTGAGAGGTCGGGTGCTCGGTAAAGTCAGGTATATGTTGTTTCACACCAGATCTATTCCCAAGCAAGTTGCTTGGTTTGTTTTTTTGTGTCTGCTCTATCAGTTCAGTATCTGATTTGTGGCCTATTGGGCCACATGATAATTTATTAATTCCTTGTGGTGGATGGCCCACCAGAGTAGCTTGCTGCTGGGCCATTGCATGTCTGTGTGGCCCATCTTTTGGATGGATGCATTAGCCCAACTTCAATGTTCCACAGTGAGCACCAAGAGTCTGCAAGTTATCTTCCAATGTTAAAAGATGATTAGTAAGAATCTTGTGGGCATTCCAAAATATGAATTTTAACTGTCATTTGAGATGCATGTGAAGATTCATATGCTGTCCATTATTGGATGGTGTGAGATTTGCTCTTAACGACTTCCAGTTGATTGTGTACATAAGCTTTTCCCCAGGAAAATAGAAAGGAAACAAAAATGGAGGTAAAATCGGATGGATAAAATTACACCTTAAGCACTAAACAAACCACGTATACAGGATTTTACATATATTGGCTAAATTTCTGATGCATAATTTTACAAACATAAAAATAGAAAATAGAAATAGAAATGCTCTATAAGAATTTTAGAAAAACACTAACTTGGAGAGAGAAAATGAACCCGTGCAAGCGCATACTCTTTTCCGGCAATCCAAACACCAGTTTGCGACCACTGGACATCTTCCCAGTAAAGATTCTCCTCCAATACCTGGAAAGTCCCGATAGAAGCAGACAGTTAATTACAAAAAAAAATAAAATGCTAATATTGAGTTCTACAAAAAAATTATTCAAATGCGATGGTCATACATGGAAACAGGGTGCATATACCACTTGTAGACGGGGTAAATTACAAAATTATTGAACATAATTAATAAAATGTAATGGTCATTCATTGAAACTCCTCTTTTTCTACTTTTTGGAATGGAAACTGAAATTTTATCGAGTAACAACAAAATATAACCATAAATTGAAACTAGATGCATGAACCATCCTCCTTGTCAGATAGCTACAGCATGAAAATGGAAAGGGTTGAATGTTCTTGACTGTCTCATGACTATTCTGTTCCAGGATGGGTGGCAGAAGTCATGGGTCCATTGATCAGATAGCTAGGGTAATCAATCTCAATATCGTCAGATCATGATCGACCCAATAGGTGGCCCATCATCTGGATGGTTCAAGTGATGGGCATGTACACTGATTTGCTGGTAGGATTCTGCACACCAATCTCAGTGCATATAACATGAGATCTTAAATTGAATCATAATAATAAAATCCCTGAAAATGCCCTTACTTTTCTCCTTTTGTTTCTTTACCATCTGATCAATAATCGTTGACCATCTAATTGATAATCTTCTCAGGACAGTTAACACAAGCACGACCTTGATTCGGTAACGGTAAAATTTTCAGACCATGACCCATAGAAGAGGTGGCTCATCATCTGGACATTCCAGGTGAATGGGCATTGCATTTATTTGCAGAGAGGGATGGTTTACAGAACAAGTTTCCCTGTATAATTTATACATGGGATATTGGACCACAATAGAGGCTCTGAAAATGCCCCAACTCTTTTCCTTTCGTTTCTTTACCGAAGGATCTCTCACTAAAATAGAATGTTTTACAAACAAACAGCACGAGTCCTGTCATTTCTTTAAATTGGGATTGGTATGGATTCGCCTTTTACAAGAGAAAATCCCAGAATAGTAGAAAAGAAGTCTGAAATGTTATAATCAATAAGTCCACACAGGCAAAACATCCATTACAATCTGAAAGACTTCAATGTAAATCTTCAAATTTCCGGAGAGGGGTTTAGAGATGTATATGACCATTTCTGTCAATTTTATGAAATTGGGGATATTTGTCATTTAGGAATCAACGAAAGTACCTCTAAATGTTTGACAGGCAATGGGATTCCGATGGAATGCATGACTTTCTGGGGAAGGGGCTTCTTACAACGGGACCATCGGAAAACGTCGATGAGGTTCTCCAAATCTGTTTGATTTCTATCACTTATTTGGGTAGCATGTGAACTATGATTTTGAAGCTTTTCTGACTCTGATTCTGCTGCCTGAGCAATTGTGCCATTGCTTACAGCCTTCTCTCCATTAAAACAGAGCTCATACCTATAGAGAAAAAAGAAAGAACAAAAAAAAAAAAGAAAAAAAAAAAAAAAGAAAAAGAAAAGAGAGCACCAGTTGAGAATTTGGGCTATTGATTATTTTTTGGGATAAGGACCAAACTCCACTTGCCTATGTTTCCGAGACCACCCGCTCCCTCCTATTTTTATTCCAGCCTACTCCCCACATTCAATAAACAACCTCGTATACTCCCTAGTAGTAATAGTGTTAATTCCTTCGTTTTTTTGAGAAAGAGATAAAAGTGTTAATTCCAATGTGTTTTGATTTTTATGGAAAATGCTTGTGTGACTTTGTTAGTTATTCCACAGTCACATGCAGCATGACTTGCTGAAGTGGATGGAGCATCTAGATGTGTATGAGATTCACCCTGTCTGTCAGGCATGCCACCATGTTTGGACCAGGCCCAAATATCAAGCCAATACAAAACTCAGGTGGGATATACCATGGGAACGGCTGAGGACACCTACCATTAAAATCATCCAAATTGTGTGTGTGGTGTCCACCCTGCTGTACATAAGCCATCCAATCTATTTAACTGACGTGCCCCACCAGGATTAAGGGATGCCTAAAAAATCAGGAAATTTCAACACTCAAGTGAGTCACACACAAACCTGTAGCCTCCATCTCAAACCCTCTGTTCCATGCGGTGAGGCCCATCTGAGTTTCGGATCTGTTTGATTTTTGACATCAGGGCCTAAGATCAAGGATAAAAACCGATGGATGGTGGATTTTACATTTACAACATGGTTAGCCCCACAGAGTTGATTGTTTCCTGCACTGCGCAAAACCGGTGTTGCAGAGGATTCCAGTCCATTAACACCATGTTGCTGCTGGACCAGAGTCCTCTATAACACCTGTTTTACAGAGCATGTAAAACACCACACTCTATGGGGCCCAGCAGTTGTATATGTAAAATCCACTCCATCCATCAGGTTCCATCCATGATTCTAGGAGCTAGGAAAAAATTCAGCCAGATCCACAACTTAGGTGAGCTACATGACAAGGAACAATGGGGATGGAATGCAAACCACAGGTTTGTGTGCGGGGCCAATGTGGTGTGTTTCTTTTATCAAACTCGTTAATCACTTCACTCAGCAGGATTAAGTGAAGATAGAAAAGCAACCTGGTCCAATGCTCAGGCAGGCCAGACCACGTGAACTTAGAAGCTTTAAGGGCATTTTTACGTTCTTCCCATGGTGTGGCCCATTGAAGTTTTTTAATGGGCTGATCTATTTTATCAAGGGGCATACCTTCAAATAAACCATAGGTCATCAAGTCTTTTCTTGCTACATCAACCCATGTCCTTTTGGGCATTCACCTCACCCTTTTAGAGCCTTCAACTTGTACTAATTCACTCCTAACTAGGATGGTTCTTATTAAACAGTTATACTAGCAACCTACCTAATTTATTGTAGAAATTTCCGGGATCAATAATTGGACCATGCAAGATAGAAATACCTTTTCTTGGGTAAAGGAATAGATGACTCGATTCATTTCCATATTGATCATGATATATGTCATAACTCGTACATCTATTTCAAATGCATATCCCATCTTTGCGCAATCTTTTTACTTACTGTTCACTTGAAATAAGGGTTCTCACCTGATGGATGAGGTGGATTTAAATATACAACATTGTTGGCCCCACACAGCTTGGGTGTTTTACATAGCTGCGTGAAACAGGTATTGTAGATGGTCAATTCCCGGTTGACATTTACATTAAAGTAGGGGGTGGATGAGGTTACTTATTAAACTCGGTACTAGGTTAGAAGGAAATAAAAGGAAAGGGTGGTCAGCCCGAGAAATATAATTAAGGAGGTATTAGGTCATTATCCCTTATTTTCTTCTTGATGATACCTTCTATTTTATCATCAAGTGTTGGGACTTAGCAATTCACCCTCAAGCCTTCGAGGTCTACAAGAGAAATAACTTCAGGAATTGGTTCTGTATATGCTTCTGACAAAGATATGAAATTCATGCATTGCCCCAAAGCAAAATCACATAAGATAGTTTCCAATCAAGGTTTGCTAAGCAAGCCATGGATTCAAGGTTTGCTCATCTCCAATATCTCCACTGTACATGTGGCACACTTTAGGACAAAGGAACCATTGATCTGGTGGACGCCGTGTGAAGGGGCTATAGGTCAGTGCCTCTGATTGCCCTAGCCAGGTGCCACTTGACAGTGGCGATGATGAGGACAAGGAAGCCTACCCATAGTTAGCAAAACAGCATGTCAGAAACATTATGGGAAACATTCCTGTTCAATTTTGTCTTGATCTTTAAAAAGATGGTCAAATTTTGGTCAAAGAAACAGAAATACCAAAATTTTGGAGAATGAAAAGTTCAGATTTAATAAGGTTTGGGCTAAAAAAAATCGTAGTGAAAAGAAAGGGCTATATACGTGCACATACATGTGTGTGTATCATATATAAATAAGATTAAAATAAGACAACTTCAAATAAAATAATTAGAGTTTTTCTATGTATGAGCAATAAGCCAAATGGGGTTCTTTACCACTTTTGAATCCTTTCTTGTCAAGTAACCCTCGTATAAATTGATCCGTCTCCACTATTTAAAAAAATAAAAATAAAAAAACAAAAAAAAAAAACATTCTACTCAATTATATCAATGAGTGGCAGCCACTATATCTATGTTTTAAATCATCCCCAAAAGTTTTTTTTTTTAAATAAATAAATAAATAAATAAAAAGCTTCAAAAGAAAAAGAAGAAGAAAAAAATTAACTCTGTTTGTTTAAAAAACGATTTAATTAATTAATTAATTATTATTATTGCATGCCTTCTGAAATATACAGAGTTTTAAATGCTTGTATCATATACAAGCTTTTTTTATTAAAAAAAATATGAAGTTCGAAAAAGAGTTTTGCTATCTATGAACCAGCGTAAATCTCCAAGGACATTGGTGAGCTTCTATATCTTTTCACCCTTTCCTATTATCATCGAACATTCAAATGAGTGTTGGACTTAACAGAATACAAATGATCATGTAAACATTTATATAAATAAAGAGCATACCTATTTGAATGTGTTTCTAAGTACAGAACTTCCCCCTTCTTCAAGCGAGCAGACGTGTAAAGGGGCTTCTTCAGTCCCTTATCAGCAACTATGCTTAAACTATATTTAACCCTGAAGCAAATTTCCGAGCAACAGTTGGTATTAAATCATCTGATAGATGCACTGTAATTAAAGAAAACCTCACAAAGAACCAAATGAAAACCATCTAATAAAACTAGCAATCCAAATTTGAAGAGTCATGCCTAGGACAGTTTTTGATATATTCTCAGCTAGCTGCTATTAAAATTTTCTCTAGCACCTAGAACTCCTGGTTTCCAGGAATTTAAAACAGTAACAAGAATAGATACTGGTTTCAATGGCAAGTGTGCCTATGAGTTCTTTCTTTTCAGGCCACATGTTCCGATACCTATACAGCTCAGAATTTATTTAGGTCCATATGGATAATCAATTTCATGGTTTCATCTCTTTATTTAAATTCTTCCAATTCCTCATCTTCAAACAAGTAGATTTTAAACCGAGTTTTCTTGCCCTATCTGGGTTGACCCTGGATGCAAGCGAGAACCAATGAAAAACTTGGTTGTGTGAATAGCTACTAAATAAACATAACAATCAGGAACAAAGAGTTTGAAAGATGCCACAGAAGATAACACAGAGAAAAGAAGAAGTACAGAACCATGAACACAGAACACATGTTCTAGCACCCTGTGACGAGTCCTCTTTTTTTTTAAAAAATAAATTTTTATGGACCCTGTAAGTAGCCTAATAAATTATGAAATGTTAAAATTTAAAACGCTGCTTCTTACTATATCAATTTCTGGTAACAGTGAGGGCGATGAAAAAAGTGCAAGTTACTTGCAGAAAATATAATACACATAAATGTGATGGTTAGCTCATACTAAGATCCAGCTGTAACTAAATAATATTTTCACCTCCAAACAAATACTAAACATGCCACTTATAGCGTGACTAACTGAAAAATGAAAGGGACGTGTGATGATTGGCTTAAACAGGGATGGAGGTTAAAGAATAGGAAATTCAACTGGAAATATCAATTATTCTTAGAATTGATCTAGGAAAAAATCAATTATATTGAATGATTAAGTTCTTCCACAACAAAAGGGTAACACAACTAGTGAGAAAAATCTAGAGCAGAACATACAAGGTCATTTGGACTGGGCGCATTTGGATGCCCAGATATTTCAATTATCAGGTATTGTAATTGCTGACAATCAGAATTTCTTTGTTTGAGTAACCTCCTGTAGTAGGCCACTGTGATTCTCATAAGCTATAATGCCCATTTTTGGTTGGCTTACAAGTTAGGAATCACATGCAGTGCACTGTTTATTTATTTAAAAGCATCCAAATTAAATTAACAAGTGTAGCCCAGTCTATCATGTGGACAACTACAACTCTTGAGAAATTGGATTGTGTACTGAGTAACTCAGTACGCTTTTATTGTACTGAGCAAACTCTGTTGGGCCCACTGTGAATGTATGTGGTTTATCCACACCGTCCATCCATTTTTCCAGCTCATTTAGGGGTGAGTCCAAAATTGAAGCATATCCAAGGGCTTGTTTGGCATCTCTACTCTAATTCAATAAGAGCTATTCCAATAAGCTCCTTTTGTTCTAGCTCATTTGGTAAAATTACTTTTTCAAGTCTAAAAAAGCTCTTATTTGAAATAAGAAACGTTTGGTAAAACATTCAAATAAGAACTTTTCTTTTAGGGGTAGTAGATGTCGTTTTTAAAGATTACAACAACTCTATTATAAGAGCAATCCAAATGGTTGTTTTGGTGGATCTCACCATAGATAAACCATGCCCCAAATGACAAATGAATGGATGAGTACAATCTTCATATTTTAAGACAATTGGGCAATCCATTACGTCGTACATTAGATGTGGATCAACCATCATATGGAGCCCACCTTTGATGTGGACCGTCCATTGTGTGAACCAAACCTTCAAAGTAGGCCGTCTATCATACAAGGCCCGTCTTGTATGTGGACCATTCATCATTACGGGCCCACATTGATATAGGTCATCCATCATGTGCGGCCAACCATCAATGCTAATTGTCCTTTATGTGGGGCCCCTCAATGTCCACTACCCATCGCCCATCACGTGGAGTCCACATTTGATGTGTCCATCGTGTGGGCCCTACCTTTGAAGTGGATTGTCTATCATGTGGGACCCACTTTTGATATCCACCATTCATCGTGTGGGGCACACCTTCCATGTGAATCATCCATCATGTGGCCCACTTTGGATCCATCATGCAAGACCTTGGATGTGGACCGTCCATTAGGTGGGGCCCACTTGATGTGGACCATCCATTATGAGGGGCCACACTTTGATGTGGGCCATCCATCATGTGAAGCCAATCTGTCCATTATGTGGGCCCGCCTTGATGTGGACCATTCATTGTGTGGGGCCCCACCTTCAATATGGGTCGGTCATCATGTGGGCCCTCCTTCATTGACCATCATCCATCATGTGGGTCCCACCTTTGATGTGGACTGCCTGTCAAATGGGACCCACTTGATGTGCATGTTCCGTCATGCCGGGCCATACTTTGATGTAAACTATCTATCATGTGGGGCCCACCTTTGATGTGAACTGTTCACTACGTTGACCCACCTTGATATGGGCCCCCCGTTCAATACGAGTCATTCATCATGAGGGACCCACCTTTGACGTCCACCATCCATCATGTAGGTCCCACCTTTGCTGTAGACCGTCCATCATGAGGGGCCCAACCTTGAATATGAGTCATTCATCATGTGGGCCCACCTCCAATGTCAACTTTCCATTATGTGGTCTCACATTCAATGTCCACCACCCATCATGTGGGTCCCACCTTTGATGTGGACCATCCATTAAGTAGGGCCTGATGTGGATTGTCCATCATATGTGGCCACACTTTGATGTTGGCCATCCATCATGTGGGGTTCACATTTGATGTGGTCCATTCATCATGTGGGGCCCACCTTCAATATGGGTCATTCATCATGTGGGCCTACCTTGAAGAAATTATAAAGCGAAGAGAAGAGGGGAAGATGGGAATTACTTGGACAATTTAAGGACAAATTTAAGGACAAACTTGTCCAAAATGTCTACCCGCTTGAGCCAAATAAGCTTTGTTTCAAAAAAGTAAGCCCTCCCCAACTTATAAAATCAGAGCTTATTTGCTACTTTTTAAACAAATAAGCACTTTGATTAGACTTTTACCAAACAGTCTAAAAGCTTATTCTTTTAGAAATACGCCCCCCAAATCTCAAGTGGACCACACCACAGGAAACAATGGGAATAATGATTTCCACCATTGAAACCTTCCTAGGGCCCACAATGATGTTTCTTTGTCATCCAACATGTCCACAAGATCACACAAACATGGATGAAGGGAAAACACAAATATCAACTTGATCCAAAACTTCTGTGGCCCCCAAGAAATTTTCAACGGTAGAAGCTCAATTCACATTGTTTCCTGTGGTGTAATTGATGCAGGACAATTAACCACTTGCTCTAAAAGTTCGAACTAATAAAGCATGTCGAATCAATCCCTTTATCTCATAGCCCAGGCCCCACATCGCATGGATTAAGACCTCAGACGAACCCCCCTCGTGGGCCCCACTTCACATGAGTTCCGCCTCACACGAGCCACCCGCCTCACAAGGGTTGCATCCCACAGGCAACCCCACTCAAGCCCGGTGTGAAAATGCCACTGCATTAGTGGTTTGCTTGAGCTTTGGAGATGCTTCATTTTTGGGCTCAAGCCCTAAAATTATCTAGTAAAATGGATGGACAAAGTGGATAAAATACATAAATCACGATGGGACCCACAGAGTTTACTCAGTACATAACTTTAGGGCTTTAGAGCCATTCTTTTTGAATTTGGGTGGGTGTTTGGATTGTAATTTGTAATCCAAGTACTTCCTAATTTCCTCTGAACTCCCTTCTAATTTCCTTCTCTTGTTTTCTTTTGGATCAAAGGCCGAGGTTCCTCGATCTGTTGACATCGTCAGAACCACCCTTGATTGCCCATCCCTCCCAGAAAAATCACTTTATGTGAATATCCAAATCTTCCAATCAATGGCTAGGGGCAATTGATGATCCATATTGATCATGCTATAAATGTTCTGATCATTGATCTATGACATCCATCATGCGAGTCCCACACTTGATTGCCCATCCCTCTCAAAAAATCACCACGGTAGTATGGTTTGATGATCCTAACCTCCAATCAATGCCTAGGAAAATGAACAGTGCATTTGAACATACTAAAAATGGTCCCATCATTGATCTAGACAACCATTATGTGGTCCCAACTTTGATTGCCCATTCCTCTCAAAAAATCACTTTGGACGGGCAATCCTAGCCTTCAAATCAATGGCAAAGGAAACGATGGTTCATACTGACCATACAACAAATGGTGCCATAATTGATTTTGACTTTCCATCGTGTGGGTCCTACATCTTTAACTGCCCAAACTTCTCAAAAAATCACTTTGGTCCAATGATCCTAAGGCAAGTTTGGGGAATCCTTAATGGGTATTGGAGTGAAATTTCATTAGCTTTTCAAGAATCAAAAGTGCACAGTTTTGGGGTGTTGCAATAACTGGTGGACATTTAAATTGCTGTGATTTTTTATGCCCATCATCCTCCCAACATTACAATTGTGAGGGTAGCGTATATTAGATTACCCGAGCTTTCGAATTCCCCCAATCCAAACAACCCACAATGAGCAGTACAAGAATAACAACAACCACAACAAATGAAAACAATGGCTATAATATAAACTACCCTTCATTGCACATAAATTTCCATTTTTCTTTATTGAATTCAGGCCTAAAGGGAACTATTTGAAAGAACTCCAGAAACACTTTATGAGCACTAAATGGTTTTGGTTAGTATAACTCCGCATGGACACGAGAATACATCACCACAAAATACTGAATGGGAGCATCATCACACTCAACTGATTGGAGTTTTCACACTCAAATGAAGAATCAAGGCATTCATAAACATAATAGATCCACAGTGTACTAGTTTATTGACAGTTTGTGCTCATTGGTAGCATCAAGACAACATGAATCATCAAAATACAGCTCAAGGGAAGGTTGGAAGTATACCATGGCTCATTGCATAGGTTGTATTGTATGGTGACTTCACGTACAAATCTCTGCTGCCGCAATGCATTCTGAGGAACAAAAGCCATCAAGTTTTTCAATTTTTATTATTATTTTGGATGATACAAGAAAGAAAGTAGACATCGACAAAGGATGAAAAATCTGGAAGACAGCAATTAAAAGGTCTTGACTTCCTTTTCTATTTATATAAAAAAAAAGAGTGAAAGATAATTCATATTCAAATTTTCAAATCTAACAATTATGTTCTAGTCCATGTAAGATGGAATTGTGGCTAACCCTTGGTACTTCAGAGGAAAACATAATACTGCAACATTTATGGCCAAATTATATAGTTCAAAGAAGAAAGTAAAGACAGCTAAACAAAATAAACTTGCAGCCTTGCAGGCAACTCAATAATTTGCTTGAAAACTGACAAACTTTAAGGGGCATAAACAGAGGTACCCATATACAGACATCATTCAACTGCAATTCTTATCTGTTTTACACCATTGTTGTTAAGCTCCATAGATCTATTCCCTCTGTAATAATAGTCCCATAGTAGCATAATATGAACAGGGAAGCATATACCTTCCCAATTTAAACTCATTCTTTTTTTCTTTTTCTTTTTCTTTTTTTCCTTTTACTTCTAATGCCATCTGCATTTCAATCGAGGCACATGGCTATTCAAATTTTGGGGATATGTCCAAGGAAGTGGCTCAAATCTTATTGAATGGGGTGAAATTCAAGATTTGTGATGGTGATTTTTTTTTTTTTTTTTTGAAAGATGATATTTTATTGGGCAAGACGCCAAAAAAGAGAACAAAACAGAAGTTAAAAACACAAAAGCGGAAAAAAAAAAAAAAAAAAAAAAACAAACAAACAAACCAAGACCCTAAAACCATACAAGTCTAACTACAAAACAGCCCCGACTACGAAGGGGACAAACCCTCGTCATTAGATAGCCCAATCCCTAACAAAACCTGCTACTCTGTCGACGACTCTCCCTCCTGACTCTTGTACTATAGAAACAGCAATTGTTACGCTCTAACCATATAGCCCAAAACAAAGCCAGAAGCACCAATCTCCACTTTTTCCTACTTAAACCTCCTCCTTGATCAAAGTGCCAAGAAAGAATAAGATCAGGGACCGAAACTCGCACTAGTGTTGTTAAATCACATATGCGATCATGTGCGATTGCATATGCCTATGCGCATATGTAATCGCACAATCACATATGCAACCACATATTAATTTATTTTTTTCGAAAATTTAAAAAAAAAAATGAGAAAAATAAAGAAATGTAAAAAATATATATAAGAAATTAGGGAAGACTTTTCTAAGTTAATAAACAACTAATTTTACATATTTAAAATACATTTGAGAGAAATAAAATCAATTAAACAATGAATTAAACACAAAGTCATTAAAATTCAACAATATAGTCAACAAGTAAGAAGTAACAACACAATCAACAAGCTATTTATTTATTATTGTAGAAAATTGAAATATAATTTACAAGTTATACACTAACAAATTAAGACTAAACACTAATAGTCTAAATGTCTAATGTTATATACATATTTTCCATTGTGGCATTTGATCACCACAATTGTCATTATCGTCATCATCATCAAAGTCATCTCCTTTTTCCACATACACTTCATCTTCTTATGTTTCTTCATCGTTTGTACATACTTCATCAACATTCAATGGTTGATCTTCCGCTTGATTATCATCTCCTCCTATCTCCTCATTCTCTTCCACCGACTATCTGTCATTGCTCACCCCCCATCCCTTTCCTCTGCCTTCAAGTAGAAGTACCTACTCCAGGCATCAATTCATGAGCGACATCTTCAACTTGGGCCCATGTCAGTCACTCGCCATAAAAGACCGGGTCCTCCATCTCTATGAGTCACTCATTATCTTCATCCAACTCATCTAAGCATATAGGGTAATAGAAACTAAGCTTTACTCGCATAGCCTGAAATTGTTATTGCAACTTCTGATTGTATTGGACAAAGACCAAGTCATTGAGCTTCTTTTGTCCAATACAATTCATTTTCTTGGTGTGAATTTGCATGAAAGAAAGTGCATTAGGCATTAGCTTACTTTACTAAGACTTGATATTTGATCCCACCCAGATCTATTTACAAGTAAGATAATTGTCTCTTCAACATTGTTGCATCTCTTTTCGGGAGATGATTGAGTTTCCTCATCTTTTGTTCCGCTCTCAAGTCCCTAAACTTCTCTAGTGGACCCATGGTGCGCCGTAAAGGCCATTACGTAAAGGTTGCAGTGGCAACCGTTACACATTACGGGGTCATAACGACCGTAACAGTCGTTATGGAAAAAATGACCCATAGTTGCCATTAACGGCACGTTACGTCCCCTATAAAGGCCATAACAGCTCCGTAATTGTCTGTTATGGGGGCAGATACAGGGCAAATACAGGTTTTTCAGGATTTTTTTTCAATAAAAGAGAGAGAGAGAGAGAGAGAGAGAGAGAGAGAGAGACCGTAGCAGCCGTTACGACCCATATTGTAAAGGTAACGATGGTGGCCGTTACAACCACCGTTACCGTTACAGAACACCTTGATTGGACCTCTCAGTAGGATTCAAACCCAGATAAAGTTTTAACCATCTGTCAGAGAAAAAAGAACTTTTTATATGATGACAAAATGTCCCCATCCCTTTTAAGGTGAGATTATTCCCTGCGGATGCATGCAATCACCTGCCAACCATGTGCATCATATAATTCACGGGGAGAGGAATTGAACTCGTGTCAGTCCCTCCACTTTAGAAGTCTTGGGTTGGTTCTCTATTCTCATAAGAGTGAGAATAATCTTTCTAGCATCTTTAACAAATATAAATATATTATCTTGATCTTTATGCATAGCATCAACGTGATACTGCCATGGTCGACCAAGTAGTATACGACAAGCATCCATATCAACCACGTCACACATTACTTCGTCCTTATAATATTTACTAATGGAGAAGGAAATACGACATCGTTCAGATACATTTGTTTTGTTAACCTCCTTAATCCATCCAATCATGTACGGAGAGGGGTGTTTTTCTATATTCAGTTGCAGTTTTTCCACCATAGTCTTCGACACAAGATTCTCGTTGTTCCTGGAATCTATGATCAGATAACAGACCCTTTGGTTCACAATGCACCTCGTTCAAAAGATGTTGTGCCGTTGTATATCTATCTCCTCCTTTGGCATGTACAATAGATTCCTCACAATCGGAGTAATTGCCTGCAATTCACCATTATTGGGTGATGGCCTGCGATTCATCACCGATGTCACACCACAAACATGATGACTACGAGCTCTATCATCGATCTCATGTTGCTCATTATTATGAGCATGAGTCTATCCTAAGGCCTTTGTCAAATGGTTGATTGATGCCCTCGGTCCTTGCATGGCTTGCAGATTCTCCTGCTAAAAAGCTTCAAATACCGTCATTATTATAGTATTGTTCCCTGGAGCACCGTCTATGGAATTGTTGCCCGCACCATTATTAGATATCATTGAACCAAATAAAAGCCTCGCTCTGATACTAACTAACATAGAGGAGAGCGTGAAAAAGTGAAGAGAAAGATAACCATCTTCCTCAAGTGATTAAAACCTTGAATCCACAAGAAAAAAAAAATGATATAAAACTTAAATATTTTTATTGAATAATGTCTCTTTTTTTTTTTTTGTATAATTTCTCGATTACATTTACACCATTAATGAAGGAAAAATAAAACCCTAATTCAAAATTATTCAAAATAGCAAAATTCTAACCCTGATAGAAGTCCTAATTTAACTAAAATTGAACTTACCAAAAATAGTAAATTTTCCAAAATTAAAAAGTCTTAAATTAACCTCACTGGAAGATTCCCAGCATAATTACAATCAATATTTTAAAAGATGAAAAATCTAAAACTCTAAAAATAAGGAAATACGACAAAAATCGAAATTACTAAAAATAGTAAAACTTCCCTAAAATCTCATTTTTGAATTGGAAGCGTATGTTTTCCCACGAAACGGACAGACGTGGCCCACTTTATGGGTCAGTTGACCCCGAATAGCCTGTTGTGGTAAATATTGATAGGTCGTGCATTCCATAACGAAACCCATATCAAAAGTTATGGTCGATTTACGATTCACACTTAAAATGACAATTTCTCCGTATCCAAATTGAATTTTTTCGAACCGGACATGCCTAGGGCTCAATTACGTTATGACTTACATAGGACTGGGCCTGGATCTGATAGACTACTTTCACTTCCATTTGGCATTCTTTTGGCCCAGCGATTCTAGGAATGTATCTGTGCCACACCCTACATCTAAAGATTTCTTTGGACTATACGCAAAAGGCTTCTAGAGGGAACATGATTGATCAACTAGAACAAGTGTGCTCTCCCATCTATACATTATTTATTTTTATTTTTATACACATAAGGCAAGGCATCCCCCCCTAGCTTGATTTCTTTATTCTGTGTGGAACATGAGGGAAAACACTTACACAACACCATGGTTCAAAAGACAATCAGAATGTAAAGAAAATGCTATACCAATGACAAAAGGAAGAAAGAAAACTTAATGTAGGCAAGGAAGAGGCTAAAGAATAGGACATTGGCAAAAGTATGAAACAATATCTACAGTAAAACAGCTCCTAATTTCTCTAAAATCAGAAAACAGCAAACTGAGAGTAGAAACAAAAGGCAAAGAAAATCTTTAAGAAAATACCGAAGCGGCAGCTCTTGTAGTCATTGTGCGTTCAACAGTCACTGGAGCAAGAGTGGGCTCCACTGCTGACGTATGTGCCAGACAAGGCTCAAGATCAATAGTCCCACCTCCTTTCTGCAGAACAGAACCAAGTTAGCCAGAAGCAGTTCATGGAATGTTGTGGAAAAGGAGGATCTACCTTCCTAATCCAGTCAATTTCAAGCATACAGTACTGAGAAATGCTGCTCGAAATTGATAAAACGTCCATTAAGAGAACCGAGATGCAATATAAGTTTTTTTATTAATCTGCTCCACAGTTCAGATAAAGTAAACACGGAACAATCTCCAATTGAAATGTTTGTGTACTGGTATCCCATACAATTTAGTTGTCAATCAAAATACACGACCCCTAAAGAATAGGAAAGAAAAGAAATGCCCCTCACCTTCACTATGCAGCACCGTTCAACACGATAACTACAGCCAATTGCAGCTCCCCAAGCGCGGGAACGGACATTATTTCTCAATGTTGAAGTGTAGCCTACATAAACATAATGCTCGAGTTCAGCATCAGTATAATACAATTTGTAATAAAAACTTACCTTTCATATACAATCCCCACATAGTGTTATCAGATTAGCATTAAACAATTTCACCCATTCAAATACATCATTCATGTCAAACGCCAAAATGGTCATTAAATTCAAACTTATTCTCATGCTAAAAAGAGAAGAAATCTTAAATACACACACACATACACACATGGAGAGCAATTAACTAGTCTAGAAGCTCACTATTAGTCCAAAAGGAAAGATAGAGAACTCCCAGACTTGAGAATGGACAATGAGGCAAATGAATTTCAACTATTAGGTCCAAGATGAGAACTTGCTTCACCTAACTTCAAAACATTGGGAATGAACCGGACAAAATGTACGGGGTAAAGACTGACTTACAATCTTGTGGTGGAAGCACTCGAATGGTAGCTCGTAACTCATGGATGGCAGGCGGAGGAGGAGATGCCGTTGGGCGGCAATAGCCAGTGTGCATGAGAACTGACAAATAAGATCCACATCAGAAAATAATTACTGATTACATGAGGGGAGGCAGCAGAGTGAGTTGTAGATGTGAAAACATCAGCACATAGTTTTATAGAGAATTACTCACCAGCTACAAGATCTGAATCATCTGTATATATATCCGTTCCCCACAGCTGGCCACCTCTGACCTGCACAGAAAGCACCGAAGTAACCTTAAGAATGCATAGAATGATATGATGCCTTAAAAAAAGAGCATGGTAGTACCAGTCAGAATCCTAGATTTGATGTGACACACATTAACACACACACAAAGAATCCTAGATTTGATGCGACACACATTAACACACACACAAAAGAAAAAGAAAAGAAAAAAAGAAGAAGAAGAAGAAGAAGAAGACGGCTACTGTCATAGCTCATAAGATTAGAAGTAATTGCAATTTACAAAAAATCAAAACATAAACAGAAGAAAAGGTGAATGGGTAGATTAAACGGTCCGGTGCAGTTCCTAAACACTAGTGACACTTGGCTATCCAAATGAAGTCACAAGATTATTCAATCCTGGAATTCAAAATGTTGGACAAAGGATGACCTCATTCTACCGACTATTACATATTTATTCAAAATAATCAACACCTTATCTCAATTCTAAATATTCTTAAAGATGTTCTCAAACATTTTAACATGTGAGTTGCTAGTAATGAGCAGTGTTTTAAATAGCGGTAGCATGTGGTGTAGCATTCAATTCTATATATATATATATATATATATATATATATATATATATATATATATATATATATTCTCACTATTTATCCTATTTTTTTTCTATTTTTAATTTTTAATTTTAATTTTAATATATATATATATATATATATATATATTAAAATTAAAATTAAAAATAGAAAAAAAAAAAAAGGATAAATAGTGAGAATATATATATATATATATATATATAGAGAGAGAGAGAGAGAGAGAGTAATGCTCACACACAACTAGTTGGACCGTCCAACTAGTTGTCTTAATTAATGCTAATTAATGTTAATGAATGATGCCGTTGCAAAACATACTTTAAAGAGGAAAAGAAGCTATTGGCTTGGGATGGCCCCACCATGGTGTTCATGTAAAATCCACCTCAACCATTAGCTAAGTTACCCAATGTTGCAGGAAGGGCCCTTAAATCAGCATCATCAGTGATTTAGATAGACCACACAATTAAAAACAATCTACAAGGAATGCTTACACTGGAGATTGTTTCCCTTGGTATGGTCCCACTTGAATAATTTATGAGCCTTCATTTTAGCCATCAGGCTTAGAATCTGGTGTGGAATCCAATGGTTGGAATGGATTTCACATGCTCATCACGGTGAGACTGGTAACAATCAAGGGTGGATGTCTCTCTCAATTGTTTCTATTAGTATGGCCCACTTGAATCACATATCAGCCCGATTTTTTGGCTCCGGACCCTGCACAGGATTACACATCCAATGATAGGAGTAGATACACTGGCACGCATCACGCAAACATAAAAATTAGGGGTGCGGATTAGATACTAACAAAGTTAGTAGCCAAATCGCTACTAAAGTGACGTCATGATGCATGACGTGAATTTAAATATGGTATGCAAGATTTCAGGCTTAGATCACACCAATTTAAAAACAATCACACAAATTCCACATCCCATATGAAAATCCAAACATTCAATTAAAGGGGAATCTATGCGGATCCAAACCTACACATGTTAGGGCTTGGTCAATGAAAATTATGAACCAAACAATACTCAAAGGGAAACAGAAATCAACCACACATGCATAAGAATCAGTCCCTAATCCAAGGGATTCTCTAATCTCAATTCAAGGAATCCTAGAGTGAAAAAAAGGACAAATAAATTAAGGATAATGCAATCTAGAACTAGGGTTTACGAAAAACTATTATGAGAGGGTAAAATAAGAAGAAAACCTGAACCGGAAAACAGTTCCCGCATGCAGATAGCAACAATGGCCCAGACGCACATGTGTGTGATCACGACCGCACGTGTGTGGGGCCCACTATTCAGAAAAATGCCACCTTGGCCCTGGTCGGCCAGGGATAGACTCCCAAACCCCCAAATCTTAGCTCGATCCGATGTACGGTTTGTGCATGGTGCTCTGCCGAAGTTTCAGCTCGCCTGTGGGCCGAAATCTAAAAACCTTCTGTAATGACGAAATCTAATGCAACAAAAAGGACAAATTCGAGGTACTGATGGTAGGGGAAGATGGAAAAAAAGATGATGAAGGATGGGAGTGACTCGGGATCGATGTGGCTTCGCACAACTGTATTTAGCCCTTCGAAAAGAGAGGGCTTCGCACCCACTTAGGCTTCACAACTCAGAAAGTAGAAAAATGTAGAATTTTTATTAATCTTCAATGAATCAAAAGAGCTAAAAGAGGTGCGTATTTATAGGAAAATCCTATACTCCAAAATTCGCGCCATGTGCGCAACCTATTACTTGGCCATGAAGTAAAGTAAAATAAAAACCAAACAAAGAAATCTAAAGCATTCATGATGTTCTAAATAATATCAATAAACAAGACCTAAAGTATGATATCAATCCAACTAATGGGCCACGATCATGAGATCCCACGATGGGCTTTACTTGACTACCGGGCCTACTCTTTTGAACCAAACTTCATCTTCTAACAAGGAGGCCCTCCTTGGATGTCGTCATCGAGCCAGATCGATGGTGGGCCCTCCTTCTGCGTATGTACGTGCGTAGGGGAGGTGGTGTGCGTGCGCGTGTGCGCATGATGTCCCCATCAATTCTCCCCGGCTGCGAAGATTTCGCCACTGGCGAAATAAAACTCCTGAACCAATCCAAAATGTCAGGATCAAGTCTCTAAAGCTCCTCCTCAGTAAGCCACGTGCTATCTGAAGCTGGGTGTCACTTCCATTTAACCAGGTACTTCTGAAACCCACCGTCCGACATAGATATTATCTAATAGTCCAGAATACTCTCTATTTCCTCTCTAGGTGTGGGAAGGGTAGGTATGTGAGGTAGAGGCTGAGAAAATGGGTCAGAAGGGTAGGTATGGGACGTAGTAGCTGGAAAGATGGGTCAGGACAAGTAGGTATAGGAGGTAAAGGCTGGAAAAATGGGTAGAGACGGGTAGGTATGGGAAGTAGAGGTTGAAAAAATGGATCAGGAGGGGTAGGTATGGGACGTAGTAGCTGTGAAGATGGGTTGGGACGGATAGGTATGGGAGGTAAAGGCTGGGAAAATGGGTCGAGAGGAGTAGGTATGGGGGGTAGAGGCTGGAAAAATAGGTCGGGACAAGTAGGTATGGGACGTATAGGCTAGAAAAACGGGTTGAGAGGGATAGATATGGGAGGTAGAGACTGAAAAAATGGATCGGGATAGGTAGGTATGGGAGGTAGAGGCTGGGAAAATGGGTCGGGATGGGTAGGAATGGGACGTAGAGGCTGAAAAAATGGGTTTGAAGGGGGCCATGGATCAAGAGAAAGGTTTGGGGAATCAGGATGGTTAGGCGAAAGACTGGACAATGCATCAAATGACTCCTTAAAATGCAACTAGATCCTCCCCATTGAATGTGGAACTAATTCTCATGGAGGGTGAAAGATTTGCTACATATGCATTGAGACTGTTTCGTTTTATAATTTTGAATGGTCTAGCGCTATACACGTGTAATTTTCGAACAGCTCCCTGAGGGTACCGCTCTGGCCTGATGCGGATCATGACAGTGCCTTATATTGACTTCATTGAAACATTTATGTTGGTCTACAGAAAGTGAGTAATGTTCATTACTAGTCATGATCTTCTGCCTGATTTCCTGATGTCATGAATGAATGTGATGCGCAAAAGACTCTGCAGGCTCTGACGGTATATGGAACAGTGACATAGGAACAAGATCAATAGGTTTCCCTTGTTTATAACCAGTAACGACTTTATAAGGACTGAGACCTGTGGACCTATCGACAGAACTATTAAACGTAAACTTGGCTTTAAGTATTACGGTGTCCCATGTTCTGGTGTGATTTATATCCCTTCTAGGGGGAGACTCATTCGGTAGATCATCAGGAATGACATCATGAAACTCATCCACTACCGGAATGACCTCTACACTAGCCTCTGGTGCACTCTCTCTAGCCACGAGGCCGCACATGTCGTACCCTTCAAAATATTGGTCTTAATGTCCCTCATGGGGTGGGGGTATGGGTGCACGCCTATGACTGATTCCTTGGCTACCTCCATTCATTAGTCTATCCTCCTGGCCACCTGCCTGAGATTGGACATCTACCCCAATGCTGGGATTTGTCCCGGCGGAGGCCTTTATTTGGGTAATGCGCGCATCAAATTGATCAAAGCATTGGTCTATATATTATTCATAGCGCTTACCCAAATACTCAATCTGTTAGGACAACTTATTCAATGACTCTAGCAGTTGCTCCATATTTAGTGTAGGGTGCAAGCCAAAACCATGACCCGTACGTGTGGGCATAGCTAACTCAACCTAAGAACTTTCTATGACGACTATATGCGTCTAAAAACTAAATGACCCTACGAGACTCTATATGAAGGAGACTACACGCCGTTACGAAAATTCAGCTATATATATATCAGGGACTACAGTTTTCTAGCAGCTATATATGATGGACTGGATTCATGAAAGACTCAAACAAACTAAACCCTAAATATGTGGTGAATTCCCCTACAAGAACCCTAGGCTCTGATACCAAATTTGATGCAGGACGTGAATTTAAATATGGTATGCAAGATTTCAGGCTTAGATCACACCAATTCAAAAACAATCATACAAATTCCACATCCCACATGAAAATCTAAACATTCAATTAAAGGCGAATCTATGCGGATCCAGACCTTCACACGTTAGGGCTTGGTTAATGAAAATTATGAACCAAACAATACTCAAAGGGAAATAGAAATCAACCACACATGCATAAGAATCAGTCCCTAATCCAAGGGATTCCCTAATCTCAATTCAAGGAACCCTAGAATGAAAAAATGGACAAATAAATTAAGGATAATGCAATCTAGAGTTAGGGTTTACGAAAAACTGTTATGAAAGGGTAAAATAAGAAGAAAACCTGAACCAGAAAACAGTTCCCGCGCGCAGACAGCAACAATGGCCTAGACGCATGTGCGTGTGATCACGGCCGCACGTGTGGGGCCTACTATTCAGAAAAAGGCCACCTTGGCCCTGATCGGCCCGGGATAGACTCGTAAACCCACAAATCTCAGCTCGATCCGATGCACGGTTTGTGCGTGGCGCTCCGCCGAAGTTTCAGCTCTCCTGCGGGCTGAAATCTGAAAACCTGCTGTAATGACGAAATCTGATGCAACAAATGGGACAAATTCGAGGCACTGATGGTGGGGGAAGATGGAAAAAAATATGATGGAGGATTAGGGTGAATCGGGATCAATGTGGCTTCACACCACGGTAGTTAGCTCTTCGAAAAGGAAGGGTTTTGTACCCACTTAGGCTTCGCAACTCAGAGAGTAAGAAAACGTAGAATTTTTATTAATCTTCAATGAATTAAAAGAGCTACAAGGGGTGCCTATTTATAGGAAAACCCTATACCCCAAAATTCACGCCATGTGCGCAACCTATTACTAAAATAAAAACCAAACAAAAAAATATAAAGTGTTCATGATGTTCTAAATAATATCAATAAGCAAGACCTAAAGTATGAGATCAATCCAACTAATGGACCACGATCATGAGTTCCCACAATGGGCTTTACTTGACTATCGGGTGCACTCTTTTGAACCAAACTTCGTCTTCTAACTAGGAGGCCCTCCCTGGATGTCGTCATCGAGCCAGATCGATGGTGGGGCCCTCCTTTTGTGTACGTATGTACGTGGGGGGGTGTGCGTGCGCATGTGCACATGATGTCCCCATCACGTCACCAAGCTCTTTGGACCCCACCATGATGCATGTGTTGTATCCATACCGTCCAACCATTTGTAGAGATCGTTTTATGGCATTAGAAAAGGAATGATATAGATCTAAAGTTCAAGTGGACCCACCACAGAAAACTGTGGGATCAGTCATACCCAATGTTTGAGTTGTCGACGAAATGTTGATATTATCGCCAATAATTTCGGTGTCGCTGGCCCAGCGACACCGAAACCCCATTATTTCATTTCTCTTCGAAATATCGGCGAAATATCAACGATATCGGTGAAAATCTTGGATTATCGCCGACCAAAAATGAAAAATCGAATAAATAGACCCCTCTTTCAAAAAATCGGAAAAAATATCGGAACAGGATCTCTTACTTGTTGATCGGAAGTCGGAGCTCGGAAGAACGCCTCGATCGACCGTGGAAGAACGCCGATCGACAGCGCCGGATTTATAGGTAAGAAAATCCTCCTTTCTTCGGCAACAATCCTCCTCCGAAAACCCCCTTTCTTCAGCCGCATTTTCTCTTCGACGAGATTTTAGGTTTTGTTTTTTTTTTTTTTTTTAAAAAAAAGGAAGATACGTAGCGTGAGCGTCAAGCGCGTGATGCGGTTTCGCTAGTGATGCTGGTGTTGGTCGTAATGTTGTGGGCCCACCATGATCTATGTGTTTTATCAACACCGTCCATTCATTTGTACACGTCGTTTTAATCTATTTTCCTATAATTTATATTGATTAGAATCTCAGGTGGACCACACCATGGGAAAACAATAATGATTGAACGTCTATCATTAAAAACCTCTTAGGCCCACTGTAATGTTTATTTGACATCTAACCTGTGGATTAGGGCACGCAGCATTTAAATTAGGTCATACGGACCTGGATGAAGGCAAAAAACAAATATCAGCTTGATCCAAAACTGTTGTAGCTCCAGGAAGTTTTTAATGGTGAGAGTTCAATCAACACTGTGTGGTCCACTAGAGATTTTGATCCACTTCAGTTTTGGGTTCTTACCATAAAATTATCTGTAAATTGAATTAGACGGCATGGATGATACACATACATCATATTTGAGGTCCACAGAGCACCGACCACTAGCCATTGGCTAGTCGTAGGGAGTATCCAATCCGTTTTAAGGCAGCGGATTAGATACGTGATTAAGTTGTATTGGTTTGAACTTGAGTAAACTCGGTTAGGTCCACCGTGATTTATTTATTTTATCCACTCCATCCATATATTTTAATAGATAATTGTAGGCCTTGAGGGAAAAAATGAGGCATATCCAATGTTCAAATGGACCACACCACAAGAAACAGTTAAATTGAATGTCTACCATTGAAAAATACTTGGAGGGCCATGGAAGTTTTGGATCAAGCTTATATTTGTGTTTTCCCTTCATCCATGTCTGTATGATCTTATGAACAAGTTGGATGAAAAATAAATATCATTGTGGGGCCTAGAAAGGTTTCAACAGTGGAAATCATTATCCCCACTGTTTCCAGTGGTATGATCTACTTAATCTTTTGATATGAATAAATTTTTGGCTCAACCCCTTAAATTAGATGGAAAAACAGATGAACGGCGTGGATATACCACATATATTCAAGGTGGGCCCAAATGAATGGTCAATTATATTTAAACGGTAGTCACTGAATCTCCACTGTTTTCTCTGTGGAGCTGTCCTGAGTTTTGGATCCATATGATTTTTTGTTTGATGTCTTAAAATAATCTATAAAAATGGATGGACGGGGTGGATTTTTTTAAAACATTATGATGGCCCCACGTAGCATCCCGATGTAGGAAGGAAGTCCCTATCCAGTACGCGGATTATCTGTTGACAGGTTTAGCAGGGAGACTCACTACCGAGGTGACATCACCAAGTTCTGTAGGCCCCACCTTGATGTATGTGTTGTATCCTCACCGTCCATATATTTTTCTAGACCATTTTAGGGTATGAGACCAAAAATGAGGTATATCCCAATCTCAAGTGGACCACATTACAGGAAACAGTGTTGAATGAACGTGGACCATTAATAACTTTTTTAGCCCATAAAAGTATTGGATCAAGCTAATATTTGATTTTTCCCCTCATCTAGGTCTGTATGACCTAATCATACAGATTGGATATCAAATAAACAGCATAGTGGGCATTATTAGGATATCCAATCATTATTGTGTTCATGTGGTGTGGTCCATTAGAGATTTGGATCCGACTCATTCTTTATCTCATAAACTAAAATGATATCCTCGAATGGTTGGACGGTGTAGATACGACGCATAAACCATGGTGGGGCCACATAACGGCTGGATATCACTTCAGTGGCAAGTCACGCTGCTCAAACCGTCATAGCTAATCCGCGTCCGTACGACATAGGTATGTACGTGTCATGTGAGGACGCTAATTGCGTGCTAAGTAAATTATGTGGGGTCCACTGTGATTTACATATTTTATCTACACCGTCCATCCATTTTACCAAATAATTTGAGGGCTTTAGCCCAAATAGTAAGTATATCCAAATCTCAAGTGGACCTCACCACGAAACAGAGTGAATTGAAATTATGCAGTCTAAATTTCCATGAGGCTAAAGAAGTTCTGGATCAATCTATTATTTGTGTTTTTCTTTCATCTATGTCTTTGTGATCTTGTGAACAGGTTGGATGACAAATAAACATCACTGTAGGCCCTACCAAGGTTTCAATTGTGGAAATCATTTTTACCGCTGTTTCATGTGGTGTGGTCCACTTGAGCTTTGGACAAGCTTCAAATTTGGAAACTATCATTAAAATGAGTTGAAAAATGGATGGACGGCGTGAATAACCCATGGACATTCTTGGTGGGCCCAACATGTTGGGCAACAGTACTACTCTCAACTACTATAGGATCTGGACAATTATTACGAGCCACCTCGTCATTCTATGTGAGGATGAAATATAGCCAGAAATGTGTATTTTTTTTAATTCATTTACTTTTGCATGTCTTCATTATTATAAGCTTGCATTTGTATTAAATAAACTCATTTTGGTTACTATTTGAGTGATTTCTTATGACAACACATGCCTTTTAGCCCCCATTGAATGGAAAGTTCTTATTTAATGCATTCTTTTTGCAATTTTTTCATTCCTAAATATGTAAATATGTGTATTTAGGTATGTACTGAAGTTTCACTAAAAAATTCCACTATTTTCTCCATGTTTCCCTTTTTTTCCCTGCATTTCCAGTTATCGGCGATATTATCGGCGATAACGATATTATATTTTTATCTCCAGCCAGCGAAACTTGTAGCGATACCGACAACTCGAACACTAGTCATACCTACCGTTGAAACATTTATAGGGCCCACCATGATGTATTTTTGAGATCTAACCTATTCATAAATTAACATAGCAATAGATGAAGTGAAAACAAAAATATAAGCTTGATTGGAAACTTCTGTGGCCCCTAAGAAGTTTTGAACGGTGGATGTCACTGTCCCCACTATTTTCTATGGTGGGGTCCACTTGAACTTTAGATCTATCTCATTATTTTTATCATGCCATAAAACGATCTCTCCAAATGGATGGACGGTATGGATATAACACATGCATCATGGTGGGGCTCATAGAGCTTGCTGACGTCAATTCAGTAGCGATTTCGACCTCTTGGATGGTTGGTTCCCAGAAATGTCAGACATTCCCAAGATTAGTGGGGGAGTGAATTAGTGTTACCTGGTAACAAAGTAGCAGGGTCAGGGTGATTACCTGACCGTGTGACCCACCTTCATGTATACTCCTAATATCCACGCCATCCATCAGTTTTTATACATCATTCCAGTATATGATCCCAAAAATAAAGTAGATTCAAATTTTAAGTGGACCAAACCACATAAAAGAGTAGACATTGAATACCCGCCATTAAATTTTTCCCAGGGCCTATTGTAATGTTTTTTTATCCCTCCAACCAGTTGATAAGGTCACACTGACATGGATAAAGGGATAACACATATATCGGCTTGATCTAAAACTTTTATGGCCCACAAGAAGTTTATAAAAGTCAATCACCACTATTTACAGTGATGTGGTCCACTTTTATTTCCTTTATTCCATGTTTTTGTTAACTTATAAACAGGTTGGATCTCAAATAAACATCATGGTGGGCCCCGTGAAGTTTCAACGGTGGGCGTCATTGTCCCCACTGCCTTCTGTGGTGGGGTTCACTTGGGCTTTGGATCTACCTCATCCTTTGGCTCATGCCCTAAAATGATCTCTCCAAATGGATGAACGGTGTGGATACAACACATACAGTGGGGCCCACAAAACGTGTTGATATCACTTCATTAGCGACTTACTGTCGGGTTCAGCAGCTAATCTACGACCTCCAGCATCATGAGCATTAACTGCCACCTTAAATTACGCCTAATAGAGGTGTTTAGGAAGTTTTGGAAACGGGTATCACATGGACTCTCACTCCCGATTGTTTTTGAGCCTACTCTAATATATGTGTGAGATCCACTCTGATCATTAGATATGTAATCAAGTAATAAGCCTATAGCTTATAAATCAGGCTAACCCATGATTCAGATGGGCCACACCAATAAGAATAATTAGGAGAAAGACATCCACCCTTGATTTTTACAAGCTCCATCATGATGAAACCATGAAATCTATTCCAACCAGTAGATGACTCACCAAAAGTAAGCCTAGGTTCCAAAAATCAGGTTCTATCTATGATACATTTGAGCCACTTAAAGAGAAACTGTTTGGAGGGTGAACCTTTCCATGTACTCTAATTTCCAATCGTGTTGTCCTCTTGAACTACGGGTGGGGATAAATTTTGAGACCTTGATCTAAGACGGAGTGGCATACTTGATGGTTGGGGTTGATTTTACATTAACACCATGGGACCCACCTAAGCCGTGGCCACTTTTCCATGCTAAAATGAAATTAATCAGCAGTGAAAGCATTTACTTTACATTAATTAAAAAGAAAGTTTTCATTAAATGCATAGCTAGTTGGACGAAAATGTAATGGCCAACTAGTTGTGTGTGAGCATTATATATATATATATATATATATATATATATATATATAAGATGATTCCTTTTTTTTTTTTTTCAAGTATAAGCATGTTCAAACAAGTTATTAAGTATAATTTATCAAAAGCCAATCTACATATATAAATCAAATCAAATCATTATCACATCAATAACTTTCTAAGCAAACCACTTTAATCAATAATGTCTAATTGAAACCACAAGTCACAAGTATGAAAAGAAATTAAAATCCCACGGCTTAGAGAGTATTAAGTACAAAATGCAAAATACAATAATCATTTATTATAAATTTTAAAATAAAATTAAAAAAAAGAAGAAGAAAGAAGCATAGCATACGCTATGACGCTACATACACTACGACCCCTGTAGCAGATTTACACCGTTTACTAACGCTACGGGTGCTATTCAAAACAATGACTAATGAGTAACAAGTAGACTATGCATACTCCTGCAATGTATGTATAACCTTACAATGACAATATATAATAGTTATTAGGGGATGAGGAGTAAAGATTTTTAGAGAAGTCATCTTTCTGGTCATATATTCCATTGTCAGCACTAGTCTGAAATGAAATAATGATTTGAGAACAGATAAGTAGCAAGCAGATGCAGTTCCAGTTCAGGTAATATCACCATACATATGGAAACTATGAAATTTGATAACCAAAAAAAGTGAAAGAATGGTGCACCAGGTGAATACAGAAAGAAAATTACAACACTCATTTCAAATGCAGAACCATGAATCCAAAAGTTTTTAGGAAATGGAATTTGTTTTTGAGCTCACTTGACGATTTGTCGCAGTAACATATTCAGCAGGTACCCGGATTTCCAAAGTTGGACCATTGTGAGAGCTTTCACCATTTTTGTTTTCTTCAGATGCTTCAAATTCTTTCCACAATTTTATCAGCTCTTGCATGCATTCCCCCGCCTTATATACTACAGTGGAGACTTCAGGTTTTCCTGCAAATAGAAACAGACCAGATTAAAAGGTATCAAAATTCAAAGGTACAACTAAAAGTCTAAAAGCCAAAGATAAAACAACCAAATCCAAAGATCATTCTTCTTTTCAGTCATTAAGCACCAGACCTTCATCTTGTTTTAATAATTTGAAAGGTTAAAAAATGCTTGTGTGCTTTCTGTAACCTACAATCCACCTCATTCTTTTTTTCCTGATCATCCTTTCATCATCATCGTCATAGTCATAAGCTTTTCCCAGCTATTTGGGGTCTGCTTAATTGTCATGATTGCTGGGCAAAAGTTCCACAACTGGCTGCCTACCTCATATCAACTCTCCTTTCCTAGGGTCAGGGACCAGGTGGCACATCACCACACCATAAATTCTTTTTAGCAACGCAAGTGGTTAACTGCAGAATATCAACTCATTACACAGGCACATCATCCAAGCAGCCAACTAATGCCTACACATTGGCAAACAAGCGATTTGGAGTACCCACTAATGGCGTGTCCTTGTTAAGCCAACAAATCCACCATGGCATCTCTCCATGTAAATGTGTCACAGAGATCACTATAAGCCTCCTGGGTTTCACCAGAATCTAGACAAACCTTGATAGGATTTTACCTCAAACTTCCGTACAGGAGAAGACTAAAATATACATCTACCAAGTTATAGCTAAGAAAGCTGGGTTTAAAAGTTCATCCTGCAATAGTGACAAGTTTTTTGGACAGGTAGCATACCACAAGTAGCATATCCATTCCCATAAGGACTCTCCGCATTTCCAGGCATTCTTGACCAAAGCATCTCTAAAAATCTCCCCCCACCCCAAAAAAATAAAATAAAAATCCATCTCCAAATTTTGAACGTCACAACTCACACAAGAATTTGATTGCTTGTACCTGCTGTAAGAGTTTATTCGAGAATTTACAGGTCCATCCCCAAAGGAAAGACCATACGGTTCCAAAGAATACCAGTACTCAACCCAAAAAAGAGAAATTTGGCAACCAAGAGAATGAAACTGCACTTTCATGACTCAGCGCTGGAGTTCAAACGGATAAAATATCAATCCATGTGGATTCTGTTAACAGGTGTGATTCAACATGATGTAACAAAAGTTTCTCAGCACAAAGCACCAAATAATTAAAAACCCTAGGCTTGCATAAGCAAAAGGTTGAGCAATATGGCGAATCTTAATTTCCAAAAGCAACACGAAACAGAAGTGAGGACGAGAATAACAAGAAATAGGACAAAATAAGTTATATTAGGACCAACAAAGCATCATAGAATCATGAGATTCTGAAGCAAATGTAGTACCCTAAGTAGAAGACTCATGCAAGTGTGTTGGACTCAGGGAAAGGGAAGCAGTACAATTGAGCATTGCTTCTGTTAGGAAAAAAGGAACAGGAGATGAGAGGGTAAAAATGGCAAAAATTATAAGAAAATTTCAGTGGTGCAGAAATACAACCCAAGAAAACTATGTAAATACATTATGTTAAGCACTGGATCCATAAATAAACAAAAAAGTGACTTCCGCGTGATTAATCCGTCATTCATCCACAGATAAAAATCAGCTGTAATGTTTATAGGAGCAACATTAAACTTTTATGTTTTATCAGTGAAGAAAAGAAGCTACATCGATGGGAGGGATTCCCAATAAAAAGCAAAGACCACTACAACCGCTTTCACAAGAACTAGAGCAGATTGATTAGCCACCCTCGGAATTAAGGAAAACTTAATGTTTATCCTCACAAATCCCTAATTTCTTCCTAAATGAATCCAATTTCCAAGGTTCCAAGCCTTGCATGCAAACTAACAAACTCCTCTATCTCCTCTTCGATATTTCTACGGAATAAAATATTCACACAATCTTTCCTCCCTTCTCCTCATAATAATCCCTTATCCAGACTTCCTTGCATCTCACCAACCAATAAGTACAAGGAAAGACCAACTCCAAAGGACCATTTCCCAACAAAGTATCCTTGAGGACCTTACTTTGTCTCCTTCCCCCCAGTCTAAAACCCACACCCTTTATGAATGTGATCCCTGTCTTAGAAGAATCTTCTGATTCCCCACCCTTCTCCCCACTACACTGTTCTTCCACACGCCCGATTCCCCATGGGCTCGCATCCCCTGTGCACCTACCTCTCTCCTTTCCAAGGTATTCAAAATCGGTTACATAACAACCGTAACGGCCGTTACGTAACCGTAACGATCATAACCGTAATGCGTTACGGGGTCGAAATGGCTGTAATGGCCATTATAGAAAAAACAGGTTGTAAAGGCCCCATAACAGCCTCGTAACGGCCCTGTAATGGCCTTGTAACGGACCGTAATGGACCATAACGGTCCCATAACAGTTTTTTCATAAAATAAAAAAGGGTCATCACGGCCGACATGGGGGCAGTAATGGCCATCACAGCCTGTATCATAACAGTAATGGTGGTGGCCATTACGCCACCATTACTGTTTTGGAACACCTTGCTCCTTTCCTCATTATTTTTCTCCAAGTACCTCAATTTCACAACCAAAATGCTGCCACCATTTAGAGGAGGCTGAATTCCTCTTCCCAACCCCAATCTTTGGCTTTTGAACATTGCCGCATTTTATCAAATGATACCAATGCCATTCTCCCCTACCTTGCCATAGAAGTTCCTTCATATTCTTGAACCTTTTTTCCATTGTGGACAGGATTTTGAAAGGAAGGAGATTAGTAGACTGGAAGATTAACAAGAAAAGATTTTATGAGAGTGAAAAGATAAATGACTACATTTCCATTATTGATAAGAAAAACCTAAGTTTCCATGATGACAATCTCTTTTTAACATTTTTTAACAATGGGGTTCCATCAAGAGGGGAAGCATAGATTGGTTCCAAATGGGAGGCCCAAATGTAGAATGAGACATTTTCCAATTTTGCACCCGAGAATGGATGAGAGAACACCATCAAGATCCACGTTGACTTCCACGCCCATCAGAGCACTTTTCCCAGGGTTGACTCTCAAGGCCAATAAGTCATTTCAAACCATCTAAGGATCGACTTAGGATTCACCACTTGGTGTTCAAACTTCAAACCTTCACAACATGATGTGTTATTCGCAAGTTGCAAACTAGAAATAGATATCGGGAATCACAGATTATGGAAATGGAGACAATGCCAAATTCTTCCACCTTGAGAAACATTTTGCTTCAACCTTCAACCTGTTAGAGTAGATCTCTCTTAGGATATGCAGGATATCCATCCTTAGCATAGAGATATGTATTGACAGCTGTACATACAGCTATATAGATCTCTTAGGATAGTATTCTACTTGTATAAATAAAATATTATCAATGGATTATTAAACCATGAGATACCTGGCCCGACTAGAGAGTTAACCTTTAGATTCAATGGGGATATTAATATTGGATTAACCATCCAATATTACCCGATTGGATGTCCAATCTGGCTCAATTTCTGACCGGGTCTAAGATGGTGGACCTATCACCTATGCAACCCTTATTTTTAAACAGGCCTGGAATTTGATCCACAAACCTGTTAACAGCCTTGCTCTATAACATCAAATTCAAGGCTGTCAATAACTCCCAAGATATGGGAACTAGACTACCAGCTGTAAGTTCTAAATAAATACCCAGAAAGTGTAGCTACCAAAGACTAGTAGAAAAGGAACTAGAAGGATACACCATAACAGGAAAGAAAAAGGTTCAGAATCTAGCTAACTTGAAGTTCTGCAAACTAGAAAAGCTCATTGTTTCTGACAGTGAAAGGAAGCTTTGCCACAATGAGAGACGTTGCTGATGGTCCCATGTTGCAAGAAAAAAAATCAGAACCAACAAAAATTGGTTAAGGAGAGTATCTTGGCTAACCTTGAGATCTGCAAAAAAAACAAAAAAAAAAAAAAAAAGAGAAGAAGATAAAGACATATAATCAGCTTCTGTTTAAGACAAATGCAAAAGAACAGTGACAAAAATTGATTCACAGACTGCTAATAAAAAACAAGCTATCGATATTGAAAGCTTAGGCTCTCTCTCTCTCAGTATAGTAGTCCTCACAGGAGCACACTGCACCCTGACACTTTTCAAGGAAAGAGCTTTCTACCCACGCAAATTTATATATATATATATATATATATATATATATATATATATATATATGTGTGTGTGTGTGTGTGTGTGTGTTATGGATCAGTCATAATTGATCGATCAGTGAACAGTATACAATTGATAACCCTCTTTAGCATAATCAGATATGCTTGAACAAAAATAAGAAATACAGCAATGCATACCCTTCACTATCACGTGCACGAGACCGAAAATGTGGCTCCCGGTTAGCCACTTGAGACGTGCCCCTTGGTCGTAGCATCCTCCTACGCTGCTGAACCCCATACCCAAAACCTTCTCTATCCCTTTCTGCAATTCCATCTGCTTCCATGCATCTATCATCCGATTCCTTGTCGTAACACCTACCACGCTTTTCATGTCGGTCACCTTCGACATCTACATCCTTCTCTTTTTTCCTGTCTTTAGCATCCCTGTCAATAGCTTTCCACCTATCAAATTCTTTAAATTTCTTCTGTTCTAGTGCTGGACTTTCCTGCTCAGCAATTTTGACTGATCCATCCGCTAGTTCCTTCTCATTGTGCAAACTCTCTTTCTCATTTATGTTCGACGTTTCTCTCTTTACATGATCCTTCTCCCTCTCCTTTGGTCGTTCCTTGTCTTTCAGAGAATCCTTTTTGTCCCTCTCCCATCCCTCTGGTTCTCTGTTCATAAGCTGCAGATTGTTTCGCCGATCATTCCGATCCTTCTCCCTCTCTCCCCAATCCCTATGTTTCTCATCCTTCTTTTTTCTTTCCTTCTCTTTGAATTTGTCATCACTCTTCAAGTCAACTTTGTTTTCTCCAACAGCCTCATGTACCTCTAAATATGCCCGCTCTTCAGTGGCGAAAGCTTCCCTTCCAATTTCATTTGAACTGTGTAAATTATTACGTGGAAATCTCCATGGATCCACACCATCACTCGGTGATTCAGAATATCTTTTTCCTCTATAGTGTTCTTTTAGTTCATTCCCATTCAAGTGAGAATTCCCTGCAGTGTAACCATCCTTTTCAATCTTAGTTTCACCCTTAAAATCTGTGTTAGACTCCCTATCAGATTTTATTTCTTTATCATCGCCCCTATTCTCTGACCTGATTATATCTTTCTCACCTTTAGAAGCTTGAGAATCCATCCTTGTTTCAGTGTGTAGTTCCCTCGTCTCTGCCTTCATGTCTCTATTCTCAATCTTTGCACCTCTATTGTCTTTGGATTCTCTCAATTCTGCCCTGTTCTCAGAAGTAACTGGCTGGTCTAAATATGAATCAGAAGATGAAGGCATTCGATAAAGAGGAAGCAGAGGTGATCTTTTATCAACATCACGGGGTTCGGTCCTTTGGACTTTGGAGAACCGTCCATCATGCCCATGTTCAAAGGGTTGATGGTATTCATTAGCGACCGACTGAGTGAATTTCCCAGCAAGTTGTGTAAATATGGGAATGTTCTCAAGTGGGCGTTTTGAGGTTGTAGGATGGCTTCCTTCCTCATGTAATCTTTTGGGAGCACCACTCATGATGCTTCAGGTGTTACAACTTACCAATTTCCTGACAACGATAAAAATATGACAGTCATTTGTGACTTCCAGTAACAGTAACATTTGCTGAGCACCACCTGGAAGCAGAAGTTTGAATACCAATATAAAGTCATAATGAGACCCAACATGAACTGCTGAAAAAAAAGTGAATCTGGTAAATACAAGAACTACAAGGAATGCGACATCAATAAATATAAACTAAAAGCTAATGGACAAAAGAAATAAAATCTAGGATGTAAATCAGAAATACAAATATGCCCGCGGCATTATCAACTTGTGTTCACGAAATCTTCGTGATGATAGTTCAACGAGCCAGCAATATATTTCAATTATGACAGTTTTTATGAGATGGAAGGAAAGGACCATGCTTGCCAATTAAAGCAGTTATGTTGCAGGCAAAAGGTATTAAAAAGTACTAATCAGTAGTTTTGGTAAAATTGAGAAACAACATGAGGCTTTTCTTGAGAAGCATTCCCAACCAGTACATAAAACATAACATATATCCATCTTTGAGAGACATAAAAGATTACATATATCCAGGGTTCCTCATCGGCCGTTCCTCTGTTCTTTTGCTTGTTTAGTGTCTTTCTTTTCTTTTCTTTTCTTTTCTTTTCTTTTATTTTTTCCTTTGCTTTTAACAAATTGCATTTACCATCCCAAAAGAAGAAGAAGAAATACTGGGAAGCATCAAGAAGCATTAAAACACATGAGGTGCCACCAAGAAATGTCAAAAGGCCCCTTAGTAGACTGGTGTTTTGTTTCTCTTTAGTAAGTTGTAAATATTTTCGAAGAAAATTTTCAGTTGGGCATTTCTACAATAGCATGCTGAAAAGCAGTGGAAATAAAATCCAAATTGAAATTTCCATAGGGATGTCACCATTCATACACACAGTGATGCAAAAGCTATTTCAGCTTGAGAGTACAGAAACATGTTTAATTGTCACCGTGCAAATGTTAGGTTCTTGTGGGACATTTGGGGACAACAAACTTTTGTGACTTTTCTAAGTTGTGATCCGAGCCTGGTATGTGATTGTCGCATCAGCTTGGATGCTTCTGAGAGGAGGAAAAAAAAATGCTCCAGCTAAGCTTCATTGAGGTAATGTTGCACAATTATCCATAGTCTGGGCTAACATCTCTTTGAACTAAAATCCAACAGACCAAGTAACATGTTTGTAGATCTGACAAAGTGAGAGCTAAAGTGAAATTTAATGGACACAACAAATGCAGTGGTGGTCAAGAAGAATGGGGTGCTACCATTTCAAACGAAGAAGGCACAAGTATGGTTTGCCTATGAGGGCAATCAGGAAAATTGATGGTAGGAAGAATATATTAGTGTTGTGAACTTGGATCAGATTCCTTGCCAAGGTTACTGGGGCAATCATGTGATCTATTGTTCATAACAAACAACATAGCTGGCGGCTTTCTGGCACAAGATAAAATATCTGTGTTGGAGCAAGAATAGGAAGGCTCCTGAGCTGATATATATCTCAGTACCCATCAAACAATGTGCTATATGTGTCGTGAATCCTTTTGATGAAACCACAATCAAACATTAAGAATGTCACTTGGGCACCCAATTTTGCACAAAAGCATTCCTCTTTTTAGTAGGTAATCTGGGCTACAACATGATATCTCAATGTTGGGTTTAGCTTTAGGTACAGGAGTAGCTTATTTAATTATGGACAATTGAGGCAAATTTAATTGAGATTTTAGCAGTGTTGTCATTAGCTAATTGATAAAGGCAGTTCCTTATTGGTTGGTTTCCTAGATAGATTAGAATTCGGATTTCTATGAGTCTGCTTATACTTTATATTTGGTTTGGTAGTTATGTAAATAAAAGATCGAATGCAGCTGGTTTCCTTATAGCCTACATGAAACCAATTTATTTTGCCAGTGAATTATGAGAATTCTTGGTTGAAATATTGTTGGTAGGATTCACAAAGGGGACTCCAACTAGCTGTCACAAGGATGATCTATATTATCCATTTAGTCAGGACTATTCTTTGTTTTTTCAATGAGTTTGGTCAAGACCATCTTTAGAGGCCATTTGCAAAATCACGCCAATTGGATGTTCCTACGCATCCAAATGTTTCCTTTTTGTTCTAATTGCCAGTCAATCAGATGGCTAGCATTGTTTGAGCAATGTGATTATTTGAATCCACATGCAATCCAAGACAAGACCCAGCAAATGGATGCCCAAATGGATGGTTGAGATTGATGATTCAATCTATTTTCTCATAAATGAACTTGACCATCCAATTAGCAGGCTATCAATATGGTAGTTGAGCCATCTGACCAGTGCGATTTTTTGCACGGTGGCCAGTGAAATGTGGACCGGATCGAATGGGCACACCAGAATCCATATTGACAATCAGACTGTCCAAGCACAACTTGTTGTGATGCATCCTCTAATGCAAATAGTTGCACCGAATCTTTCGGTTATGTGAATTCATTGTTCATTGTTTCAGTAGAATTCCGTTCATAGCTTTGAATGTCCACTTTCTATGTAAACCCTAGAAATCAAGAAATGTCTGCTAAAACACAGTCTTGGTATCATATCATAAAGACAAGATTTACGAATACGTGTACTGTAAGGGACACGACTATAATATGCTTCATATTAGACAAGGATTTAGCCATGCTTATAAGAGATTTCTATTTACACTTTGTAGTTGTTGTGCACTTAATAATTGATCCAAGTAATGTGAACATGTGACTACTCTCTTCCAATAATATTTTAGCAATTCTTCATGAAAAACAACGTTAGGTTAGAAAATAGAATTCTACATTGAAAAAGAATTACTCCCTAATATTGAAATTAAAATAACCAAAATTCTTCCTTGACAAGCGAGATTTTTTTGTGCCAGTAAATTTCACATTTCATGTTTCCTTCGCATTTCTTACATTGAAATCTTATCAATAACTCAGATAAAATCTACATCTTTCTTTCCATTAAGATGAGAAGTACAAATTGGAGAGATTATAACCAGAAATCAGAAGACGCCAAACACAGATAAAAATTCACATGTAAAACAAAGAACACGCAAACGATGAAGCCGAATGACAGATACAATTTCAAATAACGGAAACAGATAGATTTCCATAAACTAAAATCGGCAATACAAAATTCTCGGCATGGATGCGAAATCAAGCAATGGATGTAACTACACCGAACAAAGGATTCGAATTATGTGAATTTCCGATCTTAAAACGCTGCTGAATGAGGGAACGGAGAGATAGGGTTTTCAAAGGGAGCGAAAATGAAAGCTTTGAAATGAGAAAACAGGAAACAGAGAGAAAGGAGCAGATAAATACCTTATAATGGTCTCTCAGCCGTTCGATGATAATCTCTGCAACTGAATTCTAATTTCCCTCTCTCGCATTCTTCCTTCTTCTTCTCTCAACTATACGTGTACATAACTATTCGCTCCAAAGCGCCTTCCTTTGCTTCCCCATCTCCGATTTACACGTGGCCGTGCTCTGATCCAGACCGTCCGTGCGTGGGCTCTGTCGAGGATGGGAAATAGCTTAGTGACCGCATCGATCCTGGACCGTCCGATAAGTGGCATACAAGCAGCTTATTAAAAGCGAGGATGCCTTGGTATAGATAATCCATCGATTGGGAGGATTGGATGGTCACACGTCGGTATTTTTTAGGTGTGGCCCACCAGAATCGGATGGAGGGTCTAGATCTATGTGCATGGTGACACACGTCTGGGGTGTTCATAAATTACGAAAAAGAAGCAAAGATAGGAAAAATATGTGAAGTACGGTTCTTTTTTCAAGTCAGGGCCTCACACTTGTCCAGTATCAGAGCCATTCATCATGAGATCCGCACGTTGTGCAGATGCCTTGTCTCAAAAGGCATGCCGATTCCATCGTTGGATCGTTGGGTGGGCTACGTGAGTAAATGATGGGGTGGTTAATGTCCATATGTTTTGTTCACGGGCGGCACGTGTTATGATAAGATCAGCAAGATTTTTTTAGAACAACACATTCTCTCATCACCTGATGAGCGGCTCAGATCTGGCATGCTTAGTTTGCCACGGTTGAGGACTTGAGGTCAGCTCCGAGAGACTTTTCACCCATGCCGATACACTTAGCAAAACGAGTGCGTGGCGCACATATCAAATCGGAATGCCAAGTGTTTTAGGGCATCTAGGCCGTCCAAATTATGGGCCACCATGAGATCACCTGCTGTGAGAACGAAGCAGGTCCATTCATTGGGCTAATGTTATTTTAGACCATCAGCCGTCCATCAATTTTGCCGATGTGGGCCAACCAGTGATGGGCATGCTGATTCTGTCACAGGTAATCCTCATGGTGTGTTCCACCTTTCCCGGCTATGATGTGCTACATAAGCGGCATGTTGGCGAGCAAATACAAGGAGCCGTATTCGTTGAGTCTGGGTAACGGACGCCTTGTGGGTGCTAATCCCGCCTGTCCCCAGCTCGGTAGAGCACGGGCTCTGACAGGCCCGGTGATGTATGGTTTATCCAAACGTATAAGTTCAAAAATGAAATAAATTCAAATCTTAATAGAAGCACACTGCATGAAATCTATCCATTTTATCATATCATTCAATTATAAGCTCAAAAATAAAATAAATCCAAATCTTAAGAGAAGTACACTGGATTAAATAGCAGTAATAATTGTTATGGGCAGATTCGAGTCCCTACAATTCCGAGGACCGACATCTCCTTAATCCGATCGGACACACAAGAGTTAATCTGAAACGATAAATATTATTTAAGGGAAAGAAGGTTCCTGGCTCGGTCACAGTTGAGCTCCCGCTCCGAGGTTGGTAGTCAGTTAGGAGTGATCTAAGACCGGAACAATCGGCTTGAAGCTCAAACTGATGACCTCAGACCAAAGACTTTAAACCGCCCCACTATTGTCCGATGAAAAAACTCAACTCAACAAGACAAGTCCGTCATCTGCCTCGGAGCTCGGAGGGGAGACCTCCAGAATATTCAATAGATAAGTCAAGTCCATCATGAGCCCAGGCCGGGGCTCGGCTCGGACTCAGGACGCGATCCCTATTTAACAATTCAATGGCGAAGGCTCATATGCATGTTAGTCTAAATCTCACACCCTCTATCTACAATAAACTTAGACAAAGATTTTCTTAACTTGACTTGGGCATCGGAAGGCCCCCCGGCTTAGCAAAGGTCTCCTTTATTAACCCTTTGTGTAAGACCAAAGTTCCTTGGAGATTCGCCATGCTGAGTGGAGGGTGGTTCAAATTTTGTCATCAACAATAATTATGCTACCTATGACCTATCATAATATTTATTTGTCATACAATATGTTCATAAAGTTAAAAAGACCCGATAGACCCAATGGCTTATAATATACTTTTAATTTTGATTGTGTTTCGTTTGAATCGTTTTTATGCTTAGCTTAAAATGACACAAAAAACAAACAACCCATCTGAATAAAAACAATAGATTGAGGTGGCTTATCAAAGGCCATGCTTATACTAAGCTCAGGACAAGTGGAGGCTAGTATTCAAGTGAGTTGCTGGGAAGTACCATGTTCGGTAAGCATTAAGTGGCTGATCAAATAACTTGACCAAATAGCTTTTAAATTTCTAATAATAACACATGTTCCAATCAAATTTAGTCATTTCAGGTTTCACAACGATATGAGACTCTAACAATGCACATCGCGATAGGAGTTAATTAGATGGCATGTTATGCTCAAAGATGAATTTAATATTAAAATAAATAACTTTCAAATATATCTTATGTCTTATTCTTATTCATAGTATGTTGTCCAATCAAATTCTACCATGCCATGTCTTGGCATATTTAGAGTGTAATATCAAGTACTTTAATAGCATGTTTACTCTTTTCTCTATGGCAATCCTTACTTATCTAACATTATAACTCATGATAAGCATTTACTTGGAAATTGCACAAGTGACATGCCAAAAAGCTGGATTAAGCTGTCCAAAATCATGGTTCCCTTGGATGGTTAAAATGATTGGATGGTTAAAATGAAAACCAAACAAATGTCGATGGGATCGTTCCACCGATCTAATTTTGGTGCCTTCGGTTAGCAACAGCTGGTAATTCGATTAAGTCGGTCGAAGTTAATGTATGCCACGTGGTAATTCTTGAGTGCCTGTCATACACTGCCTGAGTATCGTATCACACCCAATTTTGTTCATGGATTCGTGGCTTGGTAATGCTCTCGTCACGATGCCTGCGCGGACCATAATTCAGTGATCGGAGCCATTGATCTCGTGTCCACTCGGTGGATGGAGGATCATTCTAAATTACCCGATAAGATCATAATACCGGGTAATAAGATCTGATAAGTCGATTAGTAGGAATAATAGAGATCTAATCTTCTTCCAATTTCAAAGATTTTTTGCCTTTTGCCCAACACAGTAGGGCCCATCAGATTAATGATCCAGATCACCCCATCATAACATCTGTTGATGCCAAAATCCGGTCAGCCCTCCCTTTACGTCAACCACCACGTATGATCTCTGGAACCTACACCAGGAAAGCAGGCAAAGGTGACCCTGGCTAAGCCGGGGGACCCTCCGATGCCTAAGTCAGGACAAGGGAATTAGAGTCTGAGTAGATAGTAGAGAAGAGCTCGATTTTACATACCTGTAGATATGGCGTGATGTACTATTTATACTTGGCTGTCAAGTGGTCCGGATCCGATAATCTCGGCACGATCAGGGGGATTTCCGGATCGTGGAGATACCCTCCGCAATCTATCGATCATATAGCGTATCTGGCGGATTATGCGTATTTGCGAGCGAGGTTATCGGCCACGTTTGGTTATGACAGTTTCCACGTTCAGCGAGTGGGATATGCGCATCTGAACATGTGTTCGGCTTGGAACGTTCGCTCTGTTCGGACTGTATGCTCGGCTCGGAACGTCGTTCACCTCGGAATGTAGGCTAAAGCAGAGCGGCTATAGCGTAGACGATCATCCGATCGGATCATAATCCGGAGTCCGACCTCAACCAAGTCGGCTGCTCGGATGGGTCGTGTCTTGAAACAGGTCGGGAGGGTCACGACTCGGCTCGGACTTGCCCTCGGAGCAGCGTTGTATTGTGAGCTCAGATTTTCCATAACAGAAGCCCCCTACTCTTCGAGTTTACTTGCCAGCTCGGAGAGTACTTAGGTAGGAAATCTCCCGCCCCCGCCGTAATGATGACGGATCTCGAATCACGCGCGCTAGCCGCCTTGGTCAACATGTGGCGACGGTTACGATCCCGAATCTCCTCCCAGCCTATGAGAAGTTGCCACGCAGGCAGGAGGCGTGCGTCTGATGGCTCCGAGTGCCGGGATGTCGCTTCACCTGTCGAGGTACGCAGCCCGATGTCAGAGTCGTACGATCGGTTCGTATCCCTCCAATGCAACGTTGCCAGGTGTACTCGGAGATCGGCTCGTGCCGATTCAGCTGCTGCCATTAAAGCTTGTCATCAATGCAAGAATCGTTCGCTGCCTATATAAGGCGCTCTAGGCGTTGGTTAGTCATTTTGACGTCCTGATTTGCGAGAGCACACCGGAGAGACAATTTTTGACGAGAGGCGATTCCGGCCAAACTTGAGGTTTTCGGCAGAAAGGTGATTTTCGGCCATCATCTGGTGAGTCTCGCTCACTTCCATCCTTATTTCTTCATTGTCTTCCAATCTGGAGATGGTCCGTGGATACGACGATGACTCCGATCTGGGGAGTACTGAGAGTGGGAGTGGGTCTTCCAGCGGCCCTTTCGAGACCACTCGACTGTACCCCCCAGCTCGAAAGTAAAAAACGTTGGCTTCTAAGACCAAGTAACCCAGTAAGAAGACAGCCTCCCGACCCCGCCGAGTTGAGACCGCTATCGCCACTGAGATGCCTGCGAACCTACGTACCGTAGAGGTAGTCCCCGGGGGTTCTGTCATGTCAGAATCCCAAATGGAGTGGATCCGTTCGGAGTTTTAGATCCCAGACTCCGTTCAGATTAGGGCTCCTAACCCTTTGGACGTTGTTGGCGCTCCAGCTAAGGGTGAGGTGGCCATTTTTCTCTGTGTGCTACAGTGCGGGGTCCGTCTCCCACTGCATCCTTTTATCCGGAAGGTAGCGACCTATCTCGGATTGGCCCATGGACAGTTCGCTCTGAATGCATGGAGGGTGATGGTTTCAGCTTACATAATTTGGAAGCAAGTTGGGAACTCCGAGCTGACCCTAGAGGAGCTATTGAGCCTATACTTGGTGAAGCATGACAGTAACGATCCCTGGTATTATTTCGTGACTCGGGGGAGCAAGGGGTCGGGCTTAGTAATGCACCTGCCGTCCTCCAACAAGGACTGAAAGAACAAGTGATTTTGGGCGGCAGGTGACTAGGAGGCTCCAGCAGCTGAGCTCAGGGCTTCGACGGCTTGTATCCCGACCCACTTTACGAAATCAGGTCGGATTTCATCTGACGTCCGGGTTATTGTCTTGGTTTTCACATATTTTGGTTGAAGTAAGATTTCTTTCCATTGTAGCTTTCGCAAAGGGGTTGCCGCTCATCAACTCAGACCAGAGGAATCAAATTGTAAAGGCAAGAGCGAGGTCGGAGATGCTTCGTTCCTGGGCGGATCTGATCACTGCAGCCAACCTTCACTGGTCCGAGCTCTGCAAATCTTAGCCTCTGCTCTCATCCCTCAGTAAGCTGCGCTGACCTTTTCGATGATCTTTCCTTTGGTATAGTGGTTGACATGATCTTTTTTTTTTGTAAGTATGGCCGAGGCGTCCGGGGCGCGGAAGAGAAAGGTAGCTCCGAGCGCAGCGGAGCTACTCAAAGAAGTCCCCCGAGTGAAGATCACTCGGAAGAAGCCGGCTCCCCCTCGCGTGAGAGAATCTTATGCTGCACCAGCTCCATCAAGTCCGGCACCGAGGTAGCCTGCTGTACCCTCCGCGCTGCCTGCTCCGTAGTGCCCTAGTACTGCCGCGGCTCCTCCGGTAGTGCTTCAGCCAGTAGTACGTCTTCCTCCGAGGGTCGTCCGAGTGACTGAGGCTGACACCCCGGCTGCACCGAGCTCTGTTGCTCGGGCTCCCTCTATCATCGTTTCCCCCCCCACCATTCCCGCCGTAGCCCCGAGCCCCCCATCATCGTTCCTTCATCCTCTGAGAGAGAGGGGGCCAACAGGGTAGCCAAAAATGTACTTTCCCCCCCTGAGGTTGAGGAGGAGGTCCGCGCCGAGGGTCAAAACTTGGACCGCAGTCGGGTAGGGGCTGAGGCTTCTTGAATAACTTCTTGAACGACTTCGCCTCCGTGTGCTACATTGCCCAGACCCTTGAGCGATCGGAGAGCGGCTTTTTGAACGACTTCGCCTCCGTGTGCTACATGGTATGTCTCCGGGAAGATTCCCTTTTTTTTGTTATGCACTGTAGACTTTAGTCTTTGCTTTCTGTTTAGGCCGTCCCGATGCTGCTCTCCATTCGACAGAGAGTGCGAGAATACAAGGGGAAGGAGTCGGAGTTGGAGGCTCTCCGGGCCGAGGTGGCGGCCTTAAGGTCTGAGGAGACTGGCCTCCGCCAACAGATTATGGTCGAGAGAGCCAGGGTCAGGCGACTGCAGGGAGTCGTCGTGGACTTGAAAGCCAGGGAGCTACATCTGCACGATAAGGCAGATGATTTTAAGAAAAGCGGTGATGCAGCGACTGCTGAGCTGATCCGTGTCAGGGCCCACGTGGACTCCTTGGCCGTGGAGACGGTTCGGCTTGGGAAAGCTCTGAATCGTGACAAGGCCGAAGCGACTGAGGAGCGGACACGAGCCGTGAACCAAGCCGTGGTGGCCCAGAGGGTGAAGGACGAGGCCTCTTTGGTCGCAGCGGTTGCTGCTGCAGTCGAAAGCTTCAAGACTTCTAAAGAGAGGGATGCTGAGGCCGCAACGTTCTACAATCGTGGCTTCGACGCTTGCCTCGAGGCAGTCTTGGGTTTATACCCAGACCTTGACCTTGATTCCCTCCTGCCTGACAACTCTGAAGATGCCCCGGTCGAAGTCGTCCGTTCGGATCCAGCTCCTGACGCCCAGGCTCCTAATGCCCAAGCTCCTCCTCCGCCCTGAAGACTATCATTTTACTTTTTTTTAAAAAAAAAATTATCAATGTACTTTCAACCATGTACTTTTGTCCCTCCGAGAAGATTCAATGAAGAACATTCTTTTTACATTGTCTATTTGTATGTCGATCTGATTTCTTTATGGGTTTAGTTAGCTGTCGTTTAGTTAGTTTTTAGAGTCGGTTGTCCGAGCCTCCTCGGCCCAAGTTTTAGCTGGGTCCGATCTCTTTGGATGCTCGGCTCTTCACCTTTATTTTGTTGTATGCCGAGCTGAACACTTAATTGAGGGGTCGGATCGTTATTAGGCTTTTTTCCCTTGAAGGGATGCCTTGTCGATCTTTCGTGGGGTTAGGTTCTGATCCTTAGAGGATCGGACCATCTATTAGGCTTTTTTCCTAGAAGGGATGCCTTGTCGATCTCTCGTAAGGTTGGGTTCCGATTTCTTAAGGGATCGGACCATTCTCGTACTTGTACGGATAGGCCAATTGAACAAGCATTCAAAGGTAGAATCGATCTTTTATTAAGAGCCTTAAAGGCCAGTCGCTCGGATGCATACATTGCATCATGAGCCTTAAAGGCTATTTCCTCACAGGTGGTAAATCTTCAAGTGCTCGGCATTCCCAGGATGAGGGAGATGACAGCCTTCAAGGTTTTCCAGGTGGTACGAGCCCGATTTAGCAAATCTAACCATACGGTATGGACGTTCCCAATTGGGTCCGAGCGCTCCTACCCCTGGCTCGACCGTATTCTAGAAAACCAATCGGAGGACTAAGTCTCCTGTTTGGAAGCGCCTGACTTTGACTTTGGAGTTGTAGAAGCGCGCTACCTACTGGTGTCGAGTCGCTGCTCGGAGCTTGGAAACTTTCTGAGTTCCTCGAGCAAATTCAGATTAGCTGCTATCTGCTCGGAGTTATGACTTTCTTCAAAGCCCCTGACCCGCGCTGTAGGGAGTCCGATTTCCACCGGCATCATTGCCTCTGAGCCGTAGGATAACGAAAATGGAGTTTCGCTCGTCGAAGTCTCGGCTGTAGTCCTGTAGCCCCAGAGGACGAAGGGGAGCTCTTCGGCCTAATTTTCTTTTACTTTTTCCAGCTTCATCTTGAGATAATGCTTGATGATCTTGTTGACCGCCTCTACTTGTCCGTTCGATTGCGGGTGCCGAGGTGATGAGTAAGCATTCACGATGTCAAGCCCTCGACACATGCTACAGAACTTGTCATTATCGAATTGGCGGCCGTTATCAGAAACGATGGTCCTCGAAATCCTGAACCGACAGATGATATTTTTCCACACAAAGTCGATCACTTTCTACTCGGTGATCTTTGCAACTGACTCAGCCTCGGCCCACTTGGTGAAATAGTCGACCGCGACTATAGCAAACTTGACCTGTCCCTTCCCAGTGGGTAAGGGACCAATGATGTCGATCCCCTATTGAGCGAACGGCCATGGCCCACTCACTGGGGTCATTTCTTCTGCCAGTTGTCTCGGCACAGCAGCAAAACGGTGGCACTTGTTACACTTCCGAACAAAATCCTTAGAATCTTGCTTAAGAGTTGGCCAGAAATACCCTTGACGAAGTATCTTCATGGCCAAGGCGCGACTGCCAGAATCGGCTTCATCCGGTCAGAGACATCTAAGGTAAGGCTGAGAATGCCCCTTCTTGTACAGCACTTCGTTCAATATGGCGTACCGAGCCGCTCACACCCTAAGTTGCCTCGCCTTAAGCTTATCCGAGGGGGTTTCTCCGGTTGATAGATAATTGAAAATGGGGTCCATCCAACTAGGGATGGACTGGACGGGGCTGACCTCCTCTGACTGGCCGATGCTTGGGTGCTCAACGAACTCGACCGGAATAAAATGTGGGATCTTATACTGGAAGGCAGAGGCGAGCCTTGCTAAGGCGTCGGCCCATGAGTTCTCGGCTTTGGGGACCTGCCAGACGGTGCAACTCCAGAATTTCTCGATCAATTTCATCACCTCTTCGAGGTAGGCGATCAATCTGACTTCTTTAGCTTCGTACTCCGAGGAGATATGGTTCACCACCAACTGTGAGTCGCTGCGGACTTGCAGGGTCTGAACAACCAGGCTCGCTGCCTGCCTGAGCCTAGCCAGCAGCGCTTCGTACTTGGCCTCATTGTTTGAAGCTTTAAACCCGAGCCTGATGGCGTATTGGATCGTTGTTGAATCAGGCGCAACCAGGACGACACCGGCTCCTGCTCATTTAACGTTGGAGGATCCATCAACATAAAGGACCCACCCCGGATCTAATGCGGGCTCTTGATTGCTCAACGGGGCGGGCAGTGTCATCTCGACTTCCTTCCTGACTTTCTCTTCGTCCGGAGTTGTAAACTCGGCGATGAAGTCGGCTACAGCTTGTCCCTTGAGTGTCGTCCTGGGCCAGAACTGAATGTCAAACTCTCCGAGCTCTACAGCCCATTTGGTCATCCGGCCTGACACTTCGGGTCTCTGGAGGATCTGCCTCAGAGGGGAGTCAGATATCACGATTATGGAGTGGGCCTGAAAGTACAGACGTAGTCTTCTGGCTGAGACGACAAGCAGAGCGCCAATTTTTCCAAGGACTGGTACCTCGTTTCTGCTGGTACCATGGCTTTGCTTATATAGTAAACGGGATACTGCTTGGTTCCGACTTCTCGGATCAGAGCCGAGCTGACGGCTGAGGTCGAAACGGCGAGGTAGAGGAACAAGGGCTCTCCTTCTTCCGGCTTGGATAAGAGAGGCGGCGATCCCAAGTACTGTTTCAACTGTTGGAAGGCTTGCTCGCACTCCGGCATCCATTCCGCCCTCTTATGGCCCTTTAGCTGCTGGAAGAAAGGAAGGCATTTGTCTGTAGCCCTAGATATGAAACGTCCGAGGGTTGCGACTCTTCCCGTGAGACACTGTATTTCCTTAAGAGTCCGAGGCGAGTTCATGTCCAGGAGGGCTTTGATCTTGTCTAGGTTCGCCTCGATACCCCACTGGCTGACTTGGAAGCCCAGGAATTTCTCTAACTCAACCCCAAACACTTACTTGGCGGGGTTAAGCTTCATCTGGTATTCAAGGAGGATGTTGAATGTTTCTTCGAGATCAACAAGGTGGTCGAAGGCTTTAATACTCTTCACCAGCATGTCGTCCATATACACCTCTATGGTGTGTCCGATTTGTTTGGCGAACATATGATTCACCAGTCTCTGATACGTTGCCCCAGCATTTTTCAGGCCAAATGGCATGACCCGGTAACAGTAGAGTCGACTGTCCGTGACAAAGGTGGTCTTCTGCCTATCTGGGGGATGCATGAAGATCTGGTTGTACTCGGAGTAGGCGTCCAGAAACGAGAGTAACTCGTGTCCGGCCGTGCTGTCCACCAGTTGGTCGATCCGAGGTAGCGGGAAGCTGTCTTTGGGACACGCTTTATTCAGATCGGAGTAATCTACGCAGACCCGCCACTTTCCGTTTGACTTCCTGACGAGAACGACATTTATTATCCAATAAGGGTAGTATACTTCTTCTATGAAGCCCGCATCGAGCAGGACGGAGACCTCCTCGGCGATGGCTTCATATAATTCGGCATCGAACGACCTTCTTTTTTGCTTAACTGGCCGGTGGTCTGGGTCCACGTTCAGCCTGTGGACTTGCACATCGGGTGAGATCCTCGGCATATCTGCATGTGACCATGCGAAGACGTCCCGGTGTTGTCTCAAGAAGGCCAATAACTCGTTCCTCCGCTCGGGATTCATTGATGATCCGAGCTGAACAGTTTTGCTCGGATCTGATTCATTGAGCGGCATTCTTATCAGATCTTCGACTGAGGAACTTTCTGCCAATCCTCAAGGGTCCAAGGCGTCCACTACGAGCGTTTGTTTGGCGGCCACTTTCCTTATTGCTATCGCATAACACCTCCGGGCCTCGCGTTGGTCGCCTCGGAGATAACCGATCTCACCTTCGGCTGGGAACTTCATCATCAGATGATAAGTTGAGACGACCGTCCTCATCGCATTGAGGGAGGGTCGGCCCAGAATCACGTTGTGGACTGATGGAACATTGACAACCAAAAAGTCAACCAAAAGCGTGACTTGATGTTGCCCTTCTCCCGCTGTCACTGGAAGGGAGATGGCTCCTTCGGAGATGACTCTCTCTCCCGTAAAGCCGTGCAAGGGAGTCTTCACAGGTCGGAGCTTGGACCGTGGAATTTCCATCTTCTCAAACGCCTCGGAATACATTACGTCATCCGAACTCCCGGTGTCGACCAAGATGCGGTACACTTTGTGATTGGCTATGGTCATAGTGACCATTAGCACGCCGTCGTGCGGATGCTGGATCCAGCGTGCATCATCTTTTGTGAAGGTTAGGCTGCATGGAGCGACACGGAGTTCCTTGCTGGGACGTTCCGTCAGGTGAATGTGGTGTTCCGACTCGGAGCTCCGGGAATGGGCTTTCTGTGCCCTGTTCGAATCCCCTCCCCCAGCTGAGCCCCCGAAGGTGGTGCGAATTTCGGCGGGCTCCTCTGGGGGGTTGTTCGACTGCTCTTGCGGCCGTTCTTCGCTTCGAGCGGATTTCTCATTTTTGGCATAACTACGTAGATGTCCTTTGCGGATGAGGGACTCGATCTCATCCTTCAGGTCCACACAGTCGTCCGTGTTGTGACCATGGTCCCGGTGGAAGCGGTAGAATTTTCTCTTGTCCCTGTATTCTGGATCAGCCCTCATGCAAACCGGTCAATTGAGTAGCCTTTCTCCTCGGATGTCTAGCAGGATCTGCTCGGCGGATGTATTGAGTGGAGTGTAGGAACAAAATTTTCCTTCCGGCCTACGGCTCAGACGATGATCGCGAGAAGCGCGGTCATCCGTCCCTTTGCTAGCCGGCTGGGAGTCTTTGTTCCGGGGTCTCTTACCCTTGTTCGTCGAGTCAGATGCCTGTGTGCCCTTTCGGGCGTTGGTGAACTCCTCTGCGTTAGTGTACTTCTGAACTTTCGTCATGAAGTCCGCTAGCGTCTTCGGTGGATTCTTTCCGATGGAGAAGGCAAACTTTCCTTCTTTCAGTCTGCTTAGAATGGTGGCGAGAGCCATCTTATCATCGTAATCCTCGACATGCAATGCTTCTTCGTTGAAGAGGGCGATATAATCCTTCAACGACTCCTTCGGGGTCTGCTTAATGGTGAGCAGGTGGGTATTGGGCTTCCGACTTCTCTTACCGCTTATGAATTACGTGAGGAATAGTCGACTCAGTTCCGCAAATGAGCCTATGGAATTTGGTTTTAGCTGGCGATACCAAATCCGAGCGGATTCGGTGAGGGTGATAGAGAACCCTCTACACATCATCGCATCCATTGCAGTCTGGATCTGCATCCATGATCTGTAGGACTCCAAGTGTTCGAATGGGTCCCCAGATCCCGAATACTGGATGACGGGAGGCATCCGAAACCTCTGCGGTATCACTTCAGCCATGATGGCACAGTTGAAGGGAGGCTCGGTCTCTTCCATCATCGCTTGGATTGTGGTCGGAACTGTCGATTGTTCTTGCTTTTTTTTCAATATCAGGAACTTATCCTTCAGTTCCGCAAAGCGCGCTTTCCAGGGATCCTTGTTTTTATCGACGACCTCTGGGGTATGTTCAGCCTCCGATATTCTCCCTTCTCTCCTCCGTTCTAACTGATGACGGAGGTCCGTGGGTGGCAGGGCGGATGTGGCTGAGTGGACGGTTGTCGAAGCCCGAGCAGGCTCGTTCCGTGCGGATGCCTCGCTACGTGCCGCAGGAAGATTTTGACCCAACTGCGGTACCCCTGAACATTGGGGAACTTCGGGCCTCACACTCCTCGGCACGGAGCGAGTTTCCACAAATAGCCCCACTGGCTCGAGAACGGGTTGTTCTTGAGCCGGGAGTAGTTCTGGCTCCCGCTGTTGTTTCGTCTGGTTTATCTCGTCACGCAGGGCCTGGATCTCATTCTGCATGGCGCGGTACTTGTTCGACCGATTACGCGAACGCTGAGAAGGCTCTGGAGCGGACTCGGCATGAAGCGGTGATGACGACCGAGTCTGCTCTTCAGGTTGCGGCTACACTATTGTAGCTTTCTTCTTCCTCGCTATTGCTTAGGAAAAATGAGAACCTAACTTCTAGTTTCAGGTTCTCACAGACGGCGCCAAAAAATGTTGATGCCAAAATCCGGTCAGCCCTCCCTCCACGTCGACCACCACGTATGATCCGTGGAACCTACACTAGGAAAGCAGGCAAAGGTGACCCTGGCTAAGCCGGGGGACCCTCCGATGACTAAGTCAAGACAAGGGAATCAGGGTCTGAGTAGATAGTAGAGGAGAGCTCGATTTTGCGTACCTATAAATATGGCGTGATGTACTATTTATACTTGACTGTCGAGTGGTCCGGATCCGATAATCTCGGCACGATCAGGGGGATTCCCGGATCATGGAGATACCCTCCGCAATCTATCGATCATGTAGCGTATCTGGCGGATTATGCGTATTTGCGAGCGAGGTTATCGGCCACGTTTGGTTATAGCAGTTTTCATGTTCAGCGAGTGGGATATGCGTATCTGAACATGCGTTCAGCTTGGAACGTTCGATCTGTTAGGACTGTATGCTCGGCTCAGAACGTCGTTCGCCTTGGAATGTAGGCTAAAGCAGAGCGGCTATATCGTAGACAATCATCCGATCGGATCATAATCCGGAATCCGACCTCAACCAAGTCGGCTGCTCGAATGGGTCGCGTCTTGAAACAGGTCGGGAGGGTCATGACTCGGCTCGGACTTGCCCTCGGAGCAGCGTTGTATTGTGAGCTCAGATTTTCCATAACAACATCTACAAGGAATTTTTTTTTAAAAAAGAAGCGACCCTGTAATTCCTTTGCAGGATGCATGGATAGGTAGACCGGTGAAGGGAGAGCCACTCTTACAACCGCCGACCCGGTCGGACGGACTAGGCCGGCACCACACGTACTCGGGTCGCGGATTGCATACTCCCTCTGCCCGTAGCAAGTAGCTTCTGGTCTAAGATCTGTAGGCCCCACCATGATATATGTGTTTAATCCATGCCTTCCATCCATTCTTACAAGCACATTTTAAGGCATGAGCCCAAAAATAGGCAGATTCAAATGACAGGTGGACCACACTATAGGAAAATAGTGGTGATTGAACGGTCACCATTAAAAGCTTCCCATGGCCCATGGTAATGTCAATTTTCCATCCAACCTGTTGATTAGGTCACACATACGTGGATGAATGGGTAACATGAATATCAACTTGATCCAAAACTTTTGTGGCCCGGGAAGTTTTTAATGGTGGATGTTCAATCAACACTATTTCCTTTGGTGTGGACCACATGAGAATTGGATCTGCTTCGTTTTTTGTCTCATATTCTAAAATGAGCGGGAAAAATGGATACACGGCGTGGATAACACACATATATCATGGTGGCACCCACAGAACACCTACCAGTAAGGAGGTTACTGGTAGTGTCAGTATGCAGTCCGCGCCCCACCACACGTGTCTGTGTGGTGGATCCGGGCCGTTCATCACATGGTGCTGTCAATTAGTCTGTCTATACTAAAAGCTGGATGACCATGGATAGCACTTGCACGCTGCATGCAGATGGTTGTTTGCCATTGTTTCGACCGTACATTTCTTTGCACACAAGCAGCCCACCAGATAAAAAGATTTTTAGGACATGATCCATCCGTGGGGCCAACAGACCAATGGTCAGGATCACTCAGCCGCGGGCCACCTCTCCAATTTAAAAAACCAAATACCCAGTTGCCAGGGCCTAGTGTACTTTGGTTCCTCTTGATGACCCTCTATAGATTAACGACACATGAGCCTATACGAGTGTGATCCATGGATCGTGGACCCTTGATGCAATAAAACCCACCGTGCATCTATTATTCCAAAACATTTCAACTGGTCTAATAAAACTGACCGTTTAACTGGTCTTGTGTAAATAGACTAAGGTCAAAATATAGAAATGGACCATGATCAATGAAAAAAGGGCAATGAAAAAAGGGCAAAGGACTGATGACATCATGGCCCACTGGACCAATGCTCTAGATCAATGGAACTTGGACGCTTTTTTACAACCTCAAGGCTCGGGGAAATATCCAAATGCCAAAAATGTGTTGGAAGTACTTCAAATATATATATATACACACACATACAAGTTTTTGTAACCTGTGTTGATGGTTTGATTTATCAAAAGCAAAATCAATGTGGCATACTGTGTACAAATCTATATGTGGCATACTGTGTACAAATCTATATGCCCGCTCAGGGGTTGCGATCATTGGAATTCCTGAGCTGAAAACCTTTGATCGAGCTTGTGCACACTTGCATATTCTCATATGCTAGATTTTACTAAATTTTATTATTTTAAGTTTTTGGATAAGGCAAACTCATCATCGGCCATTTCCATTATGTAAAATGTGTCTAAGGCTCCCTTACTTTATTGAACTGTTTCATGCGGGTCCAAACCAGCTGGCTCACTTTTCCTTTACGAGGTCTCGGCTCTTCGGAATGGTTGGAGAGAGCCCCGCCTCCTTTTGTTAGGCATGGGCTCGAGGGTGACGGGACTACTTCCTGAAAGATCATTTCGTTCTGACCGGCAAGAGGGTCATGGATCCCTCAAAGATTGACGCAGTGCGTAAGTTGGGCCAGCCCACGAACTCATCCGAGATCCGTAGTTTTCTTGCTCTGGTGGAATATTACTAACGGTTTATCAAGGGTTTTTCCCGTATTTCAGCATCGCCGACCCGGTTGATACGGAAGGGCCGTCGAGTTCGTCTGGAGTGACGCCTGCGAGGAGACATTTACGGAGTTGAAGATCGCCTCACGTCCGCTCACGTTCTCACTCTTCCTGATGGGAGTGAGGGTCTTGTTGTTTTCACCGATGCCTCCAGAGTTGGCTTGGGTATTGTCCTAACATAACATGGGAAGCCAGTGGCATACGCCTCGTGAGCTAAACTACCCCACCCATGATTTGGAACTTGCAGCGGTCGTCTTCTTAATGAAGATGTGAAGGCATTATCTATATGGGGTCAGATTCGAGCTCTTCTCAGATCATAAGAGCTTGAAGTATCTATTTTCGCAGTTTGATTTAAACCTGCGTCAGAGGCGATGGATGGAGCTATTGAAGGACTATGATTTTAATTTTCAGTACCACCCGGGTAAGGCAAACGTGGTGGCAGACTCGCTCAGCCGTCAGCCACGAGGCCTGATGGCTCAAATGATGGTGTGAGTGTGGTGGATGCTCGAGAATGTTTTAGAGTATGACTTTGAGTTCGGTCTGCAGTTTTTTATTGTTCAGCTTTCAAGCTTATCGATTCAACCCTCTTTGGTGGCTAGGGTGATCAAGGCTAAGCAGACAGACAAGTCACTACAGGAGTACCGAATAGAGGCCGCATTCGTGGAGCAGTCAGACTGACAGATTGGTTCCGATGGTGGATTACGCTTTAGAGGTCGATTATGTGTTCCGGACGTGCCAGAGTTGCATCGTGAGCTGATGACCGAGGCATACCGAACGAGACATACTATTCACCCGGGCTCCACGAAGATGTATCGTGAAATATGGAGGTAATATTTTTGGTAGGGGATGAAGTGCCAGATTGCTAGTTTTGTGGCCGGGTGTGACATATGCCAGCCTGTCAAGGCCGATTATCAGAGACCCTCTGGTCCCTTGCAGCCGTTGAGCGTTCCAAAATGGAAGTGGGAGCACATATCGATGGATTTTATCGCAGGTTTATCGAGGACTCAGCGCGGTCACGATACCATCTGGGTTATCGTCGATCGACTGACAAAGTCGACTCATTTCATTCCAGTATGTGCTTCCCAGTCTATGGACCGATTTGCAAAGGTGTTCATTAAGGAGATAGTGAGACTGCACGGTGTCCCAGTTTCGATCGTTTCAGACCGAGACTCTAGATTTACGTCTCAGTTTTAGAGGAGTTTCCAACAGGTGTTGGGGGTCACTTTGCGTCTCAACACCGCTTATCATCCGAAGACAGATGGACAGACCGAAAGGGTCAACCAGATCCTTGAGGATATGCTCAGAGCTTATGTGATCGACTTTACGGGAAGTTGGGATGAGCATATGCGTCTCGCCGAGTTCGCGTACAACAACAGCTATTAGGCGACTATCGGTATGACTCCTTTTGAGGTACTTTATGGCAGACTGTGCAGATCTCCTAGTTGTTAGACTGAGGTAGGAGAGAGTCGTTTCTTAGGTCCCGAGCTTGTATTGCAAACGTCAGAGACTATTAATATTATCAAGCAGAGGATGCGCACAACTCAAAGTCAGCAGAGGAGTTTTGCTAATCGTCGGCGTCGACCCCTCGAGTTCACAGTCGGAGACATGGTATATCTCAAGGTCTCGCCTATAAAAAAGTATGGTTCGCTTTGGTATGAAGGGCAACCTCACCCTGAGATTTATTGGACCTTTTGAGATTACCGAACGCTTGGGCGCTGTAGCTTATAGGCTTGCCTTACCTCCTGAGTTGTCTGCGATCCACGGCGTGTTCCATGTTTTTATGTTGCGGAAATGTAGGTCGGACGTTATTCTTGTGATTGATTGACAGCCACTCGAGGTCGGTGAGAATGCTTCTTACATTGAGCAGCCGATTCGTATTCTTGATTGGAAAGAGCAGGTCCTCAGGATCAAGGTCATTCCCTTGGTGAAGATGCAATGAGGTCATTGTTCGGAGGCTGAGGCGTCTTGGGAACATGAGGTTGAGATTAGAGAGCGTTATCCCCATTTGTTTGATGAATGATTGTTTGTATTGCTTATATTGCCTTCTCTTGTGATTGATGATTGAGATATATATATGATTATGTTTATACATTCTTGTTGCTCTGGTTTTATCAATTTTAAGGATGAAATTTTTTTGTTGGTAGGGAGGATTGTGAGACCCAACCCGAGTTCGCATGTGTGCATATGTGTGTGAGTTGCATCTCGTTCATTTTGGTCTCATGGTCCTACTAGTCAAATTTCGGCGACTCACGACCTTTGGATAGTGTTTGTGGTCATCCTTGAGTTCGGTTATGTAGACCTGACTCGGATAAACCCGAGACCTATGCTATTGCGTCTGCATCATCGCCGCGATTTCAACGCCGCATCTCATGCATGATTCGGACATTTGCATCTTGAGATATCAACTACACTATTATTGGCCACACATCATGCATGTGGGACCCACTTAGGCCCTTGCATGTTTCCCAAGAGTGGGCCCCACCTAGCACTCTATCCTAAGCAATTTACCCTACTTTTCCATCATGCCTACTTCCCTAGCTAGCAATGATGAGTTTCTTAAAAACGAAAACCCATAATTTCTTTCCTCTAATTTATGTTATCTCCCTCTTCCCAAGTAACCCTCTCCTAAGAAACAATCATTTCTTTGCTAGAAACTCTCCCTCCTTCTCTCTCCTCCCTCATTTATCTCATTCTTCTCCTCTCATGTTGGAACGTCCAGCCCCTTCTCCCCTCTTTTCCAGCCCACTTTCTCTCCCATTTTCACTCCATCTCACCATCATAACTCCATCTTGACCCTAGGATCATAACCCTTAGAGCTTGAGGTTCTTAGTGGTGGAAAAAGCTTGAAGATCCAAGAGGTGGGTGCTTCTTTATGATGTAAATATGATTTTTTTAGTGTAGATCTTTTCTTTTCTTCATAAGGGGAGTGTAGGACCCACCAATCAGTGGTGGAGATCCCACACGTCCTTATAGGTGTGGCCAAATGGCCCACCCTATGCATGCATGTCTCATGCATGGGGCTTTCCTTTATAGACCTCATCATAATGAATCCTTTAATTTCCTTTCATAATGAGGTCATCTAGACCTTAGGATCATGACGAAAATGACATCCCCACCATCCATTTTATTTTTTAGCCATGCATGTGAGATTCATATTGTAGATGTATATTGATGTATGATGTTTGGTTGGATTACTCTTGGGAGGGTTCAGTAGTAGCGGAACCCTTCCCTACAACTATCTTACCCTTCTTTCTCTTCTTTTCCCTTATTTTCATCCCCAATCATGGTGTGGCCCACCTTATGGGCTAACAAAAATCCAGCCACCCAAACAAGGGAGGACGCCCATGGCATCCCACCCTATGACATGTGGCCCCAAAAATTCAACTAATTGGGGTACATGTAAAGGTATTTTGGATGGTGGGATGGGTTGGATATTGTGGGGCCCACTAGTGTGGTTCATCCTCTAATTTCCTCGGATTAAATCCTATTTTAATTATTGTTTAAAATTATTTTATTCCAATATATTATTGTTGTCCAAAGACTATCTGGACAGATTTTTGGGCTACCTTGGGGCCTGATTTCTGGTAATTTGGTGGGAATATTGATACAAATTAATATGTGATTCTTGTAGCTACATGACCCACCTACAACCATACCAAATTTCAGCCCCAATGGACCTCATTTGGGCATCCAAAAGGGTGGGCCAATATAGTATACTATCAGAAATTTCTGTTGTGCAGTCCAACAGCATAGTCCCTTAAAAATTAAAATTTAATAATACTTTTACTGATGGTGGGCCATATTTCTGAGTTCCACCTTGTTTTAGGCTTGATGAGGGACCTTAGGTCCAAATTTCAAGAATTTTGGACGTCCAGAACCTACCCATTTGGATGGCCCAAATTCAAGACAGTAACATGTATGTTGCATAATATTTTCTAACCTTGCTGTCCTCTTTATAACCATGGAACTTATTAGGCCCAGCCCATTAGAGTCTTTATGCATGTTGTGGGGCCCATCTCATGATGTTCCAAAGGGCCTTGGGGCTTAGATTGTGGGCCCATGTAGCTGGACCAGCGGGCCATGATGGATGAACAGCGGGTGGACGCCCATCATGGGCTGACCACCCATGGTCAAGCCCACCATGATGTATGTTGTTCCTCCATGTTGTCCTCCCATTTTGTGGGGCCCATATGTGTATGGTCCACCCTAGGTGGACGTCCCATGTGTAGGGCCCACTTGGGATGTGAGGAGCCCACCTTAGTGTATGGTCTAGGCTGTCCATAGCCTTGAGCATCCCACCCTTGGGACGTCTTTGCTTGGGCTGATGGGCCTGCCTTCCAGCGGCATGGCCCGCTAGATATATGTGTTGTACATTTCCCCTTCTTATTTAGTGGGACCCACAGTGATGTGTGTGGGCCATCAGGAATTAAATATACTATAAATTAAATTATTTGCTGAAATCCAACAAACCCAGAAGGCGGGTGGGCTGGAAATTCAGTAATTAGCCTAATGTTGCTGTCCATAAATGTTGTTCTTGGGGCAGCATGGCCACCAAATTTGAGGGTGATTTAATTAGTTATCTTCCCTCTTTCCTTCAGTATTTTTGAGTGTAATTAGTACTCATATGAGGCCCACCCAAGTTGAGCTTTTATTGGATCATGGTATGTGGTTAATTGACTAGTTCCTTGAGCTTTTAGATTAGAACCTTCTAAGTAGGCACATTGACTTTTGAGCCTATACTCTTCTACCTATTGTGATGGGTTTATGGGCTATAATATGTAAGTAGTTGGGCCCATGGTTGCCCACCAAATTAACCCTGTACTTGGGCTATGATGTGAGGCCTAACTCACTTGTATTAAGTATAAAATTGCCCATGTGGTTAAACTACTGGGCTGCCCATAAGGCCCACCACAGTATATGGGTTTATGGCCTTTATGGTTGGGCCCAAACCTTACTTGAGGGCTCACCATATTACCTATGAGTTGGGCTTTGTGTATAGCCCATTAGGTCATAGATTACTTGGGCCTTGGACCTTACTTTTTATGCATAGCGGCCACCTTTTGGGACCCAATTGAGGTTAGATGTCCTCCTTAGTGGCCCTAAGGTAGGCCCTTATAGGTGGTTGAAGGCCCACCTTAGACCTGGTTAGGACCATTCCTCCTTTAAAACTTTATGACTCCCTTAGCTTGTGGGTCACCCCTAAGTGTTGGGCCCCTACTAGAGGACTTCACTTCTCCTTAGAATATCTGTCTATGCATCTAAACCCTATCTCTCCTTGGAAAAGAAGAGTGTATTATACAGGTAGCCCACTTCCATCATTATGACCCATATCCATCATTTGTATGAATTGATTACATTGTATGGTTGTCTTAGAGGGATGAAGTTCCTCCCCTCATGCACATTAAGTGCCTGAAGCTTATGCATGATCTGTATGTATGACTCATACATTGATATTGCATTTCATGATGATACCGCCCTTGCTTTATTAGGGCCCCGCCTCCACAGGGATATTTATGGATGACTGGATGTGTGGATACAAAAAATGATATTTAAGCATACCGGGTGTATAGGATGCCTATGAGTGAAATTCTTAAAACTTCCATTGTACCAAGGGACTGCCTCAATGTTGTGACCGAATGAAAACTATGAGCGCACGAGGGCTTTATACCGTTAGGCCACGACTCTCACTGTCGTATAGTCGGTTAGGCAGGGATATGGCCTTATTCGCCTGTGAGGGAGGGCATTATTAGGCTGAGTCTGACCAGCTCGTGAAATGGGTCCGTTATCATCGAGCCTTGTTGGTGATTGACTGTCTACAGGCGGGTAGTGAGGTCTCTTACGCTCGTTTGACTCTGCGGGTTCGTAGAGCGGCAGTCATTCTGCAGTGTAATGGACCCCGGTGATTTCTTTATAATTGGAAACGTACTAGATATGTGGATTGGTTTGAGCGCTGGCGTTATTTTGCATCGCATTCGCATCAGCTGCATAAGCCCTTTCATGCATTGCCTTGGTATGGTGCCCAGTACTCATTGCATCGTATTCATGATAAGCCTTGGTAAGGCTAGTGTTATTGTGATTGAGTATGTTTCCCTTCTTGTACCTCCTTCTATTCTTCTGTGTACCATTGTTACACACTTTCACCACCCTCTAAGCTTCCATAAGCTTATGTACGATTGATGTGTGCAGGTGATCCTAGGCAGGCGTCGTAGCGGCGGAGACTTAGAGTAGAGTTGAGCTTGAGGACTCCAGTGTTGCTGACTTTTCTTTCATTTTTCTATTATCCTCTGTATATCCTTTTAGACCTTATGAAGCTTGTAAAAGTTCAAATTCTTAGTGGATTTTGTGGTGGTGCATCAGTTTTGGTTTTAAAGAATGCGATGGTTTTATAAGCAAATTTTTTTTATTCAATAAAATGTGCCCTTGAATCCTTCGTACTTCTAGGCGCGAATCTCCTGTGCTCTTTTTATAGGAACCCTGGTAATCAAAAGCTATTTATGTCCACTACCATGCATGTGCAGCATCCACTTAGAGGTGGCAATGAGCAGAGTTGAGGTTGGCCCTAGCCCTGGCCCAACCCTAGACCCTTAAGATCTGCCTCAGCACCATCATCATGTTACAAAGGCCTCAGTCGGAGCCTTGATCCTACAATGTCAAACTGAGTAAGGGCCAACTCTCTACTTTGAATCTAAGATGTCTTTCGTGGAATGCATCCCCTCCATCCATAACAAGTCTTGAGGAATAAATGATTTTAATGATAAAAAAATGAATATATATATCTAAAAAAGGTCTTTTATCTATAAATGGAAGTTTAACGGGACACTTAGAAAAGTATCTTCAAGTTATTTATCTCTTTGTATAACAATGACCTGCTTAATTATTAGTCCGGGCCACTAGGTACTGGACCTCACTAAGCCTGAACAATGGGCTTAGATTACAAGTCCAAGCTTGACCGTCAACTTAGGTTTAGGAGTCCAAGCCCTAAACCTTATAAGGTTTGGTTGCTTGTCCCATTTCTATCTTTGCATTTAATATTTGTAATGTTGTAATCAATTAATGTAATGATAATTGATTTACCTTACATGTATTAGTATCCTTTAATTTACTATCCATTTATATTATTTACTTCACCCATTAATTTTCCCAACTCATATTAAGATGTGAGCTAAAAAATGAGGTAGACCCAAATTCAAGTGGGTCATGCCACATGAAGGAGTGGGAATGAAAATGCCCTCCATTCAAACCTTCTGTGGAATACCATGGTGAAGGGGAATCACATATATCAGCTTGATCCAAAACTTCTGTCCCAAGAAGATTTCAATGGTATTATGGTAGTAATTTAATGCCCACTGGATCTTTTAATGTAGCACACCTGAGCTCTGGATCTTCCACTTTTGGGCTCATGTCTTGGGATGGGTTGGTCGAATGAATGGATAGAGTGGATATGAGATGGACATTGTGGTAGCCCTACATAGCTCTTGGTTACATGGCCATGGTGTCTAACATGTAGGTGGTCATATAGGTGGACTACCCTCAACGCATCTTAGTACTCTCACGAGTGGGTACCATGGTTCAGTAGTCCCTCGGTGGAAGGGCTTGTAACGCCCCAAATTTTTTGCCAGCTGGGAATTGGATGTCCTTGGGCAGTACCTTTGAATTTTTGACTTGAGTGCATATCCGTGTGTGTATTTGCACGTGTTTAAGACCAAAAGGAGTGACCTTGGATCAATTAAAATTGTTCAACCAAGTGATTTGTTCCAAATGCCTTTGAAACCTCTGTAATGTGGACCGCGTCGTTGTTGTGGTCACCAGGGCGACAATCGTGCGTCAATCCGACGCTTCGTTAGTAAAATATGACCCATCGAACCCACAACCAAAATTACGTATTCTGTAACATGAGCAACATTTATTTTGCTAGGCCCATTGGACTTAGGCTCATGTGGACCTAAGCCCAATTTCAAGAAAATAGAAATTATAACAAAAGAAGACAATTACTACATGACAAAAAAATGAGTTAGCACATATAAGATAATGCACATTAAACAAAAATGGGGTCTAGCCCAAAACCCATCATTAGCCCTCTCCCCATGCCTTAGAAACTAATCATGACACATGTCCACTTCGTCCTACATATGCATTCAATGCATGCCTTGTTTTGTATCACATCACTTCAAACAACTAATTGTAACACTCCACTTCATCATCCACTATGCATCATCTACAACCCACAACCCTTATGCATCCATTAGCCAATGCATGCCTAGATTTCTTCTACCTTGGCCAATGCATAATTAGCACCATACACATCATCCATCCACTACCCATGCCATTCACCACCTTCTACTGGACCCCATAAACTTACAACATCATCTTGCTACCTCAACCCCCAATTCCGTATATAAGAGTAGGAGCTCTCTTACACTCATCCTTTTTGCTATAGTAAAAAAATTCTAATATTTTAAGAGAGTAAGAGATGGTAGGGCCAAGGTATGGCCTATCATCGACCTAGAGGGAGTGGACCACACATCATCATCAAGCCATCCATCTATTTAAGATGAGTATACATCCCACCTTCCATCCTCCTCATCCTCCTCTTTCCACCTTTTATATTTTCTTGATGCATGTGAGACCCACTAGTATGGAGCCCCATGGGTGCATGTATTAATGGCTATGGTGGTCAGCATGGTGGTCCCCGTTAGTATGCTCCACCACGATGAACATTGTATCAACACCCTTCACTTGTAATCCCTTTTTGTATCTGGACAACAACTTATAAAAATCATATAAAATCAACCACGCAACAATTGGAGTTGAAACTTGGGAATAATATGAATCGCAATATGAGATAACTTTGGGCCAAATTTCATAGCTATCCAACGGTCCAATCATCAGTAACATCAACTTTACTTGGCTACTGTCCAACAGTACATGAAGATTTCGATTTGCCAAAAACGGAACCATTTTTTACTTCCTTTATTAAATACAATGACAATATATGTTCCGTTGGATTCGTAGAAAATCAAAGCATCTTTCCAATGGTATATAATAAGCCTCCATCGGAGTTCGAACAACTGAGATTTTAGCGTTATACGAAAATGTATTTGGGGGCTTGTTTTAACCATTCTTGTGTGGGCCATATCCATGATTCCAATGGTTAGATATATTTGATATTTATTATTCACATACTTGAGATAGTTGATAATCATATGTATGGTCCCTATGGTCAGATTCTTTCATGATAAAATTTTAAAAATTCTGGACCGATAGATACTTTCATAAGGATAAACTTTGAATTATTTTATATGGTCCAGATGAATCTAAGGCTTCGTATGGTTGAAAACCTATATAAAGTATAAATGACTTATTTCCAAACCATCCATTAGATGAGATTTTCCAACAGATGATTTGATTATAGAGATTTGATCAATATATTTCATGTGCTACTTGATGTATACGTTGGATCTATGTTGTACATAACATTCATCCTCTTATTGACCCACTTAGGTGTGGGAGCACTCGTGATTTATATATTTTATTAGTTCATCCAATCTATTCACCCATGTACATTATTTTGTGCCTCTTATCTGTGGTTTGCTAGCATGTGTGCCCTACTTACCATTGAATATATTTCATTTCCTTTGCACTCTCTGGTTGTTGAAATTTTTTGAAGTACTTAACTGTATTGTATGTAGGCCTCTTTGACACCTTGTAGTGGGCTCCATGCTCTATAGTTAAGGGTACCAATATGAGAGATGTTTAATTCTTATATCAGTGAGATGGGATGTCCCACCTTTTTTGTCTGGAATGATCCCTAAGTGTTTGAAAATTGGGCCCTAAATTGTAACAGACCCCATTGATGAAAACTGTCTAATTATTTTTATGTTTTGTACCAACTTTGGGTCTCTATAGTGGACCCCACGCACAAGATATGAGTAGGCAACCACTTAGAACCTTTAAGCTATACCAATGAATAGAGAAATTATATTTTACTTGGGCCAAATAAGACCCCATATGATCAGGGAGTGGATCTCAAAATGGGGCAAGGCACAGTTGTGTAGAAAATTAAAATACCTATGTTTGGCACTATACCAAATATTATGTGTGCATAACCAGTTGGTCGCACCTTATAATTTTTGAAGTACGTATATAGTAATACCAAGGTCACCTCATGGCACACTGAAAGGTGGTCCCATGTGATCATGTGACATACTCAAAATCAGGCCAAAACTAATTCTTCACTGTGTTTCCTACACACTTCTTCCAAGCATGCAAGTTTGAGTCTTCACCAAAAATTGTATATACATAATTAAGTAGGGTTACCTTATGGCTTTTAAATAAATATATAAATCTACCAAATTCTCTTTTTCCTTCGAAAGTAGTGGACCTCATATAATTGGAGAGTGGATCTCAAATAGGACCGGATGTAGTTGTGCAGAAATTCTTGTGTAGAAAAATTGAAATGCATATGTTTGGCCTTATGTCAAAACTCATGTGCGCAAATCTAGTGAACCGAACTATTTATATTTTAAAGGCCACACATAGGTCTACCAAATGAACCTAATGACATGCCAAAAGGTGGCCCCACCTAATCGTGAGACATGCCCAAAAAATGGCTAACAGTCATTTCTGCATAGTTTTTCTGCACATCTCTCCTAAGCACCCATGTTTGGGCCTTCACAAATACTTGTACATGCATGATTAATGAGAACTAAATTTTAGTTTTTGATGCCTATACATAAAACTATCATATAGATATTTTTCTCCTTCGGAAGTGGGCCCTTAAAAGAAAACAGCCCAGCGACAAGAGAGAGGGCACCGACACGCTAACCAATGGACCCTAACCTTAGAGGCGACATTAAAAATCAACGAACCACTTTTAGGTGCGGACCATTACTTTTAGATTGTCAATTATCGAACCTATGTCATAAATAATGATTGTGTAGTGAAAATTATGAATTGCATGTTAACTAGTAACTAATCCTTAGGCTTATTATCCTCCATGAAGTGAAATTTTTGTTTATGGTTGTTGATTATTGAATGCATGCTAGGATAGACTGGATATACTGAAATTTCATGCCCACATGTTTCATATTTTTTCTTGATACATGCGCCTAATTAGTTGATTTGGGTAAAATGTTCAATGATTGAATAATGCACTTGCATGCTAATTTGTTTGCCCATATTAGTTAGAATATCTTGAAATGATGTTTAGTTAGTTGCCTATTCCTTAATAGAATTGATTGTTGCATGCTATAAAATATTAGTCTATTGGTAATTGGTTGGCTAGCAAACCGGAAAGATTCACACCGCCAACCCTACTCTCTCGGCTGCCCTGGGCCAATCCAACTGATTTAGGCCAAAGACGGACAACCAATAGTAGTTGGACTACACGGGATGCTTACACCCAGTGCCGATTGTACCTTAGTTTGATTATGTCAGCTGAATTAGTCCAATAGTTGGCCAACCATGTATGTTCACCATGTGTGGTCACGCCTGCCTGAATCTGAAGTAGCCCATACTTTTGAAAGGCTTACTATTAACCGTTAGTGATACGATCCTAAGACTCATGAACCGAACATAGTGGTATGGGACACTGTGTCCAAGCTGTCGGCCTACGCTGGGGTGACGAGCCTCCCCGTAGTGGCCAGTGAGCAACTAAGACTCGAGAGTCGACAATGGTGGTATGAGATATTGTGTCAGTGCTGTCGGCCTACGCTAGGGTGACGAGCCTCCCCGTAGTGACCAGCGAGCACAAGAGGTGACGAGTCCTTATTCGAACGACCCATGTTAAATTACTCGGCCGATGGTTTTGTGACAGAGTACCATTTGAACGACTCCGGACATTAAGGGAATTGGGTGACGAGCCCTTCCTTGAGGTGGTTTGGTTATGTGGCAAGCCCGCACCTCGAAACCAAGTGATCATACTCGGTGTTTAAGTGACAACCCATACCGAGTTGATCCTCATACCTTTGAGTATCATGTCTTACCTTTGGAATTATTGATTTGTGAGACAAATGGATAATGCATAAATTTGGATCAAGGATTGCAGGGTAAGAGCCGCTATGGTCACCATAAGTCAAGTGATCTAGATAAGGCCATTGATTAAGTGAAGGTGTTTCAACTTCTCTAATATTGTTGGATGAACAGACTTAATTAAATACTCGGTTAATATGAATATTCACGCATTGCATTAGTTAGGTTGACGATTCAGCAATCGAGGTCGCATTGAGGGAGTGTTTAGCTTAGAGTGGCTTGCACCACCGATGTTGTGTTTTAGAGAATTGGACCTACCCGAAAACTTGCACTTTAATAATTTCTGGTATGTATATTGTGTCTTGTATAATCCTCATTTGGGCGGACATCATATTTTGATTGTATTGTTACTATTAGCCCCATCTTTATTTATTTTTGTTATCTCTACCTCGCTTTGAGTCTACTAATTTGAATTGCTCTACTATGATTGCTCGTGTGAAAAATAAGTGTGAATATGAACGAGGTCACATGTGCATTTTATTTGGTTAACACCCGGAAACTTGAGATAAGGGTCTCTGTACTCGAGTGCCGATTTTTAGGGTATAACAGGGCCATGCCCAAAAAAGTCTCTCTGATTGGAATATTGCTGCCATCCAAACTTTATTCAGGTGCATGGTTTTTTTAGGGGGTGTTTGGAACTTAAATTACTTAATATAAGTTACTTATGCCTCAATTAACTTATTTTGGTTTCTACTTACTAAGCTGAAGTAATTAAGGCCTGTTTGGATTGTATGTTACTTAAGCTACTTATGTCATAATTAACTTATCTTAGTTTCTACTTATTAAGAAGATAAATATGTTTGGTAAACAACATACTTATTAGTTTCTCCTCTTTTCTTATCTCTCCTAAACCTCTCTTTAGCAACTTATGAAAACTAGAAAAGCAAAAGAATTTAACTGAAGTGATTAAGTACTTTTAAGTAAAAAAGTTACTCATAACTAATCATAAATCGAACCTGTTTATCTGAAATAAGTTACTTATCTATTGTTGTCAGTAGAAAAAGTAACTTATTTAGTGATATCCAAATATGCCTTAAATAACTTTTAAGTAAAAAGTTACTTATAATTGATCTTAAACCAAACTTACTTATCCAAAATAATTTATTTATCAACTACTATAAGTAGAAAAAGTAACTTATTAGTGGTATATAAAAGGGGGTATTTGGATTATAAGTTACTTTAGGAATTTTTTTTAAAAAAAGGTGGATGCACACCACTAAATATATTGATTTAAAGAGATCAGATGTACAACCCTTCGGGCTAGCTCCAACAAAAAAGGAAGGGAGCCCTGCCTATCATATGTTAGCTCACCCACACTACTATGAACATTAGATCCTAGGGTCGAGCCAAGGAGGGCCAGGCATCAAAATGCTTGGCCAAATCTCCCTTAACAAAAGGAAAAAAACCACACCGAAGTCATACTCTCAAGTGACCCAACCTGACTTTATCAAGGACCAAGAGGCCCCTGATACTTCTCGGCAATTCGAAACAAGAACGAAAGAAGGAATTGCCGCATCCTTCACTAGCTAGCCTAGCAAGCACGTCTACCACAAAATTACCCTCACGGTAGATATGCCTGAAACAAAGGTTGAGGTGAATGTTGAATCGATGAATGGCTCCCAACCTATACCAAATGTTCCAAGGACAATGGATGGAGGGATCAGCGGTAGCTTCGACCACCAGTTTCGAATCGGATTCAACGACGATACTAGAAATATCCAATTTGCTACAGAGAGTAATTCCATCAAGCATAGCCGGGCCTTTGCAATCATATTGGAAGCAAGGCCATAGTTCCTGTGAAAAGCGAAGATAACCCGACCTTGGGAGTCCCTTGCAATTCCACCACCACTCTCGCCCAGATTCCCGTGAGAGGATCCATCAATGTAACCTAGCCTTGGGGAGGTCTCGTCCATTTGACAATTGAAGGAATGACATTAGTTCTCACTCTACCGCTATCGAGGAGAAGAGCCTGAAGGGTGGCCGTGTTCCTAAGAGATGAATGGTTGTTGTCTGGTAGAGGGTTGCCGATTTCTTGCATCCATTTGGAAAATCGGGCAATAACCTTGTGCCCTGACATCTTGACTCCCTCAAATTGCGAGGCATTGTGGCTCAACCATAATTCCTAGGAATTTAGCGCAGAGACCAGACCCAGGAGCCGCTTGATGTGAGAGGAATTTGATGCCCTTAATGACCACAAACCAATTTTCTACTGAATTGTCTGATTTGGGATGAAAGGGACATAAAAAATCCTGTGAAAATGTGTAACGCCCTGAAATTTGGGGGTCGAGTATAACTCAGCTCCCAAGTTCCAAAACATTACTTATGCAACATATTCGATGATGATTATATGTTGTTTGTATTAATGCATAAAACATGATATAGATCAAGCTAGATTAGCAGACATAATTCATGGATATTAAGGTAAAGCAAGTGGAAGACTTAAATACATATGTGATTCAAAATAAATCCCCAAATGATGTGTGCTCTGCCCAGGGCAATATACATATATTTGTGTCTTAAAATACATACATGAAACGTTCAAAATAATACAATGCATATTTCAGAAATTTCCCGCTGGTTAGGACAAGGCTCAGTCGAACCTGCCTGAAAACTGCATGTATGAGAACGCCTCCTCGTCCTCATCAAAGTCTGACCCTACCTCACCAGTATCGCCATCACTTGCATCTAAAGAAGAGTCTGGTTGGTATTTAAACATCGTCCCAGAACATGGGAGTGAGTGATCAACTCAGTGGTACTATACAACAAAAGTTAACATGTTCTCAATCCAATCAAGCAGTAATGATAAGGCAGTACAATCAAACATGTCCTAGATCTCTTATTAATGCAAGGATGACATAAAGAATGATGCATGCCCTCACTACAATCTCCCTCATCCGACATCATCTAACGATCGCGGCATGAATCACTACCACTGTGCTCTCACACCAACACCAATGACATATGCAGTGCGATGTCATGAATGTGATTACCCAGTTATTATTAGTCCTTTTCATACAACAGTATTGGGAAGCTAAGACACCTCCTTTGTATCATTTTCCAACATTGATCCTTTCTAGGGTCGTCAGTCCTAGGATATCTCATACGATAGTATGGTTCTAGGTCGCTGCAAGGGCTGTCAGGGCAATTACGCATAATCGTTGCTCCACTCCCCCATCACCTTATCAATACAGGCCTATTTATATCCTTAAAACTGCATCAGGACTCGTCTCCCCCATGCGGTGTCAGGATAAACTCAAGGTCACTACAGAGGGCTCGTCACCAATCAGTGTAGGCCGACAGTATGAATATAGTGTCCCATACCATCATAATCTGCTCAGAGTAGGGTGCTCACTGGTCACTACGGGGAGGTTTGGCCCCAGCGTAGGCCGACAGCATGACCACGGTGTCCCGTACCACCATGCCCGACTCATGAATCTTAGGAGATCTTGGTACCATGGTTATGGGAGTTACACTTGAAGCTCAGTGTCTTAGATTTAAACAGTGGCGACCAAACATGGTGAACAAGCATCGGTCAATCGGGTTAGTTGATAAGCTCAACTAGGCCAAGCGCACGTTGATTTGAACGACATGGAATGTATAAGCACTCCGTGTAGCCTAACCACTGCCGAACTCCCCAAGCACGACTCAGATTCGCTAAACTCATCTTGTGTGGAGAAAGCAACCTCAACCACTACTTGCGAAACATTTTTCGATTACCTGGACTGTGGCACAGCCCCATTCACATACAAGGATAATAACTAGCATATGAGTCATATTCTGCATTCATATGAACAACAAATGAAGTATAGCGTGAAAATGTAAATAGTACATGCAAGAATTAATACACACATTTATCATGATTTAACTAGGTACACAATCCATAGAGGAAATCATACACTCATTTAACATGGATAACCTAAGTTACATGATTCATGGAGGGAATCATACACACAAATACTGTGGTTGAAATCCATATCCCAACCATCTTAACAATCACACTTTACTAACTACTAACTCACTTAGGCATTTATTCAATCACTTAGGTTACACTATTCAACATACATCACGTATGTCGACACTGTTGCAAAGTAGGATAAGTCCTTTCACTAAGGAGTTACCATATACATATTAAGCATATAACAATGACAATTTATCATGACAATCAATTCAACAAATTCCATACGTATACGTGTATTCTAACATATACATGAAATACGGTATTTATAATGTACGACATACGTATATGGAAGACAAAACAGACGGCATATTTGGCATGTATAATTGCATCCATAGCATGAATAAATCATTAACTATTATTGAAAGAGTTGAAAACCATAACCTAAGCACATATAGTCCGCACCTTAAACCAGAAAAGACGTATTTAGATTGATTCAGACGACGTGTCTTCGTCAACGGTGAATACGCTACCTATGGCATGAAACAGGTTAGCTAGTACTCTACTACAGCTAGTCTAAGCTTCAAAACAGGTTAGGGTTAGCTTAACTTACTCAAGAACGAAATCAGAATCGCCGGAAGAATGATTCAGATACGCCAGTTTAGAGTATAGGTGCACTAGGAAGGATTATACGGAGTTTCACCGGATTCTCCTACACTTTCTCTCTCTTTTCTTTCTTTACAATATCTAGGGTTTGGAAAATTCGTATGAGTTAGAAAGCTAAGGGTTTAAGGCCCTTTTATAACCCCAAACATAACAAAAACGGACCTTAAGTCAAGGTATACTTAAGTTATATCCAAATCGGGATCTTTCTGATCCAACGGAGTGCTTCTGGAGGTCCTGTTATCAATTGCGGTCGGACTTAAGCTGACTAACATCGGATCTTTAATCAGCAAAGTTTTCAGTCCGATCGGATTTTCAGATCGTCCGTGACGGACCACTTTCAATTCGACGGTTACCGAACCTAAATCAGGGCTACAAGTTCCATATCATGAAAGGACAAATTTTCCTGATCCGAGGGTAAAATTTGGTTGAATTCTAACGGTCAGAACGCTTAAAAATAATGCGCAAATGACACGTGCCAGATTTCATAAAAATGGAATTAATTTTCTAATTCTTTTCCTTTTCTCACTCTCTTCATTCCAAACTCAGTAAAATAGTGTCAGGATATCAGTTGGGCTTGATTTTCGAAACGATTGTCAAGTCTAACTAAGCGATCATAATGGTCTGAGATTGTAGATATCGGACTTTCGACGCGCGGTCTAGATCCAATACAAAGTTACCCAACATTCCCTATAACAACTGGGTTTAGAGTTAGATCCTAGATTTCAGGATATTATAGCATCATTGATTCTATAAGTTTTAAGGCTTGCAGAGCGTATTTAAAGCAAACAACACTAATTTCACGGCCAGTCTAATGTAGCGCTAGGTAACTTAGGTTAAATTTCTAAGAGAATTAATCCTAAGTGATTTCTGATCGAGGTGGTACTTGGGTCTTGGTACGAAATTTTCTGGGTCATTACAAAATGCATCCAAACTGTTGAAGCAGCATTCCCAAAATAGATGAGATGGTCCAAAGTCTCCTCACCATGGGTCGAGGGGTGAGAAGCCGCAAGTGTTGATCATCAAGAGGCTGCATATAAAAGGGACTTCTCGTTGTTCGTTGAAGGGAAGAAGGATCAGTAGAGCTGAAAGGAGAGGCAGGGGACTGAATACTCGAGACACTGCTGGCTTCAACAAGGTCCGAGATCTGGACAGGCTGAGGAACTGCACTGTTTAAGGAATCTTGAGCCCAGGTTAACTGATCTGAATGGACCGCGGCTGAGGTGCTGGGCTGAAATCATTGTTGTTGCAGTGGAGTGTGGGGATGAAATTGCTAAAGCCCCTGCTCCACGCCATGGTTAGGCGGACCATTAGCAAGCATGAAGCCATACTCCGCACTACAGCACTCACATCTTGATGCGATATAGATGCCTATTTTTTAGGCAGCTACATCCACTGGAATGACGTTGTGCGTGATTTTTCCAAAGAAAAATGCCGATTTTCGACAGGAGAGCATCATTCCAGGCCCACAAAGCCTAAGGAGCCTTCTGCTACTGTTGCCCGATGCCATGCCATACCGACTTTAGCGAGAACTTGCTAGACGCTGTCAGGTCCCATGCCAATAGATCATCCTTGCTGGACAGGAAAACAGGGCAGTACTTCAATTGCTGAACAATGGGAGAGGGAAGGATGTCCTGTAAATATTGCCAGTGAAATCTACCAAAAGCGGCCAAAAAATCGCTGACCGCAGCATCCCTGAGGTAAGCAGGAATAGGCCTCGTCACTAGCATTGCAAGGAAACCCTCCCCAGACCAGTTTTGAGTCCAAAAGTTGTCTATTCCTTCACTTAAGAGCTATTTGGAATGAAGAATTGCAAACGGGAGGGATCTGATTATATCTTTCCAGATAGTTGAGTTCACAGCTGAGTTTGTACCTCTGGACTGGATGTTTTACTGATGTATTTGGTGGACATGAACCTAGCCCAAAGGGATCTACCTTCGAGGAGGTTTCTCCCCATTTTAATCCTGCAGGCCTCCATCACATCCACCATACTTCTGACGCTGAGACCTCCCTCTGACGTAGGAAAATAGATCTTCGACCATTTTAACCAGTGTTTCTTCTTTTTCCCATCCGCAGTCCCCCAAAAAAATTGGTCATTCCTGATTCAAGCAACTTGCAAGTAGCTTTAGGAATATTCACTGTCGACATGACATGGATAGGGATGCTTAATAACATATGTTTAATAAGAATCAGTCTGACAGTTGGATTGAGAATTTTAGCTTTCTAACCTTCCATCCTTCCTAGAATTTTCTGGACTAGTGGCATCATAAGAGCAGCCTGAATTTTTCCTTTGGTGAGAGGGATACCTAGGTAGGTGCAAGGGAGGTTGGCGAGCTTGAATCCTATCATACTCTTGATTCGCCGGACTTTGGAAAGCGACGCCGTTTTGGATAAAATGAAGGATGATTTGCTAGCGTTCACCTTTTGCCCAGACACTTCTTCATAATGTCCTATGAACTTAAGCATGAAACACATTGTTTGTAACCTGACATTCAAAAACAAGATCGCGTCATTTGCAAAAAATAAATCGGTTAGTAAGGGGCTATTTTGATGGAGCTTAAAAGGTTGACAAGCACCAGATAGGAAGGGGTTGTAAATTCTCCGACTAAGGACTTCCGCTGCCGGGATAGGGGATCTCCTTATCTTAGACCTCTAAATGAAGGGAAAAAAATCAAATGGCTTGCCATTAATAAGAATCGAGAACCAGCAGTCCGTCCAGCACCGTTGTACTTGGAGAATTTAGCCTTAATCAAATCCAAATCTTCTTAGCACTTGTTCAAGGAAAGACCATTCAACCCGGTCATATACTTTTTCCATATATAACTTGAGAATCATGTTCCCTCCATACACGTTACGGTCTAGATCATGGGCCATTTCTCTTGCAATGAAATGTGTTCTCCGCTATGAATCTGCCCTTGACAAAAGCCCCTTATTCTTCAGAAATGATTGAAGGCAGGAGAGAAGCCATTCTAGAAACAACAATCTTAGAGAAAATCTTCATAATGCCATTGCATAGGCTAATTGGCCAGAAGTCAGCGATAGTCTGAGTTAGCCTTCTTCGGGATAGGACAATTGTGGGTGCATTGGAAAGCTCTAGGCAATGGTCTTCCTATAAAGAAATCCTTTGCAGCTTCATAGATATCGTTGGCAATGAGCTCCTAGCATGAGGAGAAAAAATTCACCCGGGTTGGGCGCGTTATCAACCGGGATGGATAAGGCCGCAACTTTAACCTCATCAATCGTAATCGGCCTAATCAGGTCTGTGCTCATCTGCTCAGTAATTATTTTCGGGATGCACGATAACATGGCCACATTATCTTGCCTACCTTGAGCTGAGAAAAGAACCTGGAAATAGTCCTCTGCCACCCTTCCAATGTCATCGCTTTTATTAAGGATCTCTCCAAATGAAGTCTTGATTCTATCAATCACCAATCTTCTGTGTTTATCCATCACAGAGTCATGGAAAAACTTAGTATTCTTGTCACCTTCGTGTAGCCATCTTATCCTTAATTTTTACTTCCAAAATAATTTTTGCTGAAATTGTTCCAACTTAAGATTCTCCTGGGCTGATTTCAACCTCTCTAAGTCAGCATCTGAGTTGGAGGAAAGGAGGAAAGATTCAACTCTAACTATCTCGTCCTCAGCCTTTTACACGTTGCTGTGCACATCACCAAATATGGATCTGTTCCAGACTTTAATGACCCTCTTTAGGTACTTCATCTTGATCAAAACTTTGAACATAGGGGCAGCTGCCACTTCAGTTTCCTAAGTTTCCTTAACTATCCTCTTGAAATCTTCATGTGTGGTCCACATGCGTTGGAAGCGGAAAGGATGAAGAAAGTCAGCTGTATCGTCCTTGAAGGTCATGATGATCGGGGAATGGTTTGAATAGACCCTCGTTAGATGGTTGACTTTAAACATTGAAAGCGAGCTCAACCATCTTGCGTTAATTAGCATCCTATCAAGTCTGGCCCATCTGCGCCCCCTACCCGACCTGTTGTTGCACCAAGTAAAGACAGAGCCATTATATCCTGCGTCTATGAGACAAGAGTCATTAATAGTTTCTATGAAGTCACTCATCGATGCAAAGAAAGAAGGGGCGCCCCCAGCTTTTTTTCAATGCTGACTATGGAATTGAAGTCGCCAACAACCAGCCATGGACCTTGAACAAACACGAAGATCCTCCTCAATTCTTCTCAAAAATTCTTCCGAAGATCCTTGTTACAACTAGCATACACCACTGATATCAAAAGGGGAGGAACAGTGCCGTAAGAAGCCATGCATGGAACGCGCTGCCTAGATGTTGAGAAAATTTGGATTTGGATACCTTATTTAGCAAGGATCCAAATACGGCCCTCCGACACTTCCTCTATCAAGTGAAACTGAAAACCCAATTTAGCTGCCACAACATCCCTCTTATTGGCTCTAATCATCGGTTCCTGAAGCAGGAGGATCGAGACTTTGTTTTTCTTAATTACCTGTCTCAAGTGACGGGTAGTTTGAGCATTGCTTACCCCTCTCACGTTCCATGAAAGGACGCTAAACATCAGAAACCCATCCTTTTCCCTTGGCCCTTCTACAAATACTTCTTATTCTCTGACTTTTCCTTTTGAATAGAGAAGCGGTTGGCCTTCCTTTCTTTCTAGCTAACACGACTGGGATAACTTTATCTTTGCTGACTCTGCTTCTCGAATATGAGAATTCAGACTCATTGGTAGCCTCCCCTGTAACAATATCCACTAATAGAGCTATCCCATTATCATCATTGATAGACGCACGTTGGGCCACTAAATCTGCATTTCTTGGGCTGTGCAGACTGATACCGATCTGAGCAGGGGGCATGGCTACTGCCACAACTGAGTCTAGATCGGTACCTTCCTGATGGTTGATATCTGTGACCATGGCCTCCACTCTACCCAAGGTCACCTCTGTTCTATTTTCCCAGGTTTTAATAATCTGGTTTTCTTCAAGGATCACCGCTGCTATTCCTGTTAAGTCATGAGATAGCGACTTGAATTTTTGCATAAGAGAACCTTCATTGAACATCTGTTGGACCCCTGATAGCCAGCCTTCCCAATCCTCCATAACATTTCTGTCTATGGGGATTCTGGGGCAGGGGGTTGATTGAGGCAATATGAGGAAAGGGTTGGTCAATCTGCAGGGTTCTGTGGGCTTGGGCAGGGCGTTAGAGGGAGGGGGCTGGTGGCAGGAAATGGATTTAGGAATGAGTTTAGGGTGGGTTGATGGGTTTGCAATGCTCCCCCATGATTTGTTGGGCCGCCACATTGCTGGATTGGAGGGGGACATAGGCTGAGCATTTGGTTGGGGAATACTGATAACAAGGTATCATGAGGAAGGCCATTAGAGGCAGCAAATTGTCTATCTGTCCCTAGCTGAAAAGGGGCATGGGAGTGGGTGGTAATTATCAAATCGATCTCCTGTTGACAGGCGTGGTTGTGTAGCTTATTCAGGGGTTTTTGGTTGGGCTGGTTTTATTGACCATTCGGTGGGGCATTCGATCGAACAGGTGCTGTGCATGTGCCCGTATTCTCATCCTCATCAGCTATCTCCATCATTTCTAGGATCCTTTTCTTATCTGTAAAGCAGATGCTTGTTTTTTCCCGAAAGATTTGATGAACCATTGTTTTGTACCCTCTTGTCGTGGTTCCTTTCTCATCTCCTGTCACGCCCCAAATCCAGAAATTGGATTCATAAGAATCCCAATTGCCGAATCTGGTGCTGACAGCCTCCGTAGTACCCCATTCTCGGCTCCTATCATTCATATGCCAGTTTCCGATCCTGGGATCCTATAAGGAGGATTTTTTTTTGTACATATAACTAGTAATAAGCATAACCATAAGATTACCCAATTCACAAAGGCAACATCATCATCACATATCCACTAATATAATCGTTTGAGTATAATACTGAAAGGGAAATACATAAATAAAAATCAAGCTTCCAGAAGACCACTGCACGCTCCAAGCTCAACACTGCTGCAACCTAACATCACCTGCACGCATCTATCGTGCATAAGCTTATAGAAAGCTTAGAGGGTAGTGTAAGTGTGTGCACAAGGTAAGTATCAAATGTTCAATACAATGCCATCATCATACAATACCGAAATAAATAGAAATACTGTCAAGATCATGAATTATCAAAGTAAGCAGAAATACGGACAAGTCCATAAGTAAATCAATAGCAGAATACGCAATATAGAACAGTTATGCAACAAGGAGTCATGAAGAGCCAAATATCAGATACTGAGGATGCAATGCAATATGCAATCCGAATGAAATGACCATGCTGAAGTGTGAAGTCGGGATGATAGTACGTAGTATCGCAGGCTACGGAGTCCACCACAAGGGACTTCTATCCAAACCAGTCCCATACCTAAATTTGGATAGTCAGACTTAACGTGGTAAACTCCTGATCTCAGGTTAGTCGCGTGCCCAACCGAAATCCTTGCCATAATGAAGGTACATAACAATTAGTTACGCACCACCAGTCAGAGTGGATAGTGAATGAATGAATGAGCATGTAATTCCTACTCAATAAGTCCACATATCAGTACGGTTCCTCTCTGAGAAATTACCGAAGTCTATTACACTCCAAAGCAGATTGCCGCCCCATCGCGCGCAACAAGGCGAGTGGAAGAGACCTCACTATCCGCCTACCAATATCGGGCCTGGGTCGTCGATAGCGGACCCATTCCTCGAGCTGGTCAAACTCAGCCTAGCTTTGTCCCCTCCTCTCGGGCAGGTAAGGCCGCACTCCCTTCCAACCGACCACGACACAGTGGAGAGCGCAGCCATCTGGTAATAGGCACTCGGCGCTCATCTACCCGCTCGGTCTAGATGTTGGAGCAACTTCTGGAACCAAGAGGGTTTAAGGATTTTCACCCAGGGATATCTATAACACCCCATGTAGAACAGATTTTCGGTATTCCATCTGGCCATCCACAATATGCCTGTGGAGGCTACGACCCTGATGTCGCTAGGGCATATAGTAATCACAACATACAATGCGAGATGCATGAGTCATACAATCCAATCATGCATCAATCCTACGCATACCGCGCGCTCATGTGAGACAATCACCACCTATCAGGGAGTCTCATAACAACCAGCACTATGACATATGCAATGGTCAATCATATCTCATAACAGACATGCAGATGATGCGTATGGCCATGTATCTGATGCTATGCAGTCACATACTCATAATCGGTATCAATAACCGACATTGACAATTGACATCGACCATGTAGACATTTAACCAACATTGTCCCCCAAGGAATGGCTCACATAAAGCCTAACATATAGTGGACTCATGGCCTCACACAAGGGCCAAATATAGAACATCATGGGCCTCACTCAAGAGTTTAATACACATCGCGATGGGCCTCACTCATGGGTCACATATACATCAAGTCGGGCCTCATCATATGGGTCAGAATAATATCACAATGGGCCACGTCCCATGGGCCTCGCATATATCATAATGGGCCTCGACAATTGGAATCGGCCTCAATACCCGTCCTCGAAAATTAAAATCGACAAATCGGTCGTGACAATCGGAATCGATCGATAATTGGAATAGGTAAATCGGTCACGATAAACAGCCTCGATCGCTAATCGGAAATCGGTCATGATAAACGGCCTCGATCGCTAATCGAAAATCGGTCATGATAAACGGCCTCGATCGCTAATCGACAATCGGTCATGATAAACGGCCTCGATCGCTAATCGGTCAATCGGCCACGACAATCAAAATCGACAATCAGCCTCGGTCGATAATCGGTCAATCAGCTACGACAATCAGAATCGATAATCGGCAACGATAATCGGCCCCGATAATCGAAATCAGAATCGGTATCGGCCCCGATAATCCACCAAACAAGGCCTAAGGAAAGGTCACAATGTGGACTTTCAACCATCATTTCCCATCAATGTGGACATCTAACCATCATTGCTCCCAAGGGTGGCCCGTATAGGGCTGAACATACAGTGGACCCACGACCTCATACAAGGGTCTAATATACATCACAATGGGCTAAATACATGGGCCTAATATACATCACCATGGACCACGACCCATAGTCCTTAAATACATCATAATGGACTATGACCCATGAGCCTCAATATACATCAAGTGGACAGCATTAATGGGTCTCATATACACGATAGGTGGGCCCTGCACATGGGCCTCAAACACAGCATGCAGGCCCTACACATGGGTCTCATATACATCAAATGGGCCACACACTTGGGCTTCGAATACATCAAGTGAGCCACAAATCATGGGCCTAATACATATCATAATGGGCCTTGCCCTTAGGCCACGAATAGATCCCACTGGGCCTTACCCATAGGCCTCGAATACATCACAATGGACCTTGCCCATAGGCCTCAGATTCAAACAGGTGGGCCCCATCATATAGGCCTTAAATACAAAGCAGGTGCGCCTAAAAATTAATAAATGGCAAGGATAAAGCATTCATATCATGGTTGGCCTCTGGCCTCAAAATAATCTGGAAACAAGGTGGATGATGGATATAATATGTACATTACAGTGGTCCACACGGATGGACAGTGTGGATCAAAACATACATCATGGCGGTCCACAACACCGTTTAAATCTGTCCAGCACTGTCCAGAGGTCTAGACGGTGTGGATAGAAGCACGTACATCATGGTCAAGCCCCATAGAACTTGCTGACGCTACACACTAGCTGTAGCCGCTGGTGGGAGGTATTCCAGCCATTCAGCTTCTAGGAAAGTGGGTCCCACGCAGTAGACGAAGGGCGAAGATAAAGCACATACAGCACATGTGGGCCATACAGATGGACGACGTGTATACAACACATACATGAGGGTAGGGCCCACCGTCCACAGATGGATGTTGTGGATAAAACATGCGCGTTATGGTGGATCTCACCGTCCAGATGAGCGGTGCGGGTAGATCACATATACCACGTTGGGTCCCACTATCCTAGTTAATGGTGCGCATCTTGGTGGTCCCAAGATTTCATTGGTGGAATTCAATCCTCACTGTTCATAATGGTGCGATCCATTTGAGCCTTGGAACCTTCCTCCGCAGGATAAAGGATGGACGGTGTGATTAAAATATATATATCAAGGCCTCACCAAATTTGCTGATGTCACTTATAACAGCAGCTTCGCCAGCTGCTAGACTACACATGCATTGAGGTGGGTCCACGTGGTGGATGGTGTAGATAGAACCCATACATTAGAAGTGGTACCCACCGTCCAGACCACTGGACGGTGTGGATAATACATGTGTACTGAGGTGGGGTCCACGTCAATGTGGCCCACCAGCGATTGAATCAAGTTGGTGTCTGTATTATCCTGCCATCCAGACGGTCAGCAGTATGGATGTTGTTGCTGACGTTAGAGCAGTCCACCAATCACTGGACCTGCGCAGATGCAGCTGGACGGCTTGGACGAAGCACATACATCTAGTGAGTCCCATGCTGCATTACAACAGCAAGTCGCTGGTGTAGAGAACCATCCAATCCGTCAGCAGGTGGGTCCTTACATGGGGCCCACCACATACATGTATAATATATCATAAATATATCAACGTGGGTCCCACATGGGAGTGACCACCATATCATTACTTAATATTATATAATATAACAATATATATATCATATACAATACAGTAAGGTGGGCTCCCACGTGGATGTGGCCCCCATAACATATATTATTTAAATATAAAGTATTATATTATATATATATATATATATATATATATATATATATATATATATATATATATATATATATATATATATATATATATATATATATATATATATATATATCATATACAGTGTATTAGTGAGTGTGTGGGAGGGTGAATTTGTCAGCGTGTAGCCACATGGACGGATGGCTGATGGTGGGCCCCCATAGGTATGAACAGTTTGGATGGAAAGCATATACTTGAAGGTGGGTCCACGTCCTCCAATGGACGGACGGTTAAGATGTAGCATATACATCATGGAAGGGCCCACCAGATATTTGAATCTGCTTTATTTTTTTTTTTATTTTTTTATTTTTTTTTGTTTCAGGCATTAACAAGAACTCGCCATTGGGTGGATGGTTTGGATGTAGCCCACACATCAAAGGTGGGGTCCACTAGCTGTCAAGCAGCCCGCCGGATGGCTGGACGGCAATGATGAAGCACATTTTTCCAGGTGGGTTCCATCGTCCACGGCAGTGGACGGTGTAATAAAACACATATTTCACTGTGGGTCCCACGTGGGGCCCACCATAATGTTTATAAACCATCTAATCCGTTCATAAGGTCACACGGACCTGGGTGAATAGGAAAAACAAATTTCATATTAATCCAAAACTTCTACGTCACCCAAAAGGGGTTTCAAGGGCATACGTTCAATCTCACTGTTTCATATGATGTGGGCCACCTGAGCCATGTATAGGGCTGAGTTTTGGTGGGAGCCCCATTGGCCTAAGGGGCCCACCAATGCACGGTATAGATGATTTAGATGCATCACGGTGGGGCCCACACATGGGACCGTGATCCCTGTCCGCCCGCCCAAACGTAGCAGGCAACGCCTGCTGTTTCTGGGAGCAGCAGCGCTGCTGCATTTTTTTTTAATTAATTATTTATTTTAATATATGGGACCCACATTGGGACAATTCAGTCCGTCCAAGGGGTTCTCTTGCTCGTGACGGGTCTGATAAGCCCAATATTCAACATTTCTGATGTATAGAAACATCGCAATAGGCCCTAAAAGATTTTAACCATAAATATCACTATTCTCAACAACGTGGCCCGCCAGAGATTTGAATCGGCCCCATTTTTCGGCTCAACGCCTGAAATGAGCAGGGAAACCCGGTGGATGGTGTGGATTGAACACATGCATCATGTATGGGGCCTGTTGTGGGCCCCACTCTCCTCTCTAACAAGCAATTGGACGCTGCTTGCTGCAGCGTTCTCTAGACGCTGGCAGCAGCGTCCTCCATGCCCCATCACACTCACGCTTAGTGGAATTTCACCAAATATATGGGCCCACCTGATGGATGGCCTGGGTAAAATGCATACTACAATGGTGGGGTCCATCTGAGTGGGCCACACATCACACAAAAGGAATGAAAAAGAGAGGGAAAAGCACGCACCTTTGATCTTCTATTCATTCTTCCGCCAACATATTGTAGAGCTTCAAGGGAACAAGATTCAACGGTTGAGATCGACTTTAGAGGTTAGGATTGGGTGATAGGAAGGTAGGCCACACATGGTTTTTCTCCATGGAAACCATGGATGATTCATCTCTTGGGGTTGCTTGGGAGAATGAGAGAGAGAATGGGAGAGATGATGGGAGAGGAGTGATAGGAGAGAGGGAGGAGTGGTGTGTAAGAGATAAGGCATGGGAAGTATGGGTCTCTTTGACTTTTGGGATAAGAAGAATAGGTTAAGCATGGGTTACTTTAATTAGTTGGTGGGAGAGGTATGGGTGAGTGATTTGATTGATGTGATTGATGTGATATTGGGTAGAGATTCTTTTTTTTTTGAGATTTGTAACGCGCGGCGTCTTTCCTCGCACCAAACGCTGGCCCACATCTCCTGACCAGGGTATCGCCTCGATGCGCGAGTCACAGCATCGGAACCGCGGCGGCGACGCGGTCGCTATGGTAAAGGTCTTGGGTTAAGTCGACTCAGGTTAACGACGTGTGACTCAAGGTCGCACGCAAATATCGGTTAAGGGTTGAAGGTTGTCGAAATTTGACCGGTAAGATCGTGGAAGTCTACGGAACAATACGATCTAAGATACGGGGCTTACATCTCCTCCCTGCTTCGTTCAGATTCTATTGTCGTGGGAACTTCAAGCTGCACTAATATTTGAAAAGGTCTGCCTTCTACAACTAGGTTTAGCATTTTGCAGGGTATAATGTCTATCGGGGGAGAGATTTTAGCCCTGACATACCATTTGTTGTTACTCCAGGACTTCCCCCATTTATTCAGTAATATGACCAATTGTCTGTTCGCACCAGGCATGCATCGGGATGCCCTCAATGTGAATCTAGACACCTCTATTTGGAACACTCATACCTGGTCCCCACGACCTTACATTATTCAGACTGAGCTTGGTCTGAAGGAGTTTATCTCGCGAAAATGCTACTACATCCTCCTTAGTAGAAAATTACAGAGAAAAAGTAGATTCAGATATTTGACATACCTCTATCCGAGCATATCTGAACTTAGAAGCTCGAATGCCTTCGCACAATGACTGGATGGTTGACGCTGAACCTATTGATTCACCTACCAACGAAAATGCCATGTGCAGTCTACCTTTGTTCGAAATCCATTTGGGCACAATGATATTGTGGTTGGATGGAGACGTTGGGAAAGGAAGAGAGGTAGCCTCTACATAGGATCGTGCGTTGCTGCTGCCTCTGACTGGGATTTCGTTGCTCTTAGCGGTCTGATTTTTTATTAAGGTGGGCAGGATAGGGGGAGCGATCTGATCAGGTTTTAGTGCCTGGCCCTTCTGCTTCGGATGCGAATTCATGTTTCCACCCTTGTCTTCTGGGGGTCTGTTGGCGGGACGTTAGATTGCTCTGCTAACCAGCATTCTTCTGCGCCCCAAAAATCATCCGTTTAGGAGCTCCAGTGCTTGATCTGCATCTTCTTGTTTCTTAAATGAAACAAACGCATAACCCTTATGTCACACTCTAAATCTAAAAATTAGATTTATAGGAATCCTGATTGCCGAATCTGGTGCCGACAGCCTCCATAGTACCCCATTCTCGGCTCCTACCATCCATACGCAAGATTTCGATCCTGGGATCCTATAAGGAAGATTTTTCAATGTACATTTAACTCGTAATAAGCATAACCACAAGTATACCTAAATCACAAAGGTAACATCATCATCACATATCCACTGATATAACATTTGAATACAATGCTGAAAGGAAAATACATATGTTAAAAATCAAAGCTCCGAAAGTCCCCTGCACGTTCCAAGCTTAATGTTGCTACAAGCTAACACCACCTGCACGCATCTATCGTGCTTAAGCTTATAGAAAGCTTAGAGAGTAGTGAAAGAGTGTGCACAAGGTAAGTACCAAGTATGCGTTATAATGCATAAACCATACAATATTGGAATATGCAAAAATACCGACAAGATCATGAATCATGCGATAGAAGAGTAAGCGAAAATACTGACAAGTCTATGAGTCAAACAATATCAGAGTACGCAATGCAGATCAACTATGCAAATAAAGAGTCATAAAGAGTCAAATATTAGATGCTGAGGATGCAGTGTAATATATAATTCTTGATGAGTTCACGAATACCGTCAGCCATACCTAGACCATATAAATGCAGAAACACAGTAACCCAAAATGTCATATGCCACGAATGTAATGCGATATACGGTGCGAATAGAATGACCATGCTGGAATGTGAAGTGGAGATGATAGTACATAGTATCGCAGGCTATGAGGTCCATCACAAGAGACTTCTATCCAAACCAGTCCCATACCTAATTTGGATAGTCAGACTCAATATACTAAACTCCTGATCTCAGGTTAGTTGCACCCCCCAACCAAAATCTTGGCCATTACAAAGGTATATGTAATAAATAGTTGCGCACCACCAGCTCGAGTGGATAGTAAATGAATGGATAAATGAGTATGGAACTCCTGGTCAATAAGTTCACATATCAATACTGTTCATCTCTAGGATCATCACCGGGGTCTATTACACTTTATGCTAGCTTGCCAATATCAGGCCTGGCTCATCGATAGCGGACTCATTCCTCAAGCTGGTCAGACTCAACCTAGATGTTGCCCCCTCACTCAGGCGGGTAAGTTTAAACCTCCTCCCAACTGACCACGACACAGTGAGAGACGCGGCCTACTAGTATACGACCCTCATGCGCTCATATATATCCACTCGATCTCAACATTGGGTCACATATTTATCACAATGGACCTCTAATACTGGCCTAATATGCATCACAAAGGGCCGCATCTCACGAGCCTATTATAAATTACATTGGGCGTTAACAATCGAAATTGACCTCAACAATCGGAATCAACCTCAACAATTGGAATCGGCCTCGACCAAATGGAATTGGCTTTGACCAAACGGAATGGGCCTTGATAAATGGAATCAGCCTCTACCAAACGGAATTGGCCTTAACTAAACGGAATCGGCCTCGATAATCAGAATTGGCCTTGACATATGGAATCAGCCTCGACCAAATGAAATCAGCCTTGACCAAATGGAATAGGCCTCGATCAAACGGAATCGGCCTCGACAAATGGAATTGGCTTCGACCAAACAGAATCGGCCTCGACAAATGGAATCGGCCTCGACCAAACGGAATCAGCCTCATCAAACGGAATCGGCCTCGATAAAACGGAATCGGTCTCGATAATCAGAATCCGCCTCGACCCAAATGAAATCAGTCTCATCAAACAGAATCGGCCTTGATAATTGGGATCTGCCTCCACGCAAGGCGGAGTCCATGGATGGACGACCGATGATGAAATTGGGCCCAATCGTTTAGGTTAACCCACTAGAGAATGACGAGAATGGGCCCAACAAGGCCTAAGGAAAGGTCACAATATGGACGTTAAACTATCATTGCCCATCAATGTGGTCCTTTAACCAACATTGCTCCCAAAGAGTGGCCCTCATAGGGCCAAACATACAGTGGCCCACGGCCTTGTGCAAGGGCCTAATATACATCATCATGGGCCTCAATTGCATCAATTGGACCAGATCAAATGGGCTGAATCAAATGGGCCGATCAAATGGGCCGAATATATCACAATGGGCCTCTACCCATGGGCCCTAAACACATCATATTGGTCCTCTCACATACAACAAGTGGGCTGCACTACTTGGGCCACACCATTCATCTATCTATAGAGATCATTTTAGATCATTATCCAAACAATGAATTAGATCAAAAGATTATCTGGACTATACCACAAATAATAGTGGTGATAATGATTCACACTGTTAAAAATTTAGAGGGCCCACCATAGCATTTATTTCCCATGCAGACTGTTCATAAGGTCATAAAAACCTGAACAGTGAGGGAGAACAAATATCTTATTGGTTCAAAACTTTTGTAAACCCAAAAGGGGTTTCAATGGTGGGTGTTCAATCCACTGCTTTCTATAGTGTGGGCCACCTGATAACTGGATCTATCTTATTTTTAGTCTCAAGCCTTGAGGTGAGCTGGCTGGATGAACCACATCCATCAGGGTGGGGTCCACGAATGTGGCCCACCATGGCGAGCATGCTAAAAATAGGTGAAAAGTTAAGCTAAGCATGGCAGGTCCCATCCACATGGATGGCTAGAGTGGGTGTAAACCTCTTGGCTGGAACTGCGCAATCTTTTCACTTTGGCAGGACCGCGGAATGTATTTCTTTAGAAATTTCATCCTAAAGCCAGCCCAGGTCCAGGCATACCTAGTTGGCACGCTTCTCTGTACCCTGATCCACTAGTTATCTGCCTCATCCTCAAGCAGATATATGGCTAAGGAGACCATCTAGGAGTTAGTGTACTCCAAATGCCCCATAATCTTGGCGATTCTCGTCAGCTAGTGTTCGACCTGAGCTGGGTCAGGCGCCCCTCCAAAAGTCAGTGGACGAGGTTGTATAAAGCGGTTGAACACATCATTACTCCTAGTATTCCTATCAATGGATGCCGCCCCACAGTCCCGAAGAGCCTCCACTATAATGCGTGTACATCCTGCTGCTACCAGACGAACATGTCCTATTGTTGCTACATAGTGGTAGCCATCTACACAAATACCGCCAAGGCCACCACTTCCATTGGTGAATCTGCATGTACATCCGTTGAGGGCTCGGCTGAAGGGGTTTGCCGCCTAAAGTACTGCGAGGGCATCCCAAAAGTGACTATCTGAGGGGAGGGAGAGTCCTACTGCCTCAAACCTCGTATCCCCTTTTGCTACTCCAAGCGGAAGGCCTGGTGTGTAAACCGGGTTGCACTCCCGCTGGCGCTCTGTCAATAGGATGGGGTGGATGTCGACTGTGTTGATTTGACGGGATCGCGTTACTGATGGCATGGCTTCCTAGATAGTATAAAGTACTACAAGGGTCAGAGAGTATGAAGTATTATAAGGGTTAGAGAGCTTGACAATTACATGCGAGGGAGTTCATCCTTCAATTAACATTTTTATTTTGGATTTTCCCAATGGGCTAAGGTTTTTGTTTTAAATTTTGTTATTTCCCAGGGGATTCTAGGTGATTCATATACTAAGTTCTTCCTAACTAGTCAGGATCTCTTCATAAGCTCAAATATTCATTATTGCTAATGCCTAAGGGGCCTAAGTGTTCTTATTTATATGTTCATTTATCCAAGCTATTCTTCTAAGGGAAAGTTTCTAAGTTTTGCCTAAGTTAATCTCTTAAGGTTCGTATGTTGGTCCCATAGTCAGGCTGTCTCATACTCCGCTTTGATACCAACTTGTAACGCCTCAATTTTCAGAACTCGAGTACACGACTCGCATTCTAAGAACCCGGGAGTTAATCGATGATAATGATAACCATTAAGTGAATCAAAGTGCAAATTGTGGAAATGAAAATATAACATAGATGTGATCCAAAGTTGGAAACAATATTCTGGCCCACTCAGCTGGGGCCCAATTACATAACCTCAAGTTTCTTAAATTCCAAATGTATTGACATCAAATTAAAGGGTTAATCTACTGGTTTAGCCCAAAATAGGCAGCCGCCTCCTGCTATGGCTCCTTGTCATAGAGCTCCTCCTCGACCACCACCACCTCCAAGTCTACCTCATACTCATCGGCTCTTGTACCTGCGTCCTCTGTACAGTTGAACATTGATGAATGAGTGGCCAACTCAGTGTGATCTCTCCTCAATATTACACACCGCTGCCCTAAACAAGGAATAACATAAAAATATACAGACAATTCAGAACACAGTATATGCAGTCTTGTTAAATGCGTGAATGCATGAATGCAATCATCAGCCTGGGTAAAACATCCAGACTGCCTGTGCCCCCAATAAAACATCCAGACGGCAAGTACGTATAATGACGATGTATACTGGTGTGCCCCGGGTAAAATGTCTAGACAAGCAATTAAGTATGTCACATACGACAACAATAGATGTTATGCTGTGCTATGCATGCATGGTTTAACCAACCCATTATTAGTCCAATTGTAACCAACCAATTTAAATGAGCTCACGGTCACTATGGGGAGTACATGGCCCAGCGTAGGCCGACGACTCTGGCATAGTATCACATGATCACCATCCCCGGCCCATGAGGCTACTGCTTTAGGGTGTATGTAGTACCTACTGACACGTGGTCAATCAGTTTCTCTGAAAGGGGCCACTACCATATGTTGACTTGGAATGAATTATCGAATTTGTCAAATATAATGATTAAAGCATGATGACATGTATGATTTAAAGACGAGTAAATGACAATATTTGTAAATATTGCAAGGTTCATTCCATAGTCAGATAGGAGGAGCCACATATGGATAGTAAACCCCAGAATCAATTGCTACAATCCACAACCTCCATGTTAGGGGTCTACTGACATTACAACTAGTTTAGTTATATCCCAAGCATGGACTCTCCTTTGATAGGACTTCCCATGGAGGGATTTCAGCAATATGTGTATCACATCATCATAACAACAACATAGATCTTATCATGAATAGGGAATAAGGAACAATACATATATTTTTATCAAAACACCCCAATTGAGTTAACATAAAATACATGACATGAATAGTTGGATTATTTGCCTAGGCAGTTCAGAGTATAATTAAGAGTCTAAATGATTGTAAGCATGAGAATCATTTTGTAAAATAGATAGGTTAAGTGAATGTACTTTATTTTCACACACAATTTATCATTAGTCTAGCTAGTCGTTAAAATTAACAAAACTACTATTTCTGGTCTAGTTAGGGATGAAAAGCTTAAGGAGAGAAAAATCATCACCAGACAAAGCGTAGAGTGCTTCTGGATGCAAGTTTTCTTGAGAAGATAGTGACTTTACACCACTCACGCAACCCTCTATACAAATTCATTTACATTAGACAACGTGTCATAAGGTTTAATACATGAGGATTGGTGGAGGCTTGGAAGGCCCTAAATCAAGGTTGTTTGGGCTGCAACCAAGGTGATCAAGCCCACTAAACACGAGCCCCTATTCCAATGTAAACTTGGCCTAATCAGGGCCCACTTCTGCTACACCCAACCATCCAAAACTGTACCATGGTGGGCCCTGTTTGGCCTGAGCACGGTAGCCCACATGCTGCATATCCAGCCTATAGGCGTTAGTGTGGGGCCTGTCATGATGTAGCACACTTGAGCCTTATGCTAGGTGCGACCCACAAGTGTTGTGGTTCAGCCCACCAGGAAGTGAGGCCCACAGAGATGTGGTGTGGCCCATTTGGGCTTCCCACTAGGTGCGACCCACTAAGATTTAAATCTCAGGCGGGACCCATAGTTGTTGGATGGCATGGCCCATAGAGGCTGTCGTGGGGCCCACCCAGATGTGATTGCATGGCCCAATGGGCCCATTCTCAATCCAGCTGAGAGTTGCTTCCATGTAGCCCGCCTGAGCTCCTATCCAGAGAGCGTCCAGCCGCTGGATAAATCCTCGCATAGCTTCAAGGCTCACCTGAAATTTTGCTTTGGGCCTAGGTCCCACCCATTTTACAGGCTAGCTAACATAACAGACATGCTAGGTTTCAGTCCATCTTTCGGGCTGATTTTTAGACCACAACAAGGGCCAGTTTCGACCCATTGCTCTACACGGTGTGACCCTCTGCATTAGCCAGTGGAGCCCATCTACAACTAGCATGCAGTCCATCGCTTGGTTTTCGGCCCTGATAATGGACGTTTACAGCTCCATGCAACTATTTTCAGATCACACTGCTACACTTGCTCAACTAGCTTTTGGACCCCACATACGGCCACTGTTTGGCCAATCAGAGTTTTGTTACTCAGCACAAAACATGACCTGTTACTGCCACCATTCTGGCCTGGAACTCGTCCATCAATTAACTTGATTCTGACCCTAAACAGTGCCACGTTCTTGGCCGTGTTTCAGCCTAAAACATAGATATGGATTAGTTTGGTTTTAGCCCAAACCGAGTCTGTCTTCTGGCATAGTCTGGGTCCGAACTGTAGTCATAGACTGGCATGGTTCCGATCCAACATCTGTTCATGACTTAGCCTGGGTTCAGCCCATCTTACAGCTATTGTGCGACCTGGCTTCAGGCTGAAATCGAGTTGTCCTTTGGTCCTTGTTTCTGTAACATTTCAAAAAAATTTGTACAAAGACCCGAGTACCACATCAGGTAGAAATCGCTAAGGACCGAATCCTTTATAAATTAGATGAAAATTAATTAACTATTAAACTAAATTAACTAGTAGATTAGTTTGAACCACTTTCTATATGAACTGCAAGACCTAAAACCATTAGAATCACTAACCCAACATTACCTAGAAACCTAGGATCAATCTCAAAACTCAGTTGCTCTTGGGAGTATCTTGAAACTCCGTATTGGACTTGGACCGCGTGTCAAAAGTCTAATTAACGTAAAATTATTCGGTTATGACCACCTTACTGGGCTTGACAAGCATCGCGGGTATTAAGTCCAAATAGTATCCAGAAACGTACAACTTGAGCCCGGAGTGAAGTATGTGAGAAACATGAATATCTTTAGAAAATAACTCAAAATTAAGTGAATTGGGCCGTTCGTCTGTAGGCCAAATTTAAGGTTTTAGACCATCGGATTTTGACCCAACTACACCCTTGGATCAGAGAAATTTTCCTACACAGGTCAGTGTACTTGTGGCCCTGATCCAGTGATGATAGCTGTTGAACTGAAATTGATCCTCCACGGTTGATCCACAAATCCGATCGGATTGAAATCTTAACCTAGCATAGATCCATTGTCAGGGAACTTTCTTTAGGCCGTAGGCGAGCAATGGACCTCCAGATGATCTCCATTAGCCTGAAACAAATGATTTTTGGCTATAACCTAAGTATACCATGGCTCTGAGGCCATTGACATCAGTTCTGGTCCTATATAAGGGCCTTAACCCACCCCTCTCTCATTCCATACGAATTTCTTAAACCCTAGGAGAGAGAAGAGAGAAAAGAGGAGGAAAGAGTGAGGAGAAGTGAGAGAAAGTTGTGGTTTGTTGCTGGGATTTATTCCCACCATTCTATGGCCTGAATCATCTCTCCTGTGTCGCTATACCATCGAATCCGAATCTATTTTTGGGTAAGAAATCCTAACCTTAATCTGTTTTAGGGATCTAAATAGAGGAATTGATGAAATAGCTAACCTATTTTATGATTCAGGTAGCCGTTTTGCTATAAACGGAGACTTAATGTACAAACTAAGTTCAATACGAGTATATCGATAAAAGGTATATACTATAAATATTTAGGTTTTTGTTTTCAAGGCTTTCAATGTCAGTAATAGTTTATGACTGACTTGATTGCCACCATATATCCTTAGATATGGTGCTTGCCATATATTACATATGGATAAACTATGCTTAATAACTATGCATTCCACGTGTTTGTTGAAATGTTTGAATGAATATGAAATTATGATTTGTGCATGCCATGATGTTTGATTGAGAATACATGATTGTTGTGTGTATGGCGACTCCTTGTGAAAGGATTTTCTATAGTATATGTTATCACAAATTTATTACATGAATGTTAAGATATGTAGTTTAAGTGTTTGATAAAATGCCTGAATGAGAAAATTCTTGTTAAAACATATTTTATGAGGGTGTTGAGATAGGATTCTCAATTACCTTATCTATAGATATAGTTTCCTTTATGTAACTTATCTTGCTACTACGTGATTTATAGATGAAATGCATATTTACTATAACATGTATGCTATGTGTTTGTTAAAATACTCAAATGATATTTCTATTTGAATAAATTGTCATATATGGTTTGACTAGCCTGTTGTGTTTGAGTATGATTGAGACTACTACGTAGTCCAAACAATCAGTAATGATTCCCGAGTTAGTGGCCGAGGTCGTTTCACCACACAAGATACGTTCTATGAATCTGAGTCACACGCTTGTTGTCGACAGTGGTTAGGCCACGTGGAATACTTACGCGTTCTATGTCGATCAACTCAATGTATGCTCGTAATAGTCGAGCTTGTCAAGTAACCCGATTGGCCTAATGTGTGTTTACCATGTATGGACGCTACTGTTTGAATCTAAGATACTACTTACTAATGTAAAGCCTATTTTAACCTTGGTACCACGATCTGCTAAGACTCATGAGCTGGGTATGGTGGTATGGGATACTGTAGTTGAGCTGTTAGCTTACGCTGGGGTGACGAGCTTCCCCGTAGTATCCAGTGAGCAAACTAAACTCGTGAGCTGAATACGGTGGTATGAGACACTTTATTCGAGTTGTCAGCCTGCGCTAAGGTGACGAGCCTTTCCCTTAGTGACCTCAAGTATAAACTAGGCCTATGCCGAGGTGACAAGCCTCCCGTAGCGACCTCAACTTGCCTGTCCACTATCTTTAAATTAGGGGTGACTTTACCCTATAGCTTGCCTATCGTATGTGATTAACTAGGATTGACAACCCTAAATGGATCATCATTTGGGTAAATGATATAAAGGGAGGTACCTTAGCTTCCTAAACCTACTGTATGAATAAGCTTAAATAAATTACTTGGCTAACACGACCATGTACCATATTGCATGTGCTTTAGCGAGGAAGCACACATTTAGGGAGTTTGTCATGTGCGATCATGAGATGATGTCACTGAGGAAGTGCAGGTGATGGTATGCATCATTACAGCATACCATTCGTACATTAACAAGAGTACTTAGAATATAATTGATGTATTGCCTTATCATTACTGCTTGACTGAATTGATAACATGTTAACCTTTACCTTATATCTCCACTGAGTTGATCACTCACTCTCACCCTGGGACAGTATTTTAAAACACCAACCAGAATCTATTTTAGCTGCAGGTGTAAGACCCATATTCTATGTCGTACCGTTCCATAGGCTTTTGCGGTCCTTCCGGTCGAATTTTGACAACCTTCAACCTGTAATCGACGTTTATGCGCGATCCTAAGCAGAGTCCCGCATACCTGACTCGACTAAACCCGAAACTTGTATCTTAGCGACCGTGCCATTGCCGTAGTTCCAACACCGTGACTCGTGCACCGAACTGATACCTAGGCTAGAAGATGTGGGCCTGCGTTCATTTCGAGGCCACGCCGTGCGAATTCTGAGAGAATCTCTACGACCTATCCCATCAATCAATCAATTAATCTCATTAATTAAGTACACATCACACATCAAGTCAAGTACAAGTAGCCCATACCCTACCCTTACCTCTCTCTTACACAAGCAACCCAAAGTCAGCTCTCACATCACTTCCATCACTCCACCCATCACCCATCACACCTCACCCAACACTCCTCTCTCTCTCTCTCATTCCATCTCTCCACTTCCAAGCAACCCAAAAATTTTCACACATCCAAGCATTCCCAAGTTTTCCTAAAAACAATAAGTGTGACCCACCCTCTCATCTCTCATCCCTGCCATCAAAATTTCATCATCCACCGTTAAAGGTTAAGCATAGAAACTAGTAGTATGTATGAATCCATATAAGATGTATGTATGTATCGGTTGATGTGTGTGATTCAAGGTTGATGTTTAGAGTTAAGAAACTAGTAGTATGTATGAATCCTACAGTCATGCATAGTGCTCAAACCTCATGTCAATGGATGGGTCGAGGTAGTGAATGTAGACTTCCTCTATCAAGAATTTAAGTGCAAGCTCCAGGATGAAATTAATGGTTTTTGTGTGGAACGTTTTTCCTCTATCAAGAGCTTCTAGCCTACAACATGAATTCAATACACTGGTGAAAGTGGACTGGTTGGGCTCTATCCTGACCTTTGTCATGTTAAAAAAAACTTCCAATGCACTTTCATGTTTATCGTTTGAGACATAACCAGTTAAAAGAGCTGTCCATACAACCACATTTCTATTCTTGTTTTCTTCAAAAAGCTTGCAGGAAGAAAAAAAGATTTAACAAAACAACTAAATGTTTGCTCAGCTACCTTTTTCCCTACTGAAAAGTTTCAGCTATACAAATAGGACCTGCTTTATGGAAAATTCATCATTCCTTCTAGTAAAAGACATGGTGTCCTATTTCATTCATCCTTCACTTCTTACCACAGGTAAAGTGGAAATAATGGTAACAGTGGATTTCATGATGTAAGAGAAGAATCCTTACTCAAGAATTTAAAACAGGCTTTACCGATAATATATGATCATAACCAACATATATGCAAAGCCCAACTATTGCGAACAAGTTCAGAAAGAAATTAAAGAGAAAGCTCAGCACAATACCAGTACATTAACATCCATTAATAGAATCAGACATGAATAGCAAATGCAATTAATCGGACAGAAATAAAGTAAGTTGAAAGGACCATACCAAAAATCCTTATCAAATGCAAGGTTGGAGATCAATGACCTTATATTCAGTAAAACTAGGCTGTGAGTTAGCAATAAATTTATAAAAAAGAAAAACTCAAAGCATTAGGCATCAAAAGACAATATGTAGTTAAAGGAATCCAACTGTGTATATGTAGTTGGAATCCAATAGTATTGAAGAACTGAAAACGCTATAGGCTATAGATAAATTCATTGATGGACATGAAGGATAATGTAGACTCTATAGACTAAAAAATCTGAGCAATCCCAAGTTGCTCATCTTTACCCATGCTTCAGTTGAAATCTATAAGTTTTACATAAAAAAAAACACAAGACTCCCAAAATCCAGATACCCCCATTTTCATGGTAATTCATGAGCAATGTCAAAATGAAATTTCTAAAAATTCTGCGCTAACCACAACAGGATTAATGTAGAATCGGTGTAAACACAGGAAAACTATTGCAAATTACCCAACAGTCCCATTTTCTGGGGGAGTAAATGGATTGAGAAAGCAACACGTCGAAAACTCCTAAAATCCAATAATATTAGCAGCGAAATTTGAGATAATCCAATTTATTTAGTGACCAAAGCAATATTAAAGGAGAAAAAGAGTAAACATAACAGTGTATTTATCAGTTCCCTGGCTGAAATCAAACATACACAGTAAAAATCCCCTAACTGAAAGCCATGGAAGAAACCAGACAATAGGCATGCATCTTGGAGGGCCATCTTACGGGCTGCACATGAGGGTTTGACATGCATGAGGGTTTCGAGAGGGAGGAAGAAGTTGTACCTCTGCCCTCAGCCCAACCGTCAGACGACGATGGCAATGATGATGGAGGAACTCATGGGCATCGCGATCCACATAATACCTAGATTTATAGCCTCGTTTGGCCGCGAAACATCACCTCCCGCCCTGGCTGCCCAATCCCATCCTACAGTCCCAACGGTCGACTACATGCGGAGGGACTGGGATGGGCTCGAGACGCAGTCCACCTCTAAAGTCGCCAATCCGAAGGGATTACCTAATCCCATAGAGAATCCCTCGCAACGGGCTGCATTCTTATCCGAACACTATCCAAAACGCGTCGTCTGTCGTACTGAGTGGGATTTGAGACCGCAATCCATCCTAAGCCATCCGTTACTGTTCGAATCCACCCGTCCAAACGGGCCCTAAGGGATGTGGGATGTTGGACGTGGGTTGTTGGAAGATGAAGGATTCAACGAGAGAGAGAGAGAGAGAGAGAGAGAGAGAGAGAGAGAGAGAGAGAGAGAGAGAGAGGGAAAAGGGTAGGGTTTTTTTTATTTGGGCACAGGATCTTTTTGGGCATGGGCGGTTTTTTTTAGGCGCAGGATGGAGCGGAAACATATAGTCTTATTAGGTGCTCCGTGGGCCCCATTGTGATGTATGTGGTCTATCCACACTGTCCATTCATTTTGAGAGCTATTTTTATGGCATCATCCAAAAAATGAGGGAGATCGAAATCCCAAGTGGACCACACCACAAATCAATGGTAGGCGCTTAATCTATACTATTTCCTATGATGTGGTCAACTTGAGCCTTCGATCTACCTCCTTTTTTACATGCATGCCTAAAATGAAGTATCAAAATGGATGGATGGCTTAAATAAAACATACACACTGTAGTGAGCACTATAGAGCCTCTACAAATGTCAGTCTCTAGGTATAAGGTTGTAGCTTTTAGCTACGGATTAAAACCATAGCAATATAACTACAATTTATATTCGTAGCCAAAAACTTTCAAAGTCCGTAGCCTTTGATCGATTTTTTAGTAGTGAAGGAGAAGGCTTAGAGGTGGGTGATTCACCGTTCACTCTTATTTTAGGGCCCACTTATTGGTGGGACCCATTTTGATGTATGTGATGTATCCATGAGGGGCCCATAGTGGTGGGTTCCCTATATCACCGTCTCTCTCTCTCTCTCTCTCTCTCTCTCTCTCTCTCTTTCTCTCTCTCTCTCTCTCTCTCTCTCTCTCTCTCTCTCTCTCTCTCTTTTGTATGATGTCTTGTGGCCACCACGGTGCAAGATGATCTTGACCATTTGGTCGTGAGGCCCACCTTGCAATGGGTCCATTGGACGGCCAAGATGAAGGAAAAACACCAGTATCAGATTGATCCAAATCAAGTGGGCCACGTTTATTGGGACCCACCTTGATTAAAATGTGGGCCACGTACATGTGGGGCCCACCATGATGCCGTCTTTATTCATGTCGTCCAGTGTCCCTGGACGCTGGATGTGAAGGCGGTAGGGGTTGGCTAACATGAAGTGCGTTTACTGACATGGGTATGTGCTAACAAGCTTTTTTTTAAAAAAATATATGTGTTTTTGAGCTTTTGGGGTGGGCAGCTCATGCAAGCCCCACCTTGATGCTTGTACTTAATCCAAGTCGTCCATCCTTTTCCTCAGATTATTTTAGGCATTGAGCCAAAAAAATAAACTCAATCTGATTTCCTAGCGGCCCATAGCATTGAGAATAATATTTTTACCATTGAAATACACCTTGATACTTCTGCACACCGAAATATATACAATATTAGGCTTGATAGGTTTGTATGAAGCCATGGAAACCAATGACTGGGTCTGATTTCCCTGATATAGGCCCCACCTAGGAAATTCCTCAGAAAAACTCATTTTCAATTTATTTTTTTTATTAAGCAACATCAGCAGCAACGTCTGCTTCTGCCATCAGAGAGGCGCCGTGGGCGTTAACAAGGTAGGGACCCACGGTCCTAGCCGTGGGTCCCACCGTGACGTGTGATGTATATCCACACTGTGCATTGGGTGGGCCCCCTTCTCACTGTGGGCCACCCCAAAAACTAGCTGTATATGGGACTTAGGTGGCCCACATGGCAGGAAGCAGTAGAGATTAAACGTCTGCTATTAGAACTCTTTTGGACGTCCAGCAGTTTTAGATCATTAAGAAATTTGTTTTCCTACTTCATCAGGGTCTATGTGACCTTGTTAATGGCTTGGATGATAGATAAACATTATGGTGGCCCCCACGTGGGACCCACATATGAATGTATTTCATCCCATTTCGTCCCAAGGTGGGACGGATGATGGAACTCACTCCAGCATATACTGCTGGAGTGGTGTCACCAAGCTCCGTGGCCCCTCCTGCTTCATCCACACTGTCCATCCTTATTGGACCCACCATGATGCATGTCTTGCATCCAAACCGTCCAACCATTTTGGAAGCTCATTTTATGGCATGAGCTACAGGCTGAGATAGATTTAGATCAAGTGGACCACCCAGTAAAAAGGTAGTGGGGATTGAGCTTCTGCCATTGAAATTCTTTTGTTGTCATACGTTTGGATTGTTAAGAAATTTTTTCCCCCTTAATCCAAGTCTGTGAGAACTCATGACCAGATTGGATAGAAAATAAATGTTAAGGTGGGACTTAAGAATTTTAATGGTGGAAATCATCGTCATCACTGTTATTTGGAGTGTGGTCCGGTTAATCTTTTGATATGATTCATGTATATATATGAGGCCCATGTGGTTAGGCTCATCTTAATGTATTTGTGGCCCGATGTTGAGGCCTACTTTGATATATATGAGGCCCATGTGGTTAGGCCCATCTTGATGTATTTGTGGCCCAATGTTGAGGCCCACTTTGATATATATATATATATATATATATATATATATATATATATATATATATATATATATATATATATATATATATATATATATATATATATATATATATGAGGCCCATTTAATGTATTGGAGGCCCTTGGGTTGAGGCCCAACAGGATGTACATAAGGCCCATTGAAATGTGTGATTCACGACAGGCCGTGCCTTGGGAGTAATGTTAGTTTGAAGTCCACATTATAGAGAATAATGTTGGTTAAATGTCCGCATTATAACTCTGCCTAGGGCCCATTGTTAGGCCCATACTTGTAGTGTATAGGCCGTATAGGCTCATCTTCGTTATGAACAGTGTCCATTATCATATAACCTGTTTAGTATAGATCCATGATTCATATGTATGCTTGATATGAGGAGTGACTGATTATAGCATATGCCTTTTGGCAGATTATTTATGGGCTCCCTGATAGACAGGGTTGCCCTTCATGAGCGCATTGTACACGTAAGATTGTTGCATGTTTAGTAGAGTGATTCATGCACTTGCATTTGTGTGATTGTGATTATTGTATGCCCCAGCGACATTAGGGCCATAACCTCCATAGACACATCGTGGATGGCTGGATTAGATACCAGAAATACTGTTTCTAGCATCGGGGTGCCATAGATGTCTCTAGGTGAAAATCCTTAAACCCGATGGTACCACCGGATGACTCCAACATTGAGACCAAGTATACCAATAGGCTGCGTCTCCCACTGTGTTGTAGTCGGTTGAAAAGTGGTGTGACCTTACCTGCTTGAGTGAGGGGGTAATTTCTAGGTTAAGTTTGACCAGCTTGAGGAATGGGTCCACTATCGACAAGCCGAGCCTGATATTGGCAGGCGGATAGTGAGGTCTCTTCCACTCTCCCAGTTGTACGTTCGGATAGGGGCGATAAGATGGTGTAGAGTGTACTATACCCCGCTGATTATCCAGAATGAGAACTGTCTTAATATATGATGAGAATTGACATGCTCGAGTTACATCTCGCATCACATGACCTTATTATGGCCGATAGCATTCATATCCTACACCGCATAGCCTTGGTACGACTGATTGCATTCACATACCCATCAGCATGACTCCGCATTACTTTGACCTTGCATTCTGAGTACGCTCATATTGTGCACACACTTACACCACCCTCTAAGCTTTTTATAAGCTTATGCATGATTGATGCATGCAGGTGACGCCAAGACGAAGCCATAGTCTCGCCGCTGTTGGAGCGTGTAGTTGAGCTTCTGGAGTTTTTTTACTAGTTTCATTATCTTGTATTTTCCTTTCATGCGCATTGTACTCAAAGTTTTTGATCATAGTGGATTTTGTGATGGTGTTCTTATGGTTATTATTTATAAGTTTTGCTTATGGTTATGCTTATACTGAAATAAAAAAAAAATAATGTTTGAAATTCTCCTTGTAGGATCCCAGGATTGGAACCTGGTGTATAGGTGCCGGGAGCCGAGAATGGGGTACTACGGAGGTTGTCGGCACCAGATTCGGCGATCGAGAATTTTGTGAGCCCGGTTTCCTAGTTCGGGGCATGACAACAAATGATGGCGATGCTTACAAAGCAGAGCCTGAATTTTATGATGACGAGGAGGAGTTCTCCTACATGCAACTCTCTAACGGGTCTATATAAATCTGGAGTTACGTCGACAGGATTACAGGGATCCGAATTAGATGCTACTACCTTGTATTATTTTATGAATTTTGGAACTATACATGTAATTATTTAACCTGGTAACATGTTCATACTCTGGGGACTTACAATCACTTATATGCTTGATATATCTATCACAGTCTTCCACTTGCATAATCCAATTGTCTCTGGAGTATGATATACTGATTTAGTGTAATCTCATTTATGTTTAATGCACTAATATGGACAACATTTAATTATCGTTATCTATGTTGCATAAGTGATGCGTTGGAACTCGAGAGCCGAGCTTTTGCTCAACCCTCGATTTTCAGGGCGTTACAGTTTTGGCTTGTGATGCGACCATAAAATGACCTCATTCCAGCCCCTAAAATGACACTATTTAACCTTTGTTTGGGTCTAAAATACAGCCATGTATTGGCTTGGTTTTAACCTGAGTTTTGGCCAATGTTTGGCAGGGTTATAGCTCAAGGTACAACTCGGTCCGGTTCTGGCCCCAAATAGGGTCATCATTCGGTCAAAAAGCAGAGCCACTACTTGGCTTATCTTTCGGCCTCATTCTAGGTTTGATCACAGCCATCATTTGGCTGGTTCTTAACCTGAACTACGATTGTTATTTGGGTTCGCTGTCATTTTGAAACACGGCCATTGCTCGGCCCGACTTCATCACCCAAACACCACTGCTGCTGGACCGAATCACAACCATTACTGGGCCTGGCTTAGGTCCAATAAGCGTTGCTTCATCCTAGTCAAAATTATAAGGAGATGGAAGAAAAATGGTCACCTGAGCTACTGCTCTCTTCTCTCGAGTTGCAACAGGAGGAACCGACCACTTCTCCCTCAACCGTGCTGCTGCAATAGGGTGCCAGACCTCCCTGTTTTCTCTCTCTCTTTCTACTCTCCTTCTTCTCCTTCTCGCTCTGAATCCCAAGCTTCAGGCTCTATATATAGCTAGGGAGGGGAGGCTTCAACGGTCGAATTTCCACGCAGCCAACGGATGGCCGCGATCAAGCCAGTCGTTGTCTTTCCTAGAGAGGTAGGTCTTCTCTCCCTCTCTCCTTCCACAAGCTTTGCCTGACTATTTTTGGCAAGAGGAAGAGCACGCCTCCAATGGGAAAATGGACAGATGGGATTGTACGATCGAACCGATTGTAAGTCGTCCAACACATTTTATTGCGGTCCCACCCCTTGGATACCTTCCAAGTGTAACGTCTTGGATGGCTTTAACCCATCTCTCTCATCTGTTTACAAGGGGTCGAACGACTATAGGGTTTTGTTAAGTTGGGTCCCACAGAGGATTTGAATGAATCAGATGGCTCGGAAAGTGGCCATGGTGGGCCACTTAGAGGTCTGAATATCATCAGTTTAAACTTAAAAAGGGTGGGAGAAAACACCATTTCCTTATTGTTGAGAGGAGCTCGGTTAAACTGGGTTCTAGTGCATGTCGTGCACATACGTATGGGGTGCACACGTGCACCGTGTAGGGTCCAGCATGATGTTTGTGACAAATCCAGCCCATCCACTCATCTTAGGGTCCTCATGCAGGGGTCCCGACCTGGGTTCAGGCAGGGCCAGGGCCTAGGTGGGCCATATCACACATTTCAGGCCCTATTTAGCCCAATATACGCTGATCCGATGGATGGATCGATCTGAGGACAGGTTTCAATGGTTAAATGGGGCTTTATAGTGCAATGACGATTTAGTTGGTCACTAGTTAACCCTCAAGGGTCGTTAGTGGATGCCTTGCCCCTAACATAACTTAGATAGATTGATTTATAAGTTTAACTTGAGGTGTTCATTTAGTCTTACCTCACTATCTGGTGTCGGGTTAAGCTTGGCTCTTATTGACTCTGATAGATGGCCTCGATGTTAGCTAGTTGGAAGTCTCATCCTGTACATGTCAAAATTTTTAAGTCGCCTAGTATTTTAGACTTGGTTGATGCAGGTTTTAAGATAAGGTAACACCCGTGTATCAGAGGTATGGGGTGTTACAAGTCACTTACTGTCGGAGTTGATATTATTATTTGGTGGTATTTGTGGCGAGGCATATCCCTTTTAGTTACTTCATTTTTTGGGACATGCATATGCATATCATGGCATCATGCATCTAATTCAACCAGATTATGAACTTGTTTACTACTATCATTACTTTTGACTGTATAATTTGGGAGAATGGTACTACTGAAATGATCACTCACTCCTTTTTTGGGGCGGTGTTCCAAGACACTAACTAAGATGTCTGCGACATAGGTATCATAGTGTAACGCCCCGATTTCTAAAACCCGAGTACGAGACTCGTTTTCAGAGATCCGGGAGTTAATAAATCAGAGAAACAACGGAATATAAACTCAGAGTGCAATAACCAAAAGAAGCATGTATATTCATGAGAGCCCAAATATTTAACCCGCTCAGCTGGGGGTTCTTAGTTACAAAATTCCAAAAGTCCAAAGTTTCAAACTACTGAAACTATAGTATCAAGCTACTGATTAACAACAATATAGGCCATCGCTTCCTGATGCGGCTCGTCCTCATAATACTCCTGCTCGGGCTCCATAGTGGCATCATCAAGGCCGGCACCATCACTTTCTACCTCCATCCCTGCATATTCTGTACGGTTGGATAGTTGATGGATGAGTAGCCAGCTCAGTGTGAATCCCCCTCAAGATTACACACCTCCGCCTTCACAAACATAGTTAAAAGGAAAAAATAAGCAGTAATCCAAAACAAGCAATATGCAGTCTTATTAGTTATATGGATGTATGAATGCACATCGGCATGGGGATGCACATCCAGCCGGACTTGGGTTTGTCACCCATGCAACATCGACCTGAGAAAATCATCCAGTCGGACAGGGGTCGATAGTCGATGGTTTGGGAGCTAGCAAAACGATGCCCTAATAACTCTGGGGCGCGTGCTACAGCATTCAGATTAGTCATCCGTCATCGCCAATATGCTATGAATGTATGATTAGCAAGCCATTATTAATCCAGTTACCATCAGCCAATTAAAGTAACTCAATGGTCACTACGGGAGGCGCGTGACCCAGCATAGGCTGACAGCTCGAGCATAGTGTCCCATTACCACCATCCTCGGCTCATGAGGTTCTCTACCTTGGGATGTTTTAATAAAGATCCCTTGGTTAAAATGACACCAGTTCAAGTGTCCTATTTTCCCACACATCTTGTCTAATTTCATCCCCAATGTGGTTTGCATACAATCATGGAATCCTCCATGAGTCGTATTAAGTTGTTATGTACAGAAACAAATCATGTTAACATGTGACAATATAAATAAGGCATGTAAGGAAGCATCGTGAATTAATAACTAATGAGAATATATTACCAAGTCATGTAAATAATGATCAAAGATTAACTAGCATGTGGGCAAGTATCACAATAATGGTGATCTAGTACAACTAAGTTTAACTAATTTAGAAATGAAAATCCCAAGGGGAAAGTCATCACTTGTATGGTAGTGTTTTTGAACTTGGCCCGAGTCTTCCTGTGGTCCAAGATCTCTCAAAGAATTTCCTAAAAATTCGGTTTGTATCTGTCAGGTTTTGTACAAAAGGGAGTGCATTAACAAGGCCCCCTTTAGGCTCGTGTTAGCCCCACCATGTATTTATTTATGGAATTGGGACTTAAGTTTATCTCACCAGGGAGGAGTTTGAACTGGTCCTTCGGTATGGATCAAACATTGCGGATGGGGAGTCCTAGCTCCCCCCGCAATGGGGAGTCCTAGCCGCGAACTGGTCCTTCGGTATGGATCAAACATTGCGGATGGGGAGTCCTAGCTCCCCCCGCAATGGGGAGTCCTAGCCGCCCCCCCCCCCCCCAAATCAATGAACTTAGCCCAAGTATCATTTTCTGTATTTCCCCCTGCAAGACCATTTGCAGGTAAAGGTCAACTGGTTAGGATGGAATGCGTCCGTCAGTGGAGCCCTTCCCAAATGGTGTGGCCGTCATAAACATACATGACTTCATGTAACATTTTCATTATACGTTACATGCACTGGATGACATTCTAGCTAATCATAAATGGTGGGCTACATCCAGCCTTCAGACGGTCTGGATTTAACATAGGTATCAGGTGGGTCCCACATGGGTCAACCTTATGTGTCCAAAGTTATATCACGCCATATGCACCTGAGACATATTTAAAATGTCATGTGCATCTGGTATGTGTTTAGACTGTACGCATCACATGTATCTCTTGTGCATTTACACATCATTTCAATGTGGGTTACATGTGGCATCAAGGTGGGCCATGTGATGGACGACCTGGATGAATCATGGAGATCCATGGCTGATGGAGGGAGGGTCCAGATGAAAGCCACGTATGCACAATTCCTTCTAATAATAAAATATCACTTCATCCATTATAGCCTCCCATGCAGCAACGTCCATCTCTGGACAATCTGGAACCGTCCATCTGGTGGATGGCCTGGATGCAGTCCACATGCATCATGCTGTACATATGCCAGAGGTGCATCTATATACTATAATATTAATTAAAAAAAAACTCACATGTATGCAATGTATGTACATGCATGTATGTATATATACAATTTTTGTTTTCAAAAACGTCCAGGCCTAACGCCCTCTGATGGATAGCCTGGATGAATTTGTGTGGGTGAATTCCCCATGTGCTAGGGCCTAAGTAGGACGTATACATATATATGTAACTTATGTATGTAAATACCAGGTGGGTCCCACGTGGATGTGGGGCCCACATGTAATACCTTATTCACGTACTGGAGGTACTCCAGTCATGCATGGTTGCATATAGCATTTTATCCTCATGCATGCAATATCTGCATGAGGCATTCTTACCTACGCACCTATGCATGTGTACACCTTTTCACACGTGCCATGTATGTCAAATCCGAACGGTCTATAAGATGCGGAACCCTATGAAATATTAGGCGATGAATTTCCACCCTGATCTAAGACTCTGGTGGGCCATAGTAAAGAGAAATTCAAATCAAAGGAAGAAACAGTTTGTATTTTCATGGCCCACCAAGGTTTTGGTTCAAAGTAAAAATTGGTACCCGGGGGTTTTATGAGGTTCTGCTTCATGTGGACCGTTCAGATTTTCGATAATCATAAGATTTGATGAGTTCAAAAATGTTTGTAGGTAGCCCATGCGGAGTGGTTCGCAGATGAGCGTTTCGTGCCTCTTCATCTTCATACTTTTTTTTTTTTTTGTGGTGTCCAGGTCGGGAGGAAATGGATGAACGGCTTGGATGAACTCTACATATTCCAAGTTGCATGTATCAAAGGTACATATGATCAAACATTAACATGCACGTACAGGTGCATGCATGTATTATATATATATATATATATATATATATATATATATATATATATATATATATATATATAATATTCATTTTGATAAAAGAATATGCAAGAGCTTACGTCCAGGCTTGACCCTTGACGGACGGCCCAGACACACCCCATCATTGAGGTGGGGTCCACCTGCATGATCCACCATTACTTTTAGGTAGGGCCCACCTGCAGATGCAGGGTGTAGCCCACCTGAACGTGTGCAAGGACCAAAAACCAAGGCAGCCCTTTAGTCTTTGGTCAGGCCCACCTGCATGTTGGCAAGGCCCAGTTGCATCCCACCTTAGTTTTCAACATACATAGCACCCTATAGCGTGCTGGCCATCTTCCCCGCAAATAACATGAATCAGAAGGCTATTTTGGAGGCCATTCCCGCACTATTTTTCGGCCCGTTTCCCGGCCGTTTTACACTTGTGTTGATGCCCAAATGGTGGCATGGTGGCCGCTGATTTCTTTGTCAACGAAAGGCCTGAACAGGGGCGTTTTCACCGTGACTTTCGGGCCATCTTTAGTCTGTCTTCTAGTCATTTTGCAGCCCGTGTTTCGGCTGCTATTTGGGGCCATAAGCACGTCGTTGCTTGGTCCCAAAACAGGGCCATACTCAGGCCAGTTCGGCCTAGAAATAGGGCCTGAACGCAGGCCACTTTTGGCTTTAAAACAGAGCCTGTTTTGGCTCTATGTATGGTTCCTGCTGCAGGTACTTTTCAACTATGAACAGGGCTCTATTTGGTGGTTCGTTTGCGCAGCGGGAGGGGCATGGTGGAGTTTAGTTCAAGTTCATTTTTAGAGCCTAAAAACAAAAAGAGAGTTCTACCTGCTTCAGTCGGGTCCGACCTGAGCTCGGGTTGACACGCACACAACCACTTCCTTCTCCTTCTTCCTCTTTTTTTTTTTCTTTCTCAAATGGTGCTGCTATGGTCCCACACTGACTCGGCTTGGTCCAGTTTTCACGGACTGAGTTGGGGCAGTGTGCTCCAAGCTCACCCAAAACGGCCCTCTATTTCACACTCCCTCTCTGTTTTCTCTCTCTCTCTCTCTCTCTCTCTCTCTCTCTCTCTCTCTCACTTGTGTGGAGTCTAAGAGAGCTGAGTCTCATGTTATATAGGCTGGGAGAGAGAGGGGAGAACGGTGGGTGATGATGCAGCCTCGGGAGACAGTGGCCGCGTCGCCGCCCAAGAAACAGAGAAGCTTCATGCGTTCTGCCAAGCCTCATTATGGGGGATGGACGGTCCATCTTCATCTCACTTGTTCCTATGAGCGGGCCTAAACCCTTATACGGTTTTGATTAGGGGACCTATGTGAGTGAAATGGACGGTTTGGATTGTCCGGAAAATGGCCAGAATGGTCCACTTAGAAGCTTGAATCTTACGGTTTACAAACAGTTTGAAATGGCGGGAAACGATTTTGAGAATCTGTAACTAGTGGTCCAGTGAACTTCGTGTATTATTATTTGGGTGTACATGCACCTAGTTTTTGGGGTCTATCGTGACTCTGGTGGCCGATCTGCTCCGATCAATCGTCTTGTAGCCCAGTCATAAAGGTCCTATCTTGGTTTGAGGCAGGGCCAAGGCCTAGGTGGGTCATTACATGATTTTCTGGGTCCTATTTGGCCCGTATGATGTGATCTACTGGTCAAACGGGTCTGATATTTGTTTCTGACGGTTAAATGCATATCTAAGGTGTAGAGGTGCTTTGTAGGTTGCTTTTAGATTTACATGGGTTGACTTTCCAGAGTACTGCTAACACATATGATTTCAAAAACTGATTGAGCTTAAGTTTTTCAATCCCACTAACCTCCTTTATTGGTGTGAGGTGTAAGCTGAGTCTCCCGGGTCGCAGCGGATCATCACAAAGCTGCTTGGGAATTCCTGCCATGTAGTGTGTCAAGTCATTCAGTTGACAGGTCTCAAGTTTTAATAATCGTGGGTTTAAAAGGAAACACAAGAGTATCAAAGGTACGGGTGTTACACATAGAGTCCTGGAGGATGCATGTGGATCGACCTATAGAGGAAGTACCCTACTTCTGGCTGCATGAGGAGCAAGAGTAGTTGTCATGATCTACCGTTATTAGTGTAGTGCTAGATATGTTTGAGCTTTTAGATGTTGGGCTTATATTTTTTAGACATGTACTCAGGTCCCCAGCTAAGTGGACTTTTATTATCTTATTTGGTTGATGGTATAGTTTGCTTGGGTATGTGTTGTTATCAAACTTACTAAAACTATAGATGGATTACATGTTTTGGGTTATTTTTCAACTGTTGGGCTGATTATTGTTTAATTGTGACTTAAATCACACTTCCGCATCATAAGTTAATGCTCGAGATATTTAAAATCGAGGATGTATTCGACCTCCAACATTTGGGGTGTTATAATTAGTCATTAATCACATTTATATAATTTATAGGAAACTTTAATTCAAACCAATCTGATCACCTTTTGAATTCATCTCCACCAAATTCAGGTGAGTAATCCCAACATGTTTTCTCTCTATTAAAGTTAAATTAATTTGGTTGATTGATATGTTTGTATGCATACTTTGATGTTGCTGTTATGTTTTCTTACTTAATTTGATAGGAAATATGATTTATTTTTTGTATTAGTGTAGAAGTAATGATGACTAGATTCATGATTTGATTTAATTTATTGATATAATTCATAATCTAACTTATTGAATTGATGCAACTCATAATCTAATTGGTTATAAGGTTGTAACTTATGAATTGATTATTGAACTGATGTTACCAAATAGTATGAAAATTGTGTTAATTCTAATATAAGAATCAGAATGATATATATAATTCATGGCTTACAACTGCATTACTATAATTGTGCATTCATTTCTTGCACGCACAATTCATGTTTAAATTCCTAAGGGATCTCCCGAGATAGCTTACTTGCTATAATCGTTACCAGATGCCCACTATATTATTGGAAGCTTACTAAATGAGTAAATGCGAGCCTTGCCCATGCATACCAAAATGGTATAAGCTTACCAATAGGCAGATGTGGCTTGATGGGTTTCCAACTCAAGTAAGTGGATGGTTTCCAATTTCATGCATTCACGAATTTATGCATTTGCATAACATTCACATTCTACACTTATATTGTTATATTGTTGCTCGTTGCTTTATTTAATTTCGGTGCGATGAACCATGCTGGGTTTTCTCATTAGGCATGGCTAGCTTACCCTATAGTGATGAAAAATCATATATATGTGACCGAGGCTGAACCTTTAGCTCAAGAAGAGGAGGAAGTGATCGAGGCAAAAAAAGGACCTACAGGACACATGGCCTTATCCATTAGAGGAAGAATTAGCTACTTTGGACTAGGCATAAACATTATTTCCACTTTACATTTGATATCTTAGAATTTTATTTGATTGTTGTAAGTGTGTTGAATATGACTTATTTAATTGTTAGAATGATTCATTGTTAGTTATTTAAATAAAACCTAAATGAGTGAGTCCTTAGCTGAATTGATAATAGCTAGTTAGAATGAATATGGTTGTGGTAAATGAGAATTTAGATTCTACAAAAATAACGTCAATTGTGATTCTTTATGCAAATGTATTAAATAAGCTGAGAACACTTAGTGTACGAGTTGCGACGCGGATCTTGGGTCTAGCATGTGTGCTCATACTTGAAATTTGAGTCATGACAACCATAATCAACAACAACATCCTGAGTATTGTCCAATCAATCGTCACTAGTAGAGAACCATTTTAACACCCCCCTCCATTTCACCACCATTCATAAACTTCCTTGGAATTGGAGCTACTTGAAGGGAAAGCCTTAGAGGAGGAAAGGGGGAAATTGAGTTGAGGAAATGAGTGCTAATTCTAAAAATTCATGTGCAATTACGTGTAAAAAGGGAGATAAGAGAGGTAAACTTTGGCGAATTGTGCTTGAGCTTTGTCCAATTATTTAGGTCCAAGACGAAGCTAGGGTGGATTATTAGGACCATTTAAAAAATTTGCTTATTTGATGGTCCCATAGTGGACCTTATATGTTATCAAATTCAATCATATTATAAATTTGACAAGACACTAGACTCATTAGACTCTTAAAAGGACTTGGTAGGTCATGCTATAAGAAACAATTGGGACGGGAATGCCCACCATTTAAAAAATATGATTATTTGTGAGGCCCACCGTGAACTATACATGCTAACTAATCAAGTCAAATAATTCAAGTGATCGAAATGATTGACATGAAAAAAGGTAGGACATTCCAGTACTCAGCTAGGCCACACTATAAGAACCAATTATTGTGACGGGTACACCCACCATTAAAGAAGTCCAGATTGTTGGTGTGGCCCACTAGATTTTGATATTGGCCTCAAATTAGCACCTAATGATAGAAAAATAAGGACTTAAATATAGATGGATTGGATGACCTACACAATGACGGTGGGTCCTACAAACAATGTGTGAACACCATATTTTTTTTACCACTGTAGAGGCATTGCACTTTTCATTCTTCTTCTCTTCTAATCGAAAAATGGGGAACACCATTCGATGCTTTGAAAAAAAATACAAAGACTCGTGGCCATTAGTGGTAGCCAGTGGTGCATGAAGGGTTTTCTGGTCATTAGGGGCAAGAAAGGAGGAAAGAGAGAGAGAGAGAGAGAGAGAGAGAGAGATGTTACTGCTACTACTCTCCAATTAGAGAGAGAAAGAGGTGGGTTTCCACCCTTTTCCCCTCTTTTTGAAAAATAGGAACGTTGGCTTGTAAGTAAGTAAAGTGACTTCTCAATTCCAATATTCCTAGAATATTTTTCTATAAGTAATTTATAGGTTGTGACTTACATGTGAATTTTCTTCCTCAAACATTGATTTATAAGTTGTGATTGAAATTTCGGTTTTACCGCTACAGGCGAAACTTGAAGATATGGCTAATGTCTTAGAGGGGGTGAATATGACTTTTTAAATTTTAATTAAATAATTAACATGCACTTAATTCTAAATACTTATGTAAATGAATAAAAACAAGCAAAAGTGCAAAAGCAAAGTGTACTTAGTGAAAGCATTATTCAGGCATTTTGTAAAACATGTTTGCTGTAGTAAATAAATCAAGTATATTGTTCGACAAAATATAATAGATAAAGATTTAAATCATTCAGCCCATTACACAAGATGTATAGTGTGGTTCAGCTACGTGCCTACTCCACTCCTAGCTGACTCACTCTCTCCTAGAGAGTGCCAGATTTTATTATTCAAATGGTTTTAAATTGGGTTCACCATAAACTTTTATAACCTATAAAAGGTCTATGTTTTTCATCTGTCGATGGCCTACACTAAGTCTTACAAAGTCCTACACAAAGACAACAAAAACGTACTCTCCTATCGGAGGCCTACGTACACAAGTTATTGTCGAGGTTGGTAGTTTAAACTCTGAAACCCAATCCTACATAAGGAATGGTTTTTAGATACTATGGACTTAAAAATACTTTCTTACCTAAAGTGGATGAGCCCCATTAAGCACCTTGATGAAGATCTTCTTGAATCATGAAACATCTTTAGCTCCCTTGTATCGCAATCATACGATGATGTGCCATTGAAGATACCGAGGTTTTGGGTTAAGGGTTTGGTGAATCCTAACTTGATATTGATGAGTCTTTATGAGCTAGTTAAGAATCCCATGGTTGAGCATTTAATACAATATAGCATAAAGATTTGCCAATAAGTATGGTTTTTTTTAAAAGGTCGATTGATGCCATGAATTTTCATTGAACATGAGAAATTTACATCCATTTGAGTGGGCACTGACAAAAAAATACGGACCTCACCTATCATATAACCGCATGCTACCCAAGGCTAAGATTCTCTTAGGTACCCTAAGCCTACTTTATCAAGAAAAAGGAGACCCCTAATATGAGGGGAAAGGTCAAAAACTAATTGGAAGAGACGGTGAACCTGGCCACTACTACCCATTCGCCCGAGACCATTCGCCACAACATTTACTTCTCTTGGAGAGTATGAAAGGGAGATATCCATGCTTGCCATGCGAGAATTAATCCGAATCCACCAATACCAAATGAACCAAGACGAGGAGCAGGCCTTGGAGATGGATACCATAGCTATTTTAGAATCACTAACCAGATCAATCTTGGAGAAGCCGTTGGATCTGCAAAGGGAAAGGGCCTCATAAATCACCTTAGTTTCTGCCTTGCTATTCGAACCGTGGCCATAGTCAGTGTGGAAAGCGAATAAGAAGGCCCCAGAGCAGTCCCTTACAACACTGCCTCCATCAGAAGGACCCGGATTGCCAAGAGAGGAACCGTCCACGTTCACTTTAATCCTACCGGGGGAGGGGCGAGTCCAATAGACGTGCTGGAGGGAGGCAGGACGGGACGTAGAGCCAACCACCCCCAGGCTGCGGAGAGCCTCAACAGATGAGCGGTTGATGGATTTTGGGGGAGGAAAGGATGGGGCCGTAGCTCTGATCAATTGTAGGATGTTGGAGAGGGACTTTTCCACACTGATGGTAGTACTTTCGAAGCGGGCTGAGTTTCTAGCAGTCTAGATTTTTCACAGAATGTGAGACGACATGAGGCCCCGGAGGGTGCAAAAAGGGTCAACCATGGAGGCAGAAGCCCACCAAATGGAGGCTCTACCCATGGCTGACAGGGTTGAAGATGCGGCGGGGATGTGGGAAAAAGCACTGCATTTATGCCAAAGGATCTGTGCCAAGTCACCAGAGGAGAAGAGGTGCTCAATGGATTCCACAGAAGGGTTGAGGGAGAATGGGAAGCAATTGCATCTGGAGGCCATGGTAACTCCTTTATCTTGAATTTCGGTATCCACCGAGAGCGCGTGAAGAAAGATTCTCCATGTAAGGAGGGAGAATTTGGGAGGAAGGTTGGAATGTCAAGTCCATTTAGACCAATCTAGAGGAGGGCCTGCTGATTTGCAGTAGCGCTAGGCTGATTTAACAGTGAAATCGCCAATCTTGGAGTGGATCTAAATTCGGGAGTCACTAGTAGGGGAAGCCCAGAAGCCATTGTCCGAGATGTAGTCAATCACCACTTGAGGAAGCACTGTCTGGATGCTAGAAGAGGGAAGCCAGCCAAACGGACCAATCTAGTCGCTGACACACTGGGGCTAGTTCGAGGTGGAGTAGAGAGCCCAATTCTACAAGGGACCCAGACCAGTCCAGTCAGTGTGCCAGAAGTTACAATCATTACGCCCCATAAGCTAGCGCGTATGAGCATTGACTAGAGGAATGAGACTGTGGATTCTCTTCCAAAGAGGGGAGGCTGTGGAGGAAAGAAAAGCGAGATCACCCGATGTGGAGAAATATTTATTTTTCATGAAAGATGCCTTGCAGCTATTGGTACCCCTGCAAGTTGCTGACCAGGCCATTTTTAATCTAAGAGCTTTCATGACGCTGCGCAGACTCTTTACACCTAAGCCTCCTTCAGATTTTGGCATGTAAACAGACTTCCAGCTAATCCAATGAAGACGTTTGTGGGGCCCATCCCAGCCCCAAAAGCATATCCAGAACACTTATGGGGATGTTGGCAGCCGCTAAAGTGTGGACAGGGATACTGCAGGGAACATGGTTGATTAAGGTTTGGCGACCCGCTTGAGAGAGGATGCGACTGCTCCAACCTAATATGTAACAGGAAATGCTATCAAAGACTGGCTGGAAGTAGACTTTTTTAGGCCTTCCCTTGAAGATTGGGACCCCTAGATACGTAAAGGGAGTGTTCCCTTTGTTAAAGCCAAGAATACGATGAATAGATCTAGCTCTCGCCTTCGATTGATTGGCCGATATAAGAAAGAAGCTTTTGCTGGTATTGATTTTCATGCTAAAGGAGGACTGGTATAAGGTAAGGAATTGTTTGATTTTTCTGAGGGATACCTTGCTATCGTTGGCTAGGAGAACTGTATCAGCAACAAAAAGGAGGTGCGAGATGGGGATGATTCCTCCACGGGTGAGGAAAGGACGACAAAAACCTCTCACAATAAGTTGCCTGTAGGCTCTACTGAGAATGTTAGCCATAATGATGAATAGGGCTGGGGAGATGAGATCGCATTGGTGGAGGCCTTGAGAGGATTTGAAGAAACCATTAGGTTGACCATTAATGAGAATGGAAAATCATGAGTTAGACTAGCATCTTTCAACGATCGTGATCCACTCATTATTGAAGCGAAATTTCTGAAGAATGGCTTTAAGGAATCCCCAGTCCAGCATGTCGTATACTTTTTCCATATCAATCTTTATTAGAATGTTTTCTCCCATGACTTTCCGATCAATATCACGAAAGATTTCTTGGGCTAGAGTACAAATTTTCAAAATAGATCTCCCTTTGACGAAAGCGCCCTGTTCAACAGAAATAATGTTGGGAAGAAGCTTACCCAACCTGTCAGCAAGAATCTTGGCAAAAATTTTATAAACACAATTACATAAACTAATGGGGTGAAAGTCAGAGAATTTAAATGGAGATAGGGTCTTAAGAACAAGACAAATGAGAGTGGAAGTGAAAGCCCACAGAATTGCACCACCTTGGAAGAGGGAACAAGCCGCCGCTAGGAGGTCCTGACCAACCGTGTCCCAACAACTGATGCAAAACGCACCAGATAGCCCATCCTGGCTAGGGCACTGTCCAGAGGGATCCCTTTAACTGCGTCCCACACCTCCTCAAGGGAAGGATCGTGGAGGAGAGAGCGATTGTTGGCGGTTGAGATCAGAGAAAGAACGACATTCAGAAGCGCAGTAGGGGAGGGCGTAGGATCAGCTTGCAAGATGGCTGAGAAAAAGGAGACCACTACCTGCCTAATAGAGGAGGGATTAGACGCGACAGACCCATCGTCCAGCTTGATATTGGAAATAACCGATCTTCTGGCTTTCTCGGAAGCAATGCTGTGAAAAAATTTGGTGTTACGATCACCTTCCTGCAACCAGTTATTTCTAAATTTTTACTTCCAAAAGAATTCTTCACAGAGCTGAAGGTGGGCTAGATGATCTTTGGCTGCATTGGATCATCAAAATTCCGGGCCACGAATTCCAGCCTATTGAGATGAGATTCAGCATGACACAACTTGTAGAATATGTTTCCGAATGTGGTTGTATTCCATCTTTTTAGAGCAGCCTTGACATTCCTAATTTTGTTGTATACGACTAGCATGGGGTCGCCCATAATGTCCGAGGTCTAGGCTCTATGAATCAACTCCTGAAAGTCTCCGTGGAGGCACCACATGCACTGGAATCGAAATTGCTTGGGGAAATCCGCAGATTGCGTTGCGAAAGAAAGAAGGAGAGGAACATGGTCGGAAAACAGTCTGGGAAGATGCTTAACTTGAAATTGGAAAAAACTGTTTAACCAAGGAGAATTACAACAGATTCTATCGAGCCTAGCCCAGGATTTGGCTTACCCACGCTAATTATTACACCAGGTAAAAGTGTTGCCAGAGAAACCTGCATCAATAAGACCTGCTTTGTTTAATTCGTTAGTGAATTCTGAGGCAACCTGGGCATCGAAAGGACCATGTCCTCTTCATTCGGAAGGCGATAAAACCACATCGAAGTCACTAACGATTAGCCACGGGTAGGAGTAATTCGCAGCAAGAATTTCAAGCTGATCCCATAGGGGCCTATGAAGAATTTTAGAGCATTTGACATACACAAAAGAGGTAAGGATGGGTTGTGGGTTACTTAGAAAGCTGACCATGAGAGATAACATTTGGTTGGACGCTGCAATTTGGTCGATGGAAATGGAAGAAGAGTGGAAAACCCACACCTTTCCACAAGCAGTCGCATTCGAGGAAGAGTAGTGAAACCCAAGCTTTAGGCCGGTGGGAACTCGTTTAGAGCTAGTCATTAAGCATTGGTTCTAGGATGACAACAATAATGGTCTTATGAAGATGTATGAGATGGATTAGGGACCTAATGGTGACAACATTACCAACACTACAAGCGTTCCAGATAATCCAATTATCCATGAGGAGCGCTCTCGGTAATGGCCCCACTGAATTTTGAGTTTCTCAATCTACCGATTTAACGACCATCCAGTCGAATCACCCGGAGGTTTTTTCGTCGACCTCTACCTGGATTGGTAGGCAGTTGGTGGTGAATTATGGGTTGGATAGGGGTGTGTTCGGGCGTGGGATCAGGGCTATCAGGAGGGGATAAGGGAGTAAAGCGGGTGGGTTCTGATAGAGAGGTTTTATGCGTGAGATCACCATGGGGTGGGTTGGTGATGGTGCATTGACAACCAGGCTGAAGTGAAACTTGCGTGGAAGGGAGGTTTGAGACGTAGGGCAAGGAAGCCTCAAGGGATTTGGAAGGGATCAAGGGATTTTGGTGTTGGGGGTATTGGAAAAGGCGGGTCTACAGATAGGTTCATACCATCAATAACAGCATACTTAATAGGGATAGGCAAGGGAAGTGAATGTAAGGGAATAAGAGGTGAAGACTTGGGATAACTAGAATAGGGAAGGCTTTGGTTAAGGGTGGTAAGGTCAGCTGAAAGGGTTCTGATGAAGGGTCTTAGGCCAAGGGTGAGAGTAGAGGAGAAGGAGGTAGGGTGGTGAGGGTCTTAGGCAATGGGGGGGGGGGGGGGGGGGGGGGGGGGGGTGTTAAAGGTTGTGGGTTAGGAGGGAAGGGAGGGGATTTTCAGGGACCTGAAGGAGATTAGGTGGGGCATTTGGATCAACAGTAGGTTGGGGTAGGGGAGGGGTGGTTGTAAGGGAAATGGGTAGGGAGTTGAGGGTGACATTATCACAAACAGGTGTAGGGGACGAATGAGGGGCCTAAACAAGAGGTGGGGTTGGGTCCAGGGGGCGAACCAGATGCCGAAAAACTCTTTCAACCTATTGACGAGTAGAGAAGGGGGGTGGAGGTGGAGCGAATGGGTTGGAGGGAAGTGGATCCCTATTAGGGAGGTTGGAAGGGAGTTCAAAAATGCGGCATATAGGATACTCAACGGCTTTAACCAACAAGATGTGAGTGTTATAGGTGGCTGCCCCTGGAGGAGGGATAATCTTCACTCGGGTACCTTGTGAGGGAGAATCCCAACAACGTTCATCTATCAACCTCAATAACCTTCCCAAAGGTGCTACCCAGTCCAACAAAAACAGATTTTAACCATATGTGCACCGGAATCCTAAATAGAAAAATTCAGAAACCCTTGTTAGTTACAGAAGGACTCCAGGCTTCAATTTTAAAAATACCCATAATGACATGAAGAGCGTAATCAGAGGAGAAAGAAGACACCTCTGATTGAGTTTTGAAGGTGAGAAGAAAACAATCGGAGTCCAATCTGGCGACGTCTACCGCAGAATCAGTGTATTTGGAGTTCGCAAGCCCCTTTAAAAGATGAGATTTGTGAATCCCATTGTCCACTGGATGGCAAATCACCGCAAGGTTCAACTGATTCAACTTCGCCCCCACTTCAAAATTGTCCGCCTTGAAGGAAAGGCTCTCAGCATGTTGAGAATGCACCACATTCCGAATACCCCAAACGGGATTTGAGGCCATGGGCTCAGAAGCGGCAGGGCCAGAGTTCTGAACCAGGGTTTCCTGAGAGGAAGAAGGGTTTCTTCGGGATTGGGGTTTGGGAGGGATTCTCTTAGTTGAGTTGGCCATGGCCACTGTGAGGATACGACCATCCACACACTTTCCGTAAAGCACGCCCACAACTACATAAGCATCAGCCGAGTAGAGGAATCTGACGAAACCATACCTTCGATGTCGATTGATATCCTTGTTCCAAGGGGTGTAAACATCCACAAACTTACCGTATCTAGAGAAAATCTGATGGAGGTCCTCCTCCGAAGTATCGAAGTTGATATTCCCAATGAAGATGGTGAAGCCATGGCGGACCGCTTCCCTCGCCATTACCTATCCTTTCAATTGCTAATAAGTATGGTTGCTAGGGCACTAATGAATGCTAGAGTTCATTCTTCGATCCAAGTTTTGAATACTTAAATGAATGTCTTTAATTAAGACATTAATTGAATAATGAATTCCATAAGGAAAGAGAGCATTGAGAAGTAGAGGATTAATTATGGTTACTCACACATACAAGGCGCTCTCCATTTCTCACCAAATTACCAAGAAACCTCTTTTTCGTATATGTAGAGAAGATTTGTCATTGAAAAAAATCAAAGAATATATATAATATGTACTAATGGACAAATTTGGTGCTTGAGTTTGATGCCATTGAGTGACCTTCAATGTCATCAAAGAGGTCCTTTGATGCCATCAAAGGCTTCCTCAATGTCATTGAGAAAATTAGTATTTTCGACCTCAAGTCACTAGACAATTTGGATGATAGTTCGATGTCATCGAGGAGGTCTTCAATGCCATTGAAGGGAGCCTTCAATATCATCGAAGGGCCTTCGATGCTATCGGAAAAATTCAGAAATTCGAAGTTTAGTTGCTAGACAGTTTGGACTATAGGCTTGATGCCATCAAAGACAGTTTGATGAGACTTCGATACTATCAAAACTTGTCTGTTTTGATACTTTCTTTTTAAATAGACACCTTCCCACACTACCAACCATCATTATTTAATTTATCTTTTCTTATGACCTTGGGGCTAGATAGAACGTTTTGTTTAGCGAGATTGGTATAGGTTTTTGAAGAGGTCTTTGATATTTCCTTACATTGTCATGCTTTGGATGCATTTGATCCTTGAGTCTTTATACTTGTATTTTCTTTGAGACTTTTCGGACTCTAAAACTCATAACTTATATTAATTGATAAATTAGGACAATTACATTAACTTATAGGTCAATTTCCTCCTCAAACATATCTTGTAAGTGGCTTCCTTGTAAGTCATTTATATTTTACTCGACTTTAAGGCATCCAAATACATTTCTCCTCAGTTTAAGCTAAATTTCAAAGAATATAAATAATCTACTTGCCAAAAAATACCAACTCCTGTTTTCTTACATTGTGATTGGTCCATGCCACCATCACAGACATTGTTACCACTGATACATTAAATATGTGGCCCAATTTATATTGGTACAATCAAAAGTTTTCTATTTGTGGCAAGAAGAGAAACAGTATTCAATTTCGATCTAATTTTAAGAACTTTCTCTTCCCAAACATGCGGGGGCATCACAAAAAAATTCTGAGCCATACCCCTTGGCTGCCTACCACTGCCAATGGGAACTTCCATACCCCCTTGCTGCCACGACGGCCAATGGGGACTAGCTCCCCGCCTCCCCCTCTCTCCTTCTCAACAAGTCGGCCCAGCGGGGTGAGTACGATCGATTATCAGTTTCTTCTTCCACTGAGGGAAGAAGGAAGAAGGACACAACATAAAAGACAATTAAAATCAGAGAACAGATGCAGTGCACGTACACAGGAAAACAGCAGTATTTATTCTTCATGGAAACTCTTATTCGGTATTTACACTCTCCCCACGCACTTGCATGGAGCAGTTAAAAAAGACTAAAAGCCGACAAAAATCATGGAAGGCTCAAAAGGCCAGTGACTTCGTCCCTCCTCTCTCTCTTGGCGTTGCTCCGGCCCAGGAGCAAAAGCATCCTCTTCCTGAGCATTGAAGATCTTTTCCACCTCTCTTGCAGGTACATTGAAGGACAGCTCCTTCTCTTCCCTCTCCATCTGTCTCATTATGTTCTTCTTCCCTACACACACAAGGCAACAACAATAGCAATATCAATATTCAGTGGGCCCCAATGCAACCATCAGACGATCCTAACCACCCATTTATTTGGAATCAAAACACATGACCCACCTGCAAGGTAGTATTTCTGGTTGTCACGAGCATTTATTTCAAAGCAAACCAACTGCAGATTCTCGTCACGAGAAGCAACGGTCACGACTGGGTGACCAGCTGGGACCACAAAGACCGTGTTAGGAGAGAGACGCGAACGGACTCTCTGGTAGCTTACATGACCCTCATGCTGCTGCTCTTCTTCTTGTTCTTGCCCGCGTCCTTCCTCGCTCGGGTGACGCTGGTTCGACAGGTGAGGACATGCCATCTCGTAGTATCCTCTTCCTTGCTCCACCCAGACCACCTTTGTTGCCTTCGAGTTGTAGAAGGGCAAATGCATCGCACCCTACGAAATGACGAAATGGCCCCTTAGGCTTGATCACATGCGAAAACTGGACTTGAAACCTGGTTGAGTTGACTCAAAAACTCGGGCGAGTTTCTTGAAATTTTGTTTGAGCTGGAAGATAGTGGCTAACGGATGAAAATATAGGACCAAAAAAAAATGTAGGCCCCACCAGAAACATAGTTCACGTGAATTTCTGCACTTTCCAAACTAGAGACTAGAGGAGAAACTTACATGGCTTATGTTGGCAAAAGAGACTTGAACGTCCATATCTCGGAGCTGCTCGTAGTCGTCGGCATCAGCTTCGTGCAGTTCACCGTACTTGTTGGAATGGGTGGGCTTCTTGTTCAGCAGGTTGAAGGGCCCTTTCCATTCTCCAAACGGCCACTCCTGACTGCCCGAAAAAGAGGACGCATGTCGTTCTATGGCCCTTATCTGCTCTTGGGAAGCCCTGATGATCGCGCCCTTTCTCTGCTGACCGAAAAGCTTCTCCAACCTATCCCTTGGAGTCTATAACCATAAAACCAGTGCAAGAAATGCAAGTAAGATCCCTGTATTGATGTTTAGAAGACCAACCAAATAGCCCACATGCATACAAGTTTCTGTGAAGCAGCAGCAGCAGCATCATTGATTAGAATGACATGAAAAAACAGAAGCAGATTGTATACCTTGAAGGCAGCCTCAAGAACATCATTGCTAAAGCTCCGATAAAACGATTCAGGTTCCTCACCTCCTGCCCCAAAAAATTCCTACACCACAGAAATAATTTTCAATTCCCAATTAACACTAGCTCTCTGTCGCTAATACTACTACAAGAATAGCATGAGATTACTTGGAGTGGTAGAGGAAAAGGGTGTTTGTATTTCACCTTGTAGCGACCAGGAATGGAGATGGGTTGGAGAAGATGTGCAACACAGAGTTTCTCATTGTTCTCTCTGTTAATCAAGAAGACGGTCGTCCCTGCAGGAATCCTAAGGATATCTCCTTTGGAAATGTTGTACGCCTCTTTGTTATTCTCTTTCAAGAAACTGATTGTTCCTCTTCCTGCAATCAATTCACATTTCTTCATTCCAATTAAGCATGCATTCTACTTGTAATTAACCAAACAAAGCGGTCATACTACAAAGACAACTAGAAGAAGAAAAATAACCCATACCTCTGACGACATAGAGAACTTCCTCAGCATCCCAATGGTTGGGTATGATAAAGGTATTAGGGTTCGCCTCTATGATGACGAGGCGGTAGTTGTCGATCCCTTGCAGAAGCTCAGATTGCCTAGAGAACCTCTTTAGAACCCTAATATTTCCTTCTTCGGTCCGCACACGGTGAGTAAAGCTCTGTTCATCGAAGAAGTATGGATTATTCAGTACTTGCTCTTCATTTCTTTCCATTTGCGTAACTTCTCTATCCGAATCATCACCGCCACCCTGCCCTGTTTGTTCCTTGTACTGCTCTTCGCACCACTGCTCGCATTCGCTCTGGTGGTGGTGCTGCTGCCTGCACTGATGTCTGCATTTCTGTAGCTGCTGTTCCGGATCCTCCTATTCCATCTCGACTCCACCATGGCCTTGCTTTGTTTGTTCTTCGTATTGCTGCTGGCAACGTTGTTGGCACTCTATATCGCCGGGTTGACGCTGTCTGCAATCTTTTTGGCATTGCTTCAGCTGCTGTTTGGGATCTTCTCGACTCAAATCATCATCACCGCCACCCTGCCTTGTTTGTTCCTTGTACTTCTGTTCGCACCACTGCTCGCATTCTCTCTGGTGCAGCCGTTGCCGCCTGCACTGATTTCTGCATTTCTGTAGCTGCTGTTCCCTCTCACCGCCATCGTTTCTTTGCTTCGTTTGTTCTTCGTATTGCTGCTCACAGCATCGTTGGCACTCCATATCGCCGGGTTGACGCCGTCTACAATCTTTCTGGCATTTCTTCAGCTGCTGTTCGGGATCGTCTCGGCTCAGATCATTACCAGCATCTTTCGAAAACCGGATTCCGCATACACGCTTGCAAGTTGAAGGATGGAACCGCGCTCTGCATGCCACCATGCACGGCAGGGGATCATGGTCGTACGAGATAGCGAAGGTGCTGGAGACGAGGAATAGTGAGAGAAGGGTCAGAACGAGGGTTGCTGGTTTCGCCATTGGAGAAATCATGGGGCTTTGATGTGGTGTAAGGACCTGTATTTATAGAAAAATTTTCCTACAAAGACGAAAATATCCCCAAACAAAGCACGTGGATATGCACGTGGATATGTGGCGGTTTGAACTTGCATGCATGCCTACGTGCTTGAACATCATGGACGCGGCTTGCGTACTACCCCCGCCCGTCCCTTGTTCCGTACAGGCAATTCTGTTGGCGGGCCCACCGTGATGTATCTGTACATCCAAACTGTCAGACCCTTTTCTCAGATTATTTTAATCACGATAACAAAAATGAATTAAATCCAACGATCAAATCGACCACATCACAGATGACTCTTGCATTTAATGGAACTAACATTATCTTTGTGCATTTAATGCAACAAACTTTATTATTGGTGTGGTCCACTTGATCTTTGGATCTAATTCATTTTTATTTTAATGCCTTAAAATAATCTGAGAAAAGGAACCGACGGTTTGGATGTACGGATACATCACGGTGGGCCCGTCCACAGAACTGCCCATTCGGAGCTTGGGACGGGCGGGGTAGTACGCAGTCCGCGTCCGAACATCATCATCAAAGTGGACGCGTGGCCGCTTCAGATCGCACTGTTCATGTGGTACGGAGTACGGATAAATCGCATATACTATATAACACATGTTTCATTCAGCGCGTATATACAGGCAAGATCTATGAGGTGTGCGTAAAATCCACACTGTCCATCAGGTAGGACATAGTATTTTCACCGTTCATTAAATAAATTATCCTGATCCAAAAACCACGGACGATTCTGTGTAAATAATATAAAGTTAGGCTTAAAATCTCTTAAGTTGACGAGGTTGTAGCCTCTGTAAAATTTGATCTAGATCGTGTTTGATATTGCATTATAATTTTGTGCGTGTCATTATCAACGGACGGGATGGAATATATCAGCCCTGCAAGCTAACATGTGGTTGGCCTCTCATCTCTATTTTCTCGTGTGGTGTGACTTATATTAGTTCTTGAACAGAATTATTTTTATCTTCACGAATTATTATAGTGTTATAAACCTGATGGACGGAATGGATTTCAAATAAAGAAGAATAGGAGGCCCACAGAGCTGGAGTGTTGTACCCGTCGTGTACAACACGCGTAGTAGAAAACTTCCACGGATATTTCTGGAAATCGGGTAAAAGGTTTGGGCTGGCTTTTCGTCGTTTTGTGAGGAGAGAGAAGGATTCTGCGAGTACCATGCTGATGGACGCGTGTTCTGCTTTGAGAAACGAAGTTCCGGCGAACTCGTCGCCGCGTCTGGAGATCACTGTGGATGCGGTCAGTTCCACTACATTTTCATAATTGCACATGTGTGCGAGTTTTGGTCCACTAATCAGCGGGTCCATGGATCAGACAGGTCGATATGATTTCTTCTTGCTTCTCTCTAAAGTGGGGTGCCTGCAGAACCCGCCACCAGGGATATCCCTAATGGCACGAATCCGTGGGCCTATCCAGATGTATGTCATGTGTTATCCACGCTGTCTATTGGTATAGCAAGCTCATTTCAGGTCCCAAAATTGAGACAGATACAAAGCTCAAATGAATCACGCCACATTTAATACTGGAGAAGGAACGCCCACTTTTGAAAATTTCATGGAAGAGATGGAAGTTTTCGAATAATTGATATTTTTTAATTCCCTTTGTACGCCTTTGTCCATGTTTTCATGACCTCATGAACAGATTGACATCAGGGTGGGTCTTGAGAGGGTTTCATAGGCAGGTATTCAATTCCAATATTTCTTGTGCTATCATGGAATTGAGCTTTGGATGTCTCGTTTTTGTTTCCTCCTTAAAAATAAGCTGGCAAAACAGAAGGACACTGCGGATAAAACATACGTGACAAGGTGGGCCCCATAGACATCCCTTGTGGTGGGTGTGACAACGTGGGCCCGGCAGACATCCCTTGCGGTGGGTGGTGCAGGTAATCTGCTTCCCTGCTGGTGGGTGCTGCAGCAAGTTTATCATCATTTGTCTACTGGTTGATAAAAAAGTATCCTCCCAACTAGGCAAAAAAAAATAAAAAATAAAAAAATCATGAATATTATTGATTGGAATCCGGATCCTCTGCATAACCCGCTTGTTGCCCAGCAATATAATTGGTCCACGTTATTATTGACATTGTTTACATTAAATGTAATTAATGATGATGTGGCCCACTGCATTAAGTATTAAATATATGTTAGTAGGGAGCAGAGGATCCGGACTCTATTCATTGAAAATGACTTGAGTCCATTAGTGACTGTCCACCTAGTATATGACTTTTATCCCTTTATATGTTTGTGATATCAATGATAATGGAGATTTTGACCCTATTGACATTTATGTATGGTCAAATCCTTGAAAGAGGTTCCACCTTCCAAATATTCTGAGGGCATATTTTGAGGGCAACCTTCTGACAGGATTTAGAAAATTTTTTGGATCAAAATGTCCTTGTCCTTGGTTTAGTAGTTGTACGGTTTTTGAGTAAATAAGAAATTATGTTGTATTTAATGCTGACAAAGTGATGTGGACGGAAGCCTTTTTGGGTGTGGGCAAGGCCCAACTCGTAGGGCCTACATTGATGTATGTGTATAATCCATGCCACCCATCCTTTTTATCGTGTCATTTTAGGATTAGGGCCCAAATATCAGCCTGATCCAGAGCTCGTGTGGGCAACATAATAGAAAATAATGGTGACAATGACACCCACTGTTAAAACTTTATACGCTCACTATGATGTTTGTTAGAAGTAAACACTCCCCAAGTCAGGACTTTTTTGGGCCCACAATGAGCCGACCGACAAGGTGGACGGAATGGATCACCCCATTGTGGGCTTCGACTGCTATTATTTAAAAATAATCAAGTTATTAATTACATCAACTTGACAATGATGACCCTTACTACATTACAACCACGACCCTTACCATGTTATATGGGTATGGGTCGTGGCTGTCATGTTATATGGGTGGTGGTTGTAATGTGGTAAAGGTCGAGGTTGTTATATTATATGGGTCGTGGTCGTCATTTTATATGGGTTGTGGTTATCATGAGTCAAGGTTGTCATGTTATATGGGTCGTAGTTGTAATGTTATATGGGTCATGGTTGTCATGGATCGAGATTATCATGTTATATGGGTTGTGGTTATCATGTTATATGGGTTGAGGTTGTCACGTGATGTGTGGAGTTCATGGTTGTAATGTAATAATGGTCGAGGTTGTCATGTTATAAGGGTCTTGGGTCTTGTCGTGATTTATGTGTCGAATTCAATCTGTCCATTGAATTTAGAATTTAATTTAATGTCATGGGCCAAAAAAAGAGTTACATCCAAAAATTTTATGACCCCATGATCATTCAAAATGAATGGATGGCATGGATAAAATATATACATCATAGTGGGCCCAATAAGACCATCCATCTCTATGTAGGTTTGGTTACCCTACCCGTGTAAGTCATCGAATTACACGGGTATGGTAACCGGATCCGTTGATGTAGAAATATGGTTAGCTCCCTCTAGACCTGCTTACATGCACAAGGAACGGACAAGGAAGACCCTGCCCAGAGCAGGGGACCCTCTGATGCCTAAGTTAGGAAAGAGATCTGGGTCTAGTGGAGTATTGAGGGTTTAGAGTAAAAGATTGTGCGTACCTTTCACCATTAGGGGTATCTCTATTTATAATTCGAGAGAGGTGAAGGCATAGAGGAGATCTTTCTATTTAATAGATAGATATTGTAGATGGATTCGGATCCCGAATGCATGGTGAATCTCCTGAGATCCTCAACGAAGATCTCCAGATCCTGAGCGTGTCGTGGATATTCTTCAAAGATCTCGGACAGATCTTTATCGTAATAAGCTTCTGAGATATTCAGCTAAGACCTCAGGCAGGTGTGGTCGGATCTTGATAAGGAACAGGCTAAACCAACCTGGAGTGTGCCGACCTGAGCCCTCAAGACCCGAGTCATACTGTCTAGGGTCATGCTAACCTGGGCAATGCCAATCCGTCTCCTGTTGAGGGTCAAATATTGCATACGAGACCCGAGGTATTAACTAATTTTACGTACATGATAATGTTTAACGTCCTATTTTAATCATGTTTTTATTGCAACGTGAATTTAAGAGCTTAGATTGAAAAATAGTGCTAAAAGCATGAATTTAATGCTCAAGAATCACCAAGGCAAGGGACGGATCTTAGGGGACCGAGATTGAAGAATTCACATGCCAAAGATCCGAGAAAATCAAGTGATTAATAATAAAGAGGCCTGAAAATTATCCTGAATGCAAGATCACAGGGTTCCCACCATTCGTTTGACTCAAAAATTTATAAGAGGCATAAAGACCTTAAATTAACTATACACGTCGAAATTTAGCCCTTAGATCATTGTGAAAGTGGTCCAACGGACAGATTAGCTACTAAATCACTGATTTGGCGCCCACCTGATCTTTAGATATGCGTTAATTTTGGTCTCAACCCCTTAAATTAGATGAGGAAGCAGATGGTTGGAGCAGATTTCTCATGTACATCACAATGGACCTCACCTGTGGATGTGCGCGCACACAGTGCGCGGGCACACGCACCACACCGGACCAGAGGGGTCTGGTCAAGGGTCGTTGACCCGACCCTTCTCACCTTTACATAGCAACAATCAGATGTCAATCCACTGTGACGTGTAATGGGCCACCACTGCCCATCATTTGGTTGATCCGAGCCATTCATTGGATCCAGGGCGTGGGGCTGACCATAACCATGCTCTCCTTTTGCTCTCATGCACGTGTACACACGCAGATTATCGTCAAATGCAGGATGAATGGTGAGAACAAAGATACAGTGGGCTGCACCAAAACTCGACCAAAAACACCCATTTTTGGGGCCCACCGAGCATCTCCGCGTAAGAGATTTCGTAGTAACTCATGTCTAGGAAAACTGAAACTTCCGGGGCATTGTATGTGACGATCATGGTTGGATCTGTGATCTGGACCGTCCATAAGAGAGAGAGAGGGTGGCCACGACCCTAGCCATGACGTCAAATCAGGTTTTTCGGTGCTCCTTTTGCTGAAAACTCCATCCAAACGCAAGGTGTTTGCATTTTTCACTGCGCATGCACGGTTTTTACGAAAGTCGCACTCCACCACCCTCAGCTAGCCTACCGACTCTCTTTGGCTATAAAAGAGAGAGAGGCAGAGTCATAAGATTCAGCCTTGGACGTGTGGAACACGAGAGAGAGGAAGAAAGAGAGAGAATAGGACATGCAGCTGGCTTTTGGCTGGGAAGTTTTCTTCCTTTTCATTACTTTGTTTATGTTTTTCCTTTAAGAGCTTAGTTTCATCATGTTGATGATGGGCTAAACCTCTTAGCTAGGGCTAAGAGGTGAATCTTGTAGTGTGATGGGATTGTTTCTATACCTTTGATTTATGTTTAATGAACTCTCTTTGATTATAGTTTGATTATAAGGAATGTTTTTATTTTTTAATAGTTTATTATGACTTAAATTACAATGGATCTACGATAGCTCTGAGCATGTCCTTTTCATTATTATGATTATGAACTTGGGAACCCTGTTGTTCACCATCGTTTCATGGATATGGTTGGATGATGGAACCCTTCCTAACGTTCACAATTCTCTGAGATTGGTTGTGAATTGGTTAAATTTTATTGTTTGCTTTGTCTCATGGGCATGGTTTTGTGATGGAATCAATTCTAATTCTCATACCTCTCGTCTATTGAAAACTAGATCAAAGGAAGTTCATATTTGAGCTTTAATGAAATATCTTCTAATTGGATGGAGATGGGACTCTAAATCCAGTTGAGTTCGTGAATCAAGCGTAGATCTCCCTGATCTCTACAAGTGGATCCTTGGAAACAGTAGTTTCTCACCTTTGAATTTCATAAGTTTTATTTAATAATTTACCATTATTCTCTTAAATTTTCTTGGTTTAGATTACATCTTCGTCTAGGTTTAGTTCTAGTTACTTTCAGAATATGTACAAGGTTCAGTCCCTGTGGATTCGACCTCGGTCTTACCGAGATTATTACTATATCACAACCCTATACTTGGGGTGGTGAACAAAATTTTGGCACTGTTATAGGGGATTGACGGTTGCATTTTTCTGAAATTAACTAGTTTTAAAATTAGGTTAAGATTAGGGTTTCCTAATTTTATGTTTAGGTTTTCTGTTTGATTTTTAGAAACTAACTTAACTTTCCTGTTTTGTAGGATTCTAATATAGACTTTCTAAATTAGTAATCTCTTTCTAATTTTTCTATTTTTAGGAATAGGTTTTATTTTCTATTTTTTAGAAACTTTCTAATTCTAGGATTTCTTTTATTTTTAGAAATTAACATACTTCCTAATTCTAGGTTTAGAACTTTCCTAATCTATTTTTAGAAACTTTCTATTTTGGGTTTTTAGAAGTTTTCCCATTTTAGAAACTATTTTACTTTATATTTTAGGAACTTTCTATTTTTAGAAACTGACTTGTTTTGTTTTGTTTTGTTTTGTAGGCTTTTAACTTAGGAACTTCTAATTTGGTAACCTCTTTCCAACTCTCTTTTCTTGTTATTCTAGATTTCTATTTTCTTTCTTTCTTTTAGGTTTAGGTTAGAATCTGAGATTGAAGGCTACGAGTGGTTCATGCCCAAGTGGGTCCGTGACAACACTAGCTCGACGTCTTTTGAGTGAAAGGAGGATTGGTTGAGGGGTTAACTATCCATCGCAGGACTAGACACCACTCAAGATCCCCAGAGTTAATTGAAGTTATGACCACTGTTGAAGGTCAAATTTTACATATTAGACCCCAGTTATTGCCTAAATTTATAAGCATGATACCGTTTGATGGCCCGATTTAATCATATTTTTGATGCAGAGTGTATTTATGAGATTGAACTGAAAATGGATATTAAAAGCATGGTTTTAGCGCTCAAGATACACCAAGGCAAGTTACGGGACCCCAGGGGACTAAGATCGACCAATTTACACACCATAGATCCGAGAAAATTGAGAAACTGGAGTTCAAGTGGCCTGAAAGACGTCCATAATGCAAGATCACAAGGTTCCCTTCATCCGTTTGGCTCGAAACTTCATACAGGACCTGAGGACCATAAATTAACTGTACACGTTAAAATTCAGCCCTTGGATCAATATGTACGTGACCAGATGGACTAGATTATACAATAACTATTAAGAAAGCATCTTGGACATCCTTTGGAGATCGGGACCCAAACCGGACCGATGGAAAGTGCACGAAAAATGGTGAACATTTGTCAAATTTCACTTCTTTTAGACAGTGCAGTAGGGAGAAATGAACGATATATGTTTTTAGAATGGAGAGTGGCAAATTTGTAAATAAACCACATTACATATGCATGCACGTGAGGAGGATTAACAGAGGTCGCTTCAACGGTGGGTATTGCCTTATCACAGGTGCATAGTGTGGCCTACTTAGAGTTCAGATTTACTTCATGCTTTAACTCATGAGCTTACACATTACTAAGAAGAAGATGAGCGGAGTAGATCTTCGAGAATGTTTTAAGAAGTGCGCTCACCTACTTTTTTGAACAAAACTTTCAAATCTGGTGCAAAACGTCCAGGGACGGACGAGCTTGTGATTGGGTTTTGAAAGTGGGCCCCACCTATCATCCATTTCAATGATCGGGACCGTCCATTCTGTCCAGGAGGAGGGCATGACCGTCACTTAGGTGCCTGTTTTGTCCCATAAAAGCATTGCAGGTACATGAAGTGTCAAACGTAAGATTGAACGGCAGACTCTTTGTAAAAAAATCAATCAGGTGGGCCGCAGCAATGCAAGTCCAAATCCACCATTTCCAACTAGTTTTTTGCCACGAATCTAATGGACGGAGTGGATTTCAATGATGAACGTCTATCATGGGCCCATTGAAGCCACCGACTCCAAATTCCACGTGCAATATGCAAGATGTGTGTCCTAACGCTGCCCGGCTTCTCCGGCGATTGTGTGTTCATAGACAAGGTTGGATCCATGATCTGGACCATCCACATGCTGCAAAAGGTGGGGCTGACTTCAGCCACGAAGCTAGATCCAAGGTTGGGATAATCAGCCATCCTGAAAATTATTCCAAACGCAACCGGTTTCACAGTTTTGCTACGAAAGAAGTTTCTTAAACTCCTTGCTGCGTAAGAGTCTACGCACGCCAGTACACTTCTCCACCGCCTATATTTCCTATAAGAAAGGGAGAGAGAGGACGTGAGAAGGGGGGCCAGAGGATTCTAAGAAGCAAGGGGAGACGTGGAGAGAGAGAAAGACAGAGAGAGTTTTTTATTTTTTCTTTGCTGTTTATTTATTTATTAATTTTATGAGACTTTAGCCTAATCATGTTTAGGTCAGGCTAAACCTCTTAGCTAGGGCTAAGAGGTGAAGCTTATAGTGTGATGGGAGACCTTTAACTTATGCCTTTTTTTTATACTAAACTGAATTTGATATTAATTTGATTAAGGAAATATTTTTAGTTTTTAATGGTCTGTTGTGACTAAAATTACAATGGGTCTGCAATAACTTTGAGCATGTTCTTTTCCTTTTATGTTTATGACGTCGGGAAGCCCTGTTGTACACCATCGTCTCTTAGGCATGGTCGGATGACGGTACCCTTCCTAACCTTTATAGCATATTGATTGGTTAGTAATTAGTTTAATTCTATTATTTACTTTGTCTCCTGGGCATGGTTTGGTGATGGGATTCATTCTAATTCTTATACCTTTAATCTCTTGAAAATTAGATTAAAGTAAGTTCAGTTTGATTTCCATGGTTACAGTCTTCAACTGGATGAAGATGAGACTCTAACTCCAGTTAAGTTTTTAATGCAGGCATAAGATCTCTCTGATCTCTACAAGTGAATCCTCTGAATCCCTAGTGTCCTTTTCCTGAATTCCTTAAGTTTTAGATAATTATTTCATAATTATTCTTCAAATTACACTCGAGTTAGATTTCATCTCATTCTAGTTCTAATTCTAGTTAAATTCAGATTAAGTACAGGTATTAGTCCTTTGGGATTTGACCTCGGTCTTACCGAGTTTATTATTACATCACAACCCTGCACTTGGGGAGTGAACAACCGTAAATCAACTGGTCAATCAACCAGAGGGATAACCTCAACCTCGGGTTGGGGAAGTCCAGGATGAGAATGAGGTTATCAAGCACCCTCGCCTCATACTTTATGAGATTATTTACAACCGGCGGGGGTGAGCACGCACTCATGCATGATTTTTCCAGAGAATGATCATCCACTCCTAGGATATCATTTACAACTGTTATAAAAGACTATTCTTAATCTAGCTTAGAGATAGAAAGCTCAAGGAGAAGAAAATCATCCCCAGACAAGTAGTAGTGCGTCCCTCAATCCAAGCTCCCGTGAGCGTCTTGTGGCCTGATATCGCGCAAGTGGCTACCTGATTGTCATTTCTAATTCAATGGCCCACATTAGATAAGTGTTTCAAGGTACCTAAATCATTGAAAGTGTATGGGGCTTATAGGGCTTGTTATGGAGGAGATTGGGACTGCTTTAAAGTAACCAGGCCCATCATATACTTGTCCCAAGGTGGCCTAGCTGGGCTGCTCCCCTTTCACAACAAAACCCGAACTGGACCTGTTTTGGCCCAGATATTGGATCCAACAATAGGCCTAAATATGGTTGGCCCACTGCTTCACATCGTGCAGCCCACCTGACCTTTAGATGAGGTACGACCCTCCTATAGCAGTGTGCGGCCCACCTTTATATATGGTGAGGCTCACTTGGGTTTTAGATAAGGTGAGGCCAACCAGCTATAGTGTGGTGAGGCCTACCTGTCCTAGACAGGGTGCGACCCACTGCTCCATGCGTGGTGCGTGCAGCCCATGTTTGAAGCTCCCTTTGCAGCCCACACAAGGGCCCATTTTTTGCACCCTAAGGCTCACCTCAAGGTGGTTATGAGCCCAACTTAAAGAGGTTTTGGGCCTAGCTCTCAACTTTGATAAAGTACTGGCCTTAGCCCAGCCTCATGGTCCAACAGAGTGGCTGTCTGTGGCCTTATCAAAAGATGACCTTGGCCCTGATCGGAGGTCGCTTTTGGTCTCGCCCTAGGCCTGATGAGGGACTGGTTCTAGAAATCATCCTTGGCCCATCACAGAGACCAGCTGCTGGCCTGGTTTCTGCCATAGTTTTTGGCCCAGCTGAGCTTGTTCTCAACACATAGCAAAGCCCATACCTTTGTACTTTTCCTATTCAGAACTGAGGTTGAACTTGGCCCAAAACATGGGTAGCTAGGAGCCGGCTCTGCCTGGGTCGAGGCCCAGCTAGGAGTTTATCTCCCTCGCCCATTCATGATGTCCTAAGGGCCCGATTTTGGCCTAGAAAGCAGCCATGGTGAAGGCTAGTTCCAGTCCAAACTGCAGTCGTTGCTAAGCCTGGATTCAGCCTAAAACAGAGCTCCTATCTTGATTGGGTTCTAGCCCAAAACAGAGCCATCGTTTGGTTGGTTCCAGCCCAAAACACCACCATTGTTTGGCCTGATTTCGGCCCAGGACATAACCATTGATTAGCTTAGTTCCGGCTCATTATGTAGCCGTTACTCAGTCTGTTTTCACCCAAAGATACAACCATTTGTTGGCCTGTTTTTGGCTCACTTAAGTGCTATTTTTAGCTAAAACGGAAAGCTATAAGAAGATGGGGGAGGACAGGTTACCTGACTCAGAGACTAGCAATGCACCCATGCTTCACACATTCACCTTTCTTCCTCTCTTTACCCCCTGTCTGTGAAGCTACAAGCCCCACACTGATCTGACTCGGTCTGACCCTTGCACGGACTGGGTTGGAGCAGTGTGAACTGAGTTCACTAGGCCAGCTGGTTCCTCTCTACTTCTCTCTGTCTTTCATTTCTCTTTCTCCTTTCTCCTTTCACTCTTAATGGTGTGGATCCTAATGCTACAGGGCCCTTTTTATAGTAGTGGGAGAGAATATAACACCCGTTCCATCCTATAAGTATGATCGACTGGTTAGTAGGTGAGACTCACCTTCCGAAATAAAACTCGATAATACCTACATGTACAATTTAAATACTCAAAAGAACCCCTTATAGTGCACCCCTCATAATGTGACCATAAATAACTGAAACCGATACCATGATGACCACCCTGAACATTCTATACCATTTTCTATGCCTATGTGCATGATGATCGGCGCTTTTGGCCAGACTTAGATCGACCATGCAAAGTACACACCCGATTGGCCGGAACCCCAAGACTTTGAAACCTATTCCATATCGAGCGCACATCGCCACGATCGTGGAGGTACCACCCATGCATCTGTGCGACGCTCTGTTAGTGAGATACACCGTGAAGAATCGTCAGTGTCTCATATGTGCAAGGCGTCATATAACATGTGCACAACACATGCTCCCATACATGTGTCATACCACACATGGGTGAGAGAATCTTTACCCATGTGTGTAATGTCACACATCCATACCCCTCCCTTTCTCATGTACACTCCAAAGTCAACTCTCCTCCTTACCATATCTCATGCATGACATTATCACACCATGCCATCTCATGCCCCTTTAATCCACATTAATTCTTAATCATAAACAAATTCTCATAATCTTAGCCTAAGCTAAGATTAATCACATTAGCCTAACCTAACCATATTCTTATCCATTTCTCTACATAAACCCCTCCACCCCTTAGCCTTTTCACCATTTTTTCTACAACTAGAGAGAGAGAGAGAGGTGGGCCATCAATCTCATCTCTTTCATCTATCTCAACCATCAATTCCATCTCTTCCATCCATCTCAACCATCCATCTAGTTCTTCAAGGTGAGTACAACCCCTTCAATTTCCCTTCTCTTTGATTCCTTTCTTTCCTTATATATGATGTAGGTGTAGGGCTCATTGATGTGGGCCCTATTTTGGAGACTACACATCATGTAGACCGTTTGTAGCAATTAATGGGTTGGATGATGGTAAACCACAAATCTCAACCTGATTTGGAGTTTGTGTGGGATCCACTAACCATGGCCCCACCTTAATGCCTAACAGCCATCGAACCTATCTACACGGTCACCCAACGACCCACATGATATATCTGTTTGTCCAAAGCCTACACACACCACACCTATTATGTGTGTATATATGTATATATAATGATGTTGCAGCATCCCATATCACTACTATTGTATCGTGGAGACAAATGAAAAGTGTGGGTCCACATAAGGCAACACCAAAGTATATGTGTTAGATCCACACCTGCCATCCGTTTTCCCAAGTTATTTAGAACATGAGTCCAAAGATGATCAGATCCAAGTATGGGTGGGCCACACTGTTGAAACAATAGTGATTAGATGTCTATCAGTGGACACCGTTGGAAACCTATATATACATGTATACACATAGAGAGAGAGAGGTAAGGGATGTCCTTTCTGGACGTTGTTAAGAGAGAGAGATGCCCAGTCCTTTTCTTGAAAATGGATGTGAGGCCCACTATGACACCCCCATGATGTATGTATCTAATCCACACTGTCCACTCAATTTTTCAGCTCAGTTTAGCCCTTGAGTCGAAAAATGAAGCTAATCCAAATCTCTGGTAGGCCACACCATCAAAAAGGTTATTTCAATAGTGGTAAACTGTTAGGACCCACTATGCGTCAAAACATGCTGGATATTAGACTTGTTGCATCTGTCACAAGCTAGAGAATGCAACAGATGGACTGGATTATCTTGATGTGGGCCCCACCTATGAAAAACCACGATAAAACTAAAATTTTAAAAAAATATAAAAAAAATAAAAATAACATGCTTAGACGCCACTTGCTGTCAGCATCCAGAGGACACTGCAGCAAGCAGCGTCCTGCTGCCGGACACTGGAGGAACGATGGGTCCCACCACTGGTCTCACCTCGATGTATGTTGACTATGTACATCGTCCATTTGATGAGTCCCCTTGAAAAATTGGGTCATTCAAAAAATCAGCTGTAAATGGAACTCAGGTGGCCCACACCATCTAAGATCATGTAAAGATAGAATTAAAAAAACTAAATAGTTTTGTGGGTCTGTTCATGAGGTATGCATCGTATCCAAACCATCCATCCATTTGGTGAGATCTCTAAAACAATCTCTAAAAATAGATGGACGGTGCAGGTATAATACATCACTTGAGACCCATGTAATTTTGAACTCCTTGAACCGTTGGTACAACTCGGAACTCGAGCATATGAAAGCACGGGCTGGAGTCTACCTGAAACTTGGATGTATTTGAACCTTGGTCTGACCCCTCAACTAAGTGGGACACACATAATGGATGGGCTGGATTTGTAATCCACATCTTGGCGGCCCAACAAATGATTATGAACATTTTAATGGAGGGTAAACCTCTCAACTGTTGTAGTTTGGCCTACACAAGTCACTGATTGACTTGATTTTAGACCCTAGGCCCACCATGGAACGGTGCATCTAACTAATGGGGCAGATGTTCAACACGCATCATGCTGGGCCCACATAGCTGGACTCACATATAAAATTGTTAGCTGATTAGTACGCCCCATTATTAGTTCACACTTCACTATTAGCCACCCCCACTAGGGATCCATACTAAGACCTAAGTGTTGAAATGAGGGATCTTTCACACATTCTACCACCGGTGCTATGGATCAGGGTGTATATACATAATATGTAAGACCCGTATCCTAATTCGTACTATTCCGTCAACTCCCGCAATCCTTCCTGTTGAATTCCGGCAACCTGCGATCGATAATCGATGTTTGCGCCTGAACCTTAGTCGTATCCTATAGAATTGAGTCGGCTTGATCTGAGACTTGTACCATTACGATCGCATAGTCACCGTGGTTCCAACGCCGTGACTCATGTACCGATCCGATACCCTGACTAAGAGATGTGAGCCGGCGTTTATTTTGAGAAAATGCCGTGCGTTTATAATCCCATGAGAATCTCTACAACATGTCCCATCAATCCCATCAATCACCTCTCATGTCAAGTACTAAGCACCCATGCTTTCTTTCTCCACAAGTCAAGCAAATCCAAAGTCAACCAATCCATCACCTCACATCCATCACTCACATCTCTCTTACAACCACCACATCTCTCTCTTTTCCTTCACATTTCCCAACCATCCCCTAAGAAACAAGAGAGCCCACGTCCAAGCCCTTCTTAAGGGAGAAAAGAGTTTGTGTGGCCCACCTTCCCATCCCAAATCTCTCATCCTAGTCATTCATTCTTCATCTTCCACCATCAAAGTGAAGCGTAAGGAGATAGGCGTTCCAACGGACCGAGAAGAACAAATGGTGGGTACTTTTATAGGTGTAGATTTCTTGTTTTGATGATGGACCAAGTGAGGCCTACCGATCAATGGTATGGATCTCATTTTGGACCCTAAATGTGGCCAATGGCCCACTTTGATTTCAAGATCAATCCATGATGGGACCATTCTCCATGGACCCCATCATGATGTTTAATTTCTTTACATAAATGGTCATTTAGACCGTCCATTTCGGTGGAGAAAGGATCTCCACCGTTGATTTTGACCGGTGAGCCCATATGAAATGGGACCCACTTAATGTATGTTGTAGACCATGCACCGGAGGGCCCATAGTGCCGGGGTCCCTCCATCACATGTGTCCCTCTCAATCTCTCTCTCTATTTTATTTATTTATTTATTTATTCTGTATGTGATGATATGGCCGTGTGGCCCACTTGGATGGACCCCACCATGAAGCATGTATTTTATCCAAGTTATCTATAGGTGGGGCCCACTTTATATATGTATTGTTTCTGCACCATTCATCATTTGGTGGCCCACATGAGCGGGGCCCACCTTCCATACTTGGAATGCCCAAACCGTCCAGCGTCCCTGGACGCTGGACATCAATTGAAAATACAAATTTTGGCTTGGTTCAAGGCTTTTGGGAAGGGCCACTTGTGTAGGCCCCACCTTAATGTATAAATTAAATCCACGCCATTCATCCAATTTCCCAGCTCGTTTTAGGCGTTGAGCCGAAAAATGAAGCTAATCCGAATCCTAGGTGGGCCATACCACAAATGCTAAGGGATTCGGCTACCCACGTCATTTCTTACCTTTTTGCTTGGGAGGTTTGAAGTGAGTTTTCACTCATGGGACCCATGTCAATGTATTTTTTAGATCCATACCATACATTCATTCTCTAGAATAGTTTAGCCGTGGAGCCCAAAACTCTACTAGATCCAACCATCATGTGGACCACACCACAACCGATGGTGGTTGTGGGAGCACTCCCTCACGTCAACCATGCGGACGTGGGTGGGGGCATCCAGCCATGGACCACACCTTGATGTAATTGTTTAATCCATGCCGTCGACCACCTTCCTCATATAGTTTTAGGCTATTAGTCAAAAAAATGAGACAAATCTTAGTTCTTAGTGGACCGCACCGAGGGAAACAAAGTCTCACTGTTGGAACCTTATAATACCTACTGTTGTGTGTATAAGTGGTGAACCTATTCATCATTAAGCTCTTTTGCTATGTAGAAAGCTGGTTGATATAATAGACGGAATGGATTACCCACTAGTGGGCCCCATATAATAGAATAAGATTAAAAAAATAAAGGAAGAAAGAGAAGAAAAAAAAAGAGTACGTCCCTGGATGTTTTTGTCTAGGGACGGTGAGGGTGGAAGCGTTACTGGGCTGCCACCACACGTAGACCCCATCATGACGAATTTGTTTGATCCACACCGTCCACCATCTTCTCTGTATAATTTTAGGCTATGTGCCAAAATTTGAGGCAAATATGAATCTCGAGTGGGCTGTACTAAGGGTATAAATACCCATCTGTTGAAACACTCTAGGGCCCTCTTTGGAGTCCCTTGTTATCCAAATCAGTCCTAGTCAGAGTCTATTTGACCTCATTCGAGGTGGCCAAGAAGGTGAACAGATTAGATTATTCACTTGGGGTGTCCCACCATGAATTGTATTGTGAGGCCCAAAATAGTGTATGTGTTTTATTCACACCGTCCACAGGACGGTGGAACCCACCATGGCATGTGTTTCATTCATGTTATCCATCATGAGGTGGAACCCACCACGATATATATGTGTTTTATCCACTCCATCCATTGATTTCAGGATGAAAAATCATCCGGAAAGGATTGTTTTTGGAGTGAAATCTGTGCAGTCCATGGGTTTGTCTACTTCGCCATCCATCTTGTATTTAACGGCTAGGATGTTACAACAGCCCACATGGTTTCAAAATGCCACTTTGGCAAGGGTTAAATCTTCCTTCTGAACACAATGGACGGTACGGATCGATGATTTAAATGTGGAGTAGGCCGTACTAAAAAAAAATTTTAAATGCACAGTGTGTTTACGTAAATGAGAAAATATCATGCATGTATATACATGATGTGCATGGAATGTACATATAGGTCCATGGTGATGATCGTGAGAAATCTGCTCCGTCCATCCACATTGTCAACTCATTTAAAGCTTTGAGACTGAATTTGAAGCTTATCCAGATAGTAGGCGGGCCCCAAATCATGATTTCAACGGCTGGTCTACCAGTTTAGCCATTTTCAAAAGGATTCAGGAGCTGAAATTTGACGTGTAAGGCTAATTTGTGGTCCCAAGGTTACATATAAAGTTTTGAGTTGATTGGATGGTGGCAACCCCATAATCTTACACTCTGGATGGGTTTTTAGGCCCGTTTAACAGGAGGCCTTAGGAATTTTAATGGTGGAAATCATTACCACTACTTATCTATTGGTGTGGCCCATTTGATACGCATATGGCCCATGTGATGTGGCCCACTTACCATGTTTAAAGCCCGATGTTGAGGCCCACCTTTGGTGTGTTAATGGCCCATGGGTTGAGGCCCATTGTAATGAATTTGGGGTCATGGGTTGAGGCCCATTGTGATGTATTAGGCCCATGGGTTAAGGCCCATTGTGATGTATTCTAGGGCCCATGGGTTAAGGCCCATTGTGATGTATTCTAGGGCCCATGGGTTAAGGTCCATTATGATGCATTAGGGCCCATGGGTTGAGACCCATTGTGATGTATAAAGGCCCGTGGGTTGAGACTCACTGTGATGTGTATAGGGCCATGGCTTGAGGCCCAGTGTGATGTATTTGGAACCCATGGGATGAGGCCCATTTAGTATGATTCCACCTTGGGTTATGTAATGACATTTATGGCGAGCCATGCCTTGGGAGCAATGTTGGTTTGACGTCCACATTGTAAGAATAATGTTGGTTAAATGTCCGCATTATAACTCTCCCTAGGGCCCATTGATAGGCCCATACTAGTTGTGTGTAGATCGTCCAAGCCCATCTGCATTGTAAAGATAGTTCATCACTTTATAACATGCCTAGTATAACTCCATGATTCATGAACATACGCATCATATGTATGCTTGATATGAGTAGTGACTGATCATAGCACATGCCATTGGACAGACCATTTGTGAGACTCGTTATGAGACAGAGTGCCCCACATCATCGTGCTGTATGTGCTGGATTGCTGCATGATTTGACGGTGTGATTCATGCATTTCGCATTTATATATCATGATCACTGCACGCCCTAGCGACTCAGGGCTATGACCTCCACAGGCACATCGTGGATGGCTAGATGGGACACCAAAAATGGTTCTAGCACTATGGGGCACGTAGGATGTCCTTGGGTGAAAATTCCAGAACCTCCGAGGCCAGGAGTATCCCCAATGTCTAGACCGAGTGGAACATGAGCGCCCGAGTGCCAAATACCAGTAGGCCGCGTCTCCCACTCTGTCATGGTCGGTTGGGAGGGGGTGTGGCCTTACCCGCCCGAGGGAGGAGGATATAAGCTAAGCTGAGTATGACCAACTCATAAATGGGTCCGCTATCGACGAACCGGGTAGGTATTGACAGACTACTGGCTAGGCGGATAGTGAGATCTCTTCCACTCGCAGGGCTGTGCAACCAGGGAGGAGGCAATCTTTGTGGAGTGTAATAGACCCCGGTGATGATCCTAAAGAGTAACCGTACTGATACGTGGACTTGATATGAGGACTGACATGATAGTATGATACCCCATCACTATTGCACATGTGGGCGGGCGCACGTGGGCGGACGCTGATGTGGGCGGGTGTGATGTGGGCGGGACTGAGGCCTGGGTGAGTTACTACACTAGGCGAGCTACCAGCGGTTGGCAGGCTACTGTGCTGACAGGCTACTGAGCAGTAGTTGTGCACTCATTCATTCATCCATTCACTATCCACTCGGGCTGGTGGTGCGTAACTATTTGTTACGTGTACATTCGCATAGCCAGGATTTCGGTTGGACGCGCGATTAACCTGAGATCAGGAGTTTATCATCTTGTGTCTGACTATCCAAATTTAGGTATGGGACTGGTTTAGATAGAATTTCCTTATGATAGGCCCTATAGCTTGCAATACTTCGTACTATCATCCCGACTTCATATTTCAGCATAGTCATTTCATTCGCATCGCATATTACATTGTATTCGCAATACTTAGTATTATGGGTTATGATGTTTTGCACTTATATGGCCTGGATGAGATTGATGATATTTATGGCTCACCTGGATTTGCATATTGCATTTCATCCTCAGCATCTGTTATTGTCTTATAAGTTTTGCATTGCATGGCCTTGGTATGGATGATAGCATTCATGCCTTGCATCACATAGCTTTGGTACAGCTGATTGTATTCATGGACTCATCATATATTTTCACATCACTCTGATATCGTATGAGTCATGATCTGGCCAGTATTTCTGCTTATTCTGATTTTGTATGATTTATCAGCTTTATGGTATACTTGGCACTTATCTTGTGCACACACTTTCACCACCCTCTAAGCTTTCTATAAGCTTATGCACGATAGATGCGTGCAGGTAGCGTTAGGTTGCAGCAGCATTGAGCTTGGAGCGTGCAGCTGTCTTCTGGAGCTTTGATTTCGATATATGTATTTCTCTTTCAGCATTGTATTCAAATGGTTATATTAATGGATATGTGATGATGATGTTGCCTTTGTGAATTAGGTATACTTGCGATTATGCTCCATTACAAAATAAAAAAATAAAAAAAAATTCATACTGAAAATCCTCCTTGTAGGATCCCAGGATCGGAATCTGGCATGCGGGTGCCGGGATCCGACAATGAGGCACTACGGAGGCTGTCGGCGCCAGATTCGGCGATCGAGATTCCTGTGAATCCGATTTCCGGGTTTGGGGTGTGACATAATACATATATGGTGAAACTAAAATTTGGACTTCTCAATAACTATATGTTCTCCTCATCAAAGCCCATATAAGCCCACCATGAATACTTCGTTGTGTATTGGACCTAAGGTCACCCTATATGACAGGAATTTGTGGCCCAATGTCATAATTATCTTAAATAGTCATAATAGGCATGTAAATCACCCAATACAATGCAATGATCAAATCATAGAGTATGCAATTCGATTGTTAGTAGGATATTCATACATAAGAAGGGATGTTAATTTATAAAAATGAGTCATAACTAAAATTCCGACCAAGTACTGTAGTTTAGAAATTACAAGGACTACAATTCGATTAATCATGATTAAAACAAGAAGAGAAAAGTATTTTGTAGTCGAAAGTACCAAGCTACGAGGCCACAAGTTGACAGCATCATGTAGGAATTGGTTACCCAAGTACGCGGTTCTTTAATAATCTTGCACCCTACATATCGGTATACATTGAGTTCTAATCATCCTTGAGTCGCTTGTCATTATCATCACTATGCATTCCATGACATGATATATGATGAGAAATAGTAACTAAATTCTTTACAACATCACGGATTGACTGTATTATGATAAGGATGATGATATTGAATCATGGACACCGAAAATATGAAAATAGTAGGGGATGATGTGCCCCTTGGGTTGAGAGATCCTAAACCCCAATGGTACCTTGGGATGCCTCACCATTGGGTCGGGTGAATACATGAGCCATGGATTTGCCTCCTACTTACGAGGCCAGGTTGAGAAGGGGTATGTCCGATCCGCCTTAGGGCTGAGGTGACAAACGGGGACCAGTTTGACCCACCGGCGAGGAGAAGCGCAAACGAGGTCTGCTACTAGTGTACACAATGTTGGTTGTAACCTCATTGGTGGGTAGTGAGGTCGATTGCTGGTGTCTGACACATGGGCATGCATCGACCCCAGTGGATCCTAAGTTCCAACAATATATTGATCATAGTCGATATGATGATGTTCAGGAGTGGTGCGGTCAAGTCCGTGGTGAGAAGACTATTGGCAGGTGTTTCTATAGTTAGCATACAGTTATGTTATGCATTTCACAGATGATCATGCTCCATTCATTAAGACATTGCTTTTCACAGTTTATTACTTTTGATAGTTCTTTCATTATATTTTTTTATGTGAACTTATCTTATGTACTTATCATGTGGACTTTGCATTTGTCAATTATATCTTTTATATTAACCTATCTTGCGTACTTACCATGAAGACTTTACACTTGTTAAGTTATAAGGCTTACTTGTCTTTAAATCACTCAGGTAAAGGATCTAAAGAAGAAAAACAAGTAGCGACTATGAGTTAGGTGCCACGTCAAGGGAGCTAATTTGACTTTTAAAAATTTTGAACGATACATGATGAATATATGTATCGTGTAGACAAATGTTGTACTTTTAAAATTTTGTAGTACCCAGTTTACTTGTATGCAGATGTTACTTATCTTATCTCTGATGTTTCTGTTATGAAGAATGAATGGTGATATTTATCCTTTACAATACCTTGCCAGACTCCAAGATTGGGGCTTAGTGTGTGAGCATCGGGTACCAATCCCGGAGTTCGGCTTGTCATGCGCCAGATCCAATAGATATACCAGTATTCTAAGACTATTCGGTCTGGGCTATGACAGAGAAGGCCCCAACGGTTGGAAAAATGCCTCCCTTTCGATGGTTTTGATTGACAAATGGCCATGCATGGGGCCAATCCAATCCTATGGATGGATTGCTGATGCTCTGGTCCACCAGAAAATTAACTTTTCTGATCTGGTGGGGTCCGTCACGTGATCTTGTTTGGATGGGTTATTGGGGAAGATTATCGACCCTCTAATGGCAGATTGCTTTACCATATATTTTAACATGATCTGGTCCATTTGAGCAGACCAGATCGGACCTCTGACCAATGTGGGGTCCACTTTTTGGGCCCCAAACGTCAGTTTCAAATCATCTCGCGAGAATCTCCACTTCTCGTGAGATGATGCGTTTCTCATCTCCTTCTCATCTCATCCAGAACAAGCGGTTGGGACGGCTCCACATGGCCTGAGGAATGGTTAGAAATGCGCCAACGCCTCCTTCATGAAATGAAAATCTACCTTTTGCTTTACTTTGGGCAGGCCTTGCTCGGCCATTTCTAAAAAAGAGAGAGCGTGGCTCTCTCAGGGCGATGGGTGGCTGGGATGCCCTGATCAGGACAATCATGGGCCACCCATGCATCCACAGGCTGGGCCCACACCTCAGATCCTAGCCACGTGTAGTCCTTTGGACGGTTGCATCCTAATTTCTTTGTTCCTTTGCGTGGGCTTAGGTGCCTATACCGTTATGTTAAGACAGGTCCCATGAGTCAATTGAACGATTTGGATCTCTCAGAAAGTGGTCAGGGTGGGCTACTTTGGAGGTTAAAGATCCATAATTTGAATTTGCAAACGGGTGAGAGAACTCTGCCATTCTTTCGCAAGGAGCATGGTCAAAGGTCGTTTGACAGGTCCCATGCATCCAGTGCACGTCGTGCATGAGTACGTTAGGTGTACTCGTACCCTGCGTAGGCCCACTTGTGATGCTTGGGACGGATCCATGTCATCCATCCCTCTTTAGGGTCCCACTTAGGAGCCCTGGCCCAGTTTGGGGCAGAACTAGGACTTAGGTGGACCGTATTACGCATCTTAGGCCATTTTACGATCAATACTGTCGATCTAATGGCTGGATTGACCTAGTACTTGATTTTAACGGCCGAAAGTGGGTTTGGGACGTATTAGTCGCTTGGTTCGCTCTCCAATAGTCCCTAGATGTCGATTACCTGGGCGTTGCTTCGTTTCTTAACTATTAGTTGACTTAAGAACTGCTTTAACTTAAGGGGATTAATCAGGGTTACCTTCTTGACTTTCGTGGGGTGCAATCGGTTCCCAGGTCTCCGATGGACAGCTTCAACGTCGACTGGAAGTCTCATCCTGTACATGTCAAGTTCAAGTCGTCTAGTTAATCGACCTTGGTTTTTCATAGACGTAGTTTTAAGGGGTAACACCTGTGCACTAGAGGTGCGGGGTGTTACAGTCTACCCCCCTAAAAAAAATTCATCCTCAAAATTACTTACGGTACGCTCTTGTATAAGTGAGGGTATTTCTCCTTAACATCAGCTTCTTATTTTCAAGTCGCCTCTTCTTCTCCACGATGTGACCAAAGAACCTTGACTAATGGTATAGTCTTTGTCCGTAGGACCTGCTCCTTATAGTCTAAGATGCGGATAGGCTCTTCAGTGTAAGAGGCGTTGTCTGTAACCTCAATATGCTCCCATTTAACAATGTGTGATTTGTCTGGCGTGTATTTTTTTAACATGGATACGTGAAAGACATTGTGAATATTGGCCAGTGCAGTAGGTAGCGCAAGGTGATATGCTATGGCTCCCACATGATCCAAAATCTCGAAAGTCAAATGAAACAAGGTGCTAGCTTCCCTTTCTATCCAAACCTCATCAAACCGTTCATAGGTGACACGTTCAGAAACACATGATCGCTAGTCGCAATCTCCAGGTCGGGTCGTCGATTATCCGCATAGTTTTTTGTTTGCTCTGGGTGGTACATAAACTCTTCTGAACCACATCAATGACTTTTGTAGTAGCTTGAACCAGCTCGGGCCCTAACAAGCTTCTCTCTCTGACCTCCGCCTAACACTAAGGAGCTTGGCAAGGGCAACCATAGAGAGCCTTATATGGTGTCATGCCTATGCTAGACTGAAAGTTGTTGTTGTATGCGAATTCTACTAGAGCCAAGTGATCGTCCCAGTTGCCCTGAAAATCTAGAATACATGCTCTCAGCATATCCTCTAAAATCTGATTTACCCTCTCAGTCTGTCCATCTGTCCGAGGATGGAACACCATGCTGAACTTGAGCTTTGTGCCCATCCCTTCCTGTAACCTCTTCCAAAAGGCAGAAGTAAATCTGGAATCTCTATCTGATATAATCTCCTATGGAACTCTGTAGGATCGCACGACTTCCCAGATGTATAACTTTGCCAAACTATCGATGGAATCTGTAGTGCGAATCGGGAGGAGTCGAGCAGCCTTTGTCAACCTATCGACGATGACCCAAATCGAGTTGTGCTTCCTCTGTGTCCTAAGAAGGTTGGATATGAAGTCCATGGAGATGTTATCCCACTTCCATTTAGCTAGCGACAGCAATTGTAGGAGGCTAGCAGGCTTGCGATGCTCGGCCTTAATTTTCTGGCATACCATATACTTTGCCACAAAGCCTGCGATGTCCCTCTTCATGTTGTTCCATCAGTACAGTCTCTTGACGTCATTATACATCTTGGTGCTACCCGGGCGGATGGTCATTTTGGAGTGATGTGCCTCTGTCATCACTTCTTTCCTCAAATCCGTATTATTGAGTAGCATAATCGCCCCCAATATCGAAGACCGCCATCATCACCAATCCTCCAATCGGATATTTTCTCGCTCCTACTCATCTCCTTCATCTTAGCTAGCCATTCGTCCTGACCTTGGACTGAAATCACATGGCGCATTAGGGTAGGTTCAATGGTTAGAAGAGCCACGCATGCATCTGTCTCATCAAGCGTGAGTTGGACGTCGAAGTCCTGGACAAACTCCATCATCTCCCATTCCTTGATCATCAGAGTGGCTACTAGCTCATGCTTATTCTTCCGACTCAGATCATCGGCCACTGAGTTCACCTTACCTGGATGGTAAGATATATCAAAGTGGAAGTCTTTGAGTGTTTCCATCCACCGACGCTGGCGCATGTTCAAGTCCTCCGTGAATATATACTTTAAACTCTCGTGGTCGCAGAACAATTGAAACTCTTCTCCATAGAGGTAGTGTCTCCATATCTTCAGGGCGAAGACCACTACTGCTAACTCTAGATCATGAGTCGGGTAGTTCTCTTTATGCTTCTTCAACTGCCTTGAAGCATAAGCGATCACTTTATCATTTTGCATCAGCATAGACCCTAGTCCCAACTTTGACGCGTCGCTATACACGACGAACGTCTCTCCTTCTTATGAAAGAGTACTGGCGAGGAAGTCAGTCTCATCTTTGGCTCCTGGAAGGCCGCTTCCGTATTTTCGTCCCACGTAAACTGATTATTCTTCTTTGTCAGTTGGGTGAGCGGTTGTGCCATTCTAGAGAACTCCTTGATAAAACACCTATAGTATCCTGCCATGCCTAAAAAATTTCGAACCTCGGTAACTGTAATGGGCTGCTCCCACTTAGACACTGCTTCTACCTTAGCCGGATCAACCGCTATCCCCTCTGCTTTCACTATATGCCCCAGGAATTTCACTTCTTCTTCCTAGAATTTACACTTGCTCAGTTTGGCGTACAACTGATTCTCCTTCAGAGTGTTTAAGACCGTATGGAAGTGTTGATCGTGTTCTTCTCGACTCTTCAAGTAAACCAATATGTCATCAATGAATACAATCACGAACCGGTCCAAGTATGGCATGAACACCCGGTTCATTAGGTCCATAAACACAGCAGGGGCATTGGTGAGGCCGGATGACATAACCAGAAACTTGTAGTGCCCATAGTGAGTCCTCAACGCCGTCTTTGGGACATCCTCATCCCTGATCCTCAACTGATGGTACCTTGAGCACAGATCTATCTTAGAGAAGTACTTAGCATCCTTAAGCTGATCGAATAGATCGTAGATACACTGTAGGGGGTATCTACTCTTGATTATCATATCATTCAGTCTTCTGTAGTCTATACAGAGGCGCATTGACTCATCCTTCTTTACAAAGAGAACAGGCACTCGTCGGATGAAACCTTGAGCCAGTAGTTCATCAATCCAACTCTTCAACTCCTCCATCTCACAAGGAGGCATGCGAAATGGAGGAAGTGATATAGGGGCGGTCCCTGGCTTGAGATCAATATAAAAATCTACCGCTCACTTAGGGGGCAACCCAGGTATTTCCTGAAACACTTCGGGAAAATCTTAGACTATCGGTATTCGTCTGATGGTGGCTTTCATTGTCTCAGCTTTGTTTAAAGCCTGCAAGCTCTCGAACACCTAGTGCCTGCCCCTTCCCTTCAAAGTGAACGAGTCCTGCCCAGGGACGGATATGGTAACCGTCTTGTCGTGACCGTCCATGACTACACGTGCTAATGTTAGCCAGTCCATCCTGAGGATGACGTGAAAGTGTTTGACGGGCATGATGATTAGGTCCACGGACACTTCACGATTTGTGAGAGTGATGGGACATGCTCTACACATCTTGTTTATTTCTACGAATTTACCCATAGGGGATGCTACAACTGGGGGCATGCATTCGAGCTATTTTCAATTCTAGTCTAGATGCAATAGTAGAATCAATAAAAGACAGAGTTACACCAGAATCAAACAAAGTGAGTACAGGGGTACCGTTAATGTAAGCGGTACCATGGATAGTCTGAAGGGGATCTTGCTCAGCTTCTGTGGCAGCAACTGTATATACTCATGCTGGGGGAGCCCTCTACTGGGCTGGGGGTCCCTGCCTAGGTTGTTGGGGTCTGCGTGTTGCTCTGGTCGTTGCCTGGTTCTACTGGGGTCGGTTCTCTAAGGGTGGAATACCCTGATCCCGCATTCTCTGGAAACAGTTCCGAGCAATGTGGTTTGCCCTATCGCAATAACCATAGCCCCTGCAGGAAGGCAAAGGTGGAGCCCGCGCAAGTAGCAAAAATCTTTTTATTGGAATAGGTGGGGCAAGTGGTATCTACCTTGGCCTGACCAGGGCATCTTGTGCTGGAAGGCGGGAGCAGATGGTGCGCTTGAAGTCTTTCTCTACTTGCATTGCCTTGTTCACCAATTTCAGAAAGTCTCTAAAATTTTAGGTGCACAACCGAAATTGTATCCCGGGCTTTAGCCCCTCCTTAATCTTCTCCAACTTATACTCCTCATCCTCGAGGGCTTTAGGTACATACCGAGACAGCTTATCAAACTTCACCTCATACTGGGCGACTATTAGGTTTCCTTGTTCCAGCTTAAGGAACTGCGCGATCTTCTCGTTTCGGCATGACTGCGAAAAATATTTCTCTAGGAACTTTGTCCTGAAGCCAGCCCATGTCCAGGCATATCCAGCTGGCATGCCTCTTTGTACGTTGTCCCACTAGTTTTTTGCCTCTCTCGAGCAGGTATGTGGCTAGTGTGACCATCTGGGAGTCTGTGCACTCCATTGGCCTCATCATTTTGGCGATCCTCGCCAACCAATGCTCGGCTTGAACTGGGTCAGGTGCTCCTCCAAAAGTCAGCGGGCGGAGCCTCACGAATTTATAGAACACATCCAAACCTTTGACGTCCCTATCCCGGGATGCCGTTTTCCTCTCCCGAAGAGTCTCCACCAGTAGTACGTGTACATCCTGCAGCTGCTGGATGAATGTATCATGTTGTTGCTGCATAGTGCCGACCATCTGCACAAATGCTGCAAGGGCCGTTGCCTCTGTTGGCGAATCTGCATATGCATCCACTGAGGGTCCAGCCGAAGGGGTCTACCGCTTGAAGTACTGCGAGGGCAATCCTGACGTGAATATTTATGGAGAGGGAGTCCCCTACCACTTCGGACCTTGTGTCCCCATTTGCCACTCAAGGTTGAAGGCCTGGTGTGTAGACGGGGCTACACTCTTTTTGGCACTCTGGAGATGGGAGGGGGTGGATGTCGATTGTGCGGGTCTGGTGTAACCGCAATATGGGTGGCATGACTACCTATGTGATCAGAATTTTAAGGTTCAGGTATGAGGAAAAAGTAGTTCTAGTCAATTACAAGGCAACACAATAGTTAGAGATCTATCTTGGATGAATTCTCAATGGGAAGTTCAGACGATCAACTTGCCGTTCCCAAGAGATTCTAGGTTCTTTCCTAGGTGATTCATACTCTAAGTTCTTTCTAACTATTGAGGATTCCTTCATAAGTTCAAATGTTCATTCTGCTAATATCTAAGGGGCCTAATTGTTTTTTCTTTAAGTTTACTCATCCTTCCTACTCCCTAAGGGAAATGTCTAAGTTCTGCCTGTCAATCCCTTAAGGTTTTGTATATTAATCCCACAGCCAGGCTATCTTATACTCCTCTTTGATACCAACTTGTAACGCTCCAGTTTTCAGAACTCGAGTACACGACTCGTACACCGAAAATCTAGGAGTTAACTGAATAACAATGGTAATCAATAAAAATCAAAGTGCAAGTAGCGGAAAACAACCATAGCATAGATATGACCAAAATGGAAAACAATATCCTAGCCCACTTAGCTGGAGGCCAAATACAAAATCCTCAAATGTAATAATTCTAAATAAACCATCATAAATGAAACTACTAGTTGAGGTCATAATATGCAATCGCATCCTGGTACGGTTCCTCATCGTAAGGCTCCTCCTCGACTGTGGTCGCCTCCGGATCCACCACGAGTCCATCAGCCCATGTATCCTCCGCACGGTTGAGCATTGATGAATGAGTGGCTAGCTCAGTTTGATCTCCCCTCAAGATTTCACACCGCCGCCCTAGACAAGAAATAGCATAAAACATCCAAGAAACCCAAAATATAGTCAATGCAGTATTATCATGTGCATGAATGCGTGAATGAAATCATCGCTCCGGGGATGCTCATCCATGCGGACAGTGGGCTCGTCACCCATGCAATCATCAACCTGGAAAAACTCATCCAGTTTGACAAAATATGTACATCACGTACGATAGTGATAGACACTGGTCTGTGCCATGTATGCATGATTAACCAAGCCATTATTAGTCCAATTACAATCAGATAGTTTAAACTAACTTAAGGTCACTATGGGGGCTTATCACCAGCGTAGGCCGATAGCTCGGGGATAGGTCCCATACCACCATCCCCGGCTCATGAGACTACGCCTTAGGGTGTGTATAGAGTCCACCAAAACGTGGCGAATTAATTCTCAATATAAAGGGGACTACCATTGTATGCTGACTAGGAATTAACTATACAAATCATTAAATGCGGTGACTAATGTAAGATGGCATGTATGGATCAATGCGACTAAACAACGGTGAGTAAAAACATGGTGCGGTTCAATCCACAATCAGGTAAGTGGAATCACGCCATAGATAGTGAGCCCCATAATTCAATCGCCACTAATCATAACCTCCATGTTGAGGGTTTATTCTCATCACATTTGTTCCATTACACCCTAAGCTCGAAATCTCTTTAAATAGGAGTTTTCATAGAGAGATTTCAATCATTATGTGACTTGCAACCAACACAATCCTATGAGACATAAAGATATAAATATGATTCAGTTCTAAATATATAGTTCTAGTAAAACTAATCAAATGCTTCAATGAATATGAGACATACTTTTAGATAAGACGAATCATGTGATTTAATGAATTTTTAAAAACATGTGATAAGGAAAACTAGTCAAAGGATCAGACCCATGATCTATGATCAAGACGGATAGAGATTTAATCACTTCTAAGATATCTATTTAATAGTTAACCAATGGCTAAGTAAGGTTATAAGGCATGTATTTAAGCAAGCAAGTCGAATGATCATCCACTCCTAGGATATCATTTGCAACTGTTATAAAAGACTATTCTTAATCCAACTTAGAGATGAAAAGCTCAAGGGGAAGAAAATCATCACCAGACAAGTCGCAGTGCATCCCTCAATCCAAGCTCCCGTGAGCGTCTTGTGGCCCAATATCGTGCAAGTGGCTACCTAATTGTTGTTTCTGATTCAATGGCATACATTAGATAAGTATTTCAAGGTACCTAAATCATCGAAAGTGTATGGGGCTTATAGGGCTCATTATGGAGGAGATTGGGCCCACTTCAAAGTAACCAGGCCCATCATATAGTTGTTCCAAGGTGGCTTGATTGGGCCTGCTCCTCTCTCATAACAAAACCCAAACTAGACCTATTTTGGCCCAGATATTGAATCCAACAATAGGCCCAAATAGGGCTAGCCCACTATTTCACATCATGCAGCCCACCTGACCTTTAGACAAGGTACGACCCTCCTATAGTAGTGTGCGGCCCACCTTTATATATGGTGAGGCTCACCTAGGTTTTAAATAAGGTGAGGCCCACCTGCTATAGTGTGGTGAGGCCCACCTGTCCTAGACAAGGTGTGGCCCACTACTCCGTGTGTGGTGCGGCCCGCTACTCCACGTTTGAAGCTCCCTTTGCAGCCCAAATGAGGGCCCATTTTTTGCACCCTACGGCTCACCTCGAGGTGGTTTTGAACCATCTTAAAGAGGTTTTGGGCCTAGCTCTCAGCTCTGATAAAGTGCTAGCCTCAACCCAGCCTCACGGTCTAATAGAGTGGCCGTCTGTGGCCTTATCAGAAGCCAACCCTGGCCCTGATCAAAGGTCACTTTCGGTCTCGCCCTAGGCCTGATGAGGGACTAGTTCTGGAAACCATCCTCAGCCCATCGTAGAGACCAGTTGCTGGCCTGGTTTCTGCCATAGTTTTCGGGCTATCTGAGCTTGTTCTCAACACCTAGCACGACCCATACCCTATCACTTTTCCTGTTCAGAACTGAGGCCGAACTTGGCCCAGAACGTAACTAGTTAGGAGCCAGCTTTGGCATGGGTCAAGGCCTAGCTAGGAGTTTATCTCCCTCGCCTATCCACGATCTCCTAAGGGCCCAATTTTGGCCCAAAATGCAGCCATGGTGAAGGCTAGTTCTGGCCTAAAGTGCAGTTGTTGCTAGGCCTGGATTCAGCCTGAAATAAAGCTCCTATCTGGACCAGGTTCTAGCCCGAAATAGAGCCATCGTTTGGCTTGGTTCCAGCCCGAAACACCACCATTTTTTGGCCTGATTTCGGCCCAGGACACAACCATTGATTGGCTTAGTTCCGACTCATTACGCAGTTGTTACTCGGTCCGTTTTCGCCCAGAGATACAACCATTGGTTGGCCTGTTTTTGATTCACTCAAGTGTCATTTTCAGCTTAAACGAAAACTATAAGAAGATGGGGGAGGACCGATTACCTGACTCAAAGACTAGCAATGCACCCACGCCTCACACATTCACCTTTCTTCCTCTCTTTAGCCCCTGACTGTGAAGCTATAAGTCTCACATTGATCCAAGTCGGTCCGACCCTTACACAGACTAGGTTGGAGCAGTGTGAACTGAGATCACTTGGCCGATTGGTTCCTGTTCACTCCCCAAGTGCAGGGTTGTGATGTAGTAATAAACTCGGTAAGACCGAGGTCGAATCCCAAGGGACTGAAACTTGTACGTTATTTAAAACTACGTAGAACTAGAACTAGAACTAGGCTAAGAGGTAATTTAAATCAAATAGAATTTAATGAAGAATCGTGAAATAATTATCTAAAACTTTTGAAATAATTATCTAAAACTTTGGAGAAATCAGAGATAAAGAAACTAGAGATTCAGAGGATCCACTTGTAGAGATCAGGGAGATCTTATGCCTGCTTCAAAAATCATGAAATCAAACTGAACTTACTTTGATCTAGTTTTCAAAAGATGAAAGGTATATGAATTAGAATGGATTTCATCACCAAACCATGCCCAGGAGACAAAGTAAATAACAGAATTAAACTAATTACCAACCAATCAACAATGCATGAATGTTAGGAAGGGTACCGTCATCCGACCATGCCCAGGAGACTATGGTGAACAACAGGGCTTCCTGACGTCATAAACATAAAAGGAAAGGAAGATGCTCAAGCTATCGCAGACCCATTGTAATTTCAGTCACAACAGACCATTAAAAACTAAAACATTTCTTTTAATTAAACTAACTTAAAAATTCATTCAGTATAAACAAAAGCATAATATAGAGTCTCCTATCATGCTACAAGCTTCAGCTCTTAACCCTAGTTAAGAGGTTTAGCCTAACAACATGATTAAACTAAATCCCTTAAACAAAAATAAATAAAAATAAAATAACAAACTCTACTCCCTTGAATCAGATCTTGAATGCTTCCCCGGAACTCTCCCCTCTCTCTTTATAGACACCAGGAGGTGTTGAAATCGATGCTTGTGCACAGCAAAAAGCGGTGGAGAACTCTTTACGCAGCCAGCGTGCATAAGAATGTAAGACAGTTTGCGTTTAACTGAGTTTTGAGATGGCTGACCATCCTAAACTCCGGTTTTGGCTTCTTGGTTAGGGTAAAGACCCCCTGATGAGACATTTGAACACTTTAGATCATCCAACCAATCAAGGATGGTGGGCCACAACCGCCCAAAATTTTTGGATTTCCCGGACGCGACTAATACGCCCGCGGATTCGCTGACGTGATCGGTGGGCCCCTGATCATTGTCATATGGAAAATCCAGTCCATCCACTGGATTCCTCTCGAAAAACCGTTCAAATATGAATGGTTTTTACGTCTGTTTCGGTGCGGTCCATGGATTTTTTATTCAGCCGTCCGTTATCCATTTGGATGGTCGAAAACCAATCTCCGCTGTCATTTAAAATTTCGTCATCTTGGCTTCGAAGATACATACCTTGGGGTTCTAATGAATGGTCCGGATCAGGTCTTTGAGGCAAGGTGGTGGCCCATAAAGCTTCGTTCGCAACTCCCTATTTGCGAAACGGAGCTCTCGCAACAGAGCCTGCGCTGATTAATTGGTGGGGCCCATTATTGAATTTAATAGAAAAATCCACTCCGTCCATTGGAGTCAGGACGAAAAATCACTCGGTAAGGACTGATTTTTGTCGACTTTTGATGCAGTTCACTGCTGTTTTGTTTCCACCGTTCATCTTGCATTTTTTGAAGATTCACGTGCATACACGTGTATGAGGCAAAAAGGAAAGCTAGAAGATGGTTGTGACTACCCTCTTGACTCAATGAACGGTTCAGATCTTCCAGAGGGTTGATTTGTAGGGCCCACTATGCAAAAACAACCTCCATGTGTAAAGACGCTGGATGGTTTTAAAAAAACTATCGGTCAGCCCTTTTGTTTGATCAGACCCTCCGTCCGGTGCACATCTTATGCACGTGTACCCTTTGTACATGCAATGTACATGTGGGGTCCATAATGATGTATCTTGGGAATCCATTCCATTCATCCATTTCTTCAGCTTAATTAAACTGTTGAAACCAAAATTGAAGCATATCTAAAGATCAAGCAGGCCCCACTTAAGGAATTAAGGGGATGATCTATCCGTTGGGACACTTCTATAAAGATCCAATGGATAAATTTTGATGTGTATGGTTAATTTATGGTGTTAAGACCATGTATGAAGTTTCAAGCCAAATGGATGGTTGGAACCATGTGATCTTAGGTTTTGGACTAATTTTGGGCCATTTGAACTTCAGTTTCTCGATTTTCTCAGGTCTCTGACATGTAAATCTGTCGATCTTGGTCCTCCTTGGGTCCGTCCCTTGCCTTGGTGATCATCAGAGCGTTAAATCCAAGCTTTTAGCATCCTTTTTAGCTAAAGGTCCTAAATTCAAGCTGCAGCATAAACACGATTAAATCGGCCGTTAAACAATAATATGTTCGTAAATCTAGACAATATCTGGGGTCTAATATGCAATATTTGACCCTCAACAGTTCCTCTCTCTCTCTCTCTCTCTCTCTCTCTCTCTCTCTCTCTCTCTCTCTCTCTCTCTCTCTCTCTCTCTCCTTTCACTCTTACTGGTGTGGATCCCAATGCTACAGGGCCCTTTTTATAGTAGTGGGAGAGAAGGCCCCAACGGTTGAAAAAATGGCCTCCCTCTCGATGGTTCTTATCGATAAATGGCTATGCATGGGGCCAATCCAACCTAGGGATGGATCTTTGATGCTCTGGCCCACCAGAAAAGTAATTTTTTTGATCTTGTGGGGCTCGTCATGTGATCTCGTTTGGATGGGTTATCGGGGAAGATATCGACCCTTTAATGACAGATTGCTTTACCATATATTTCAACATGATCTGGTCCGTTTGAGCGGACCAGATCGGACCTCTGACCAACGTGGGGTCCACTTTTTTGGCCCCCAAACATCAGTTTCAAATCATCTTGCGAGAATCTTAATTTCCCATGAGATAATACGTTTCTCATCTCCTTCTCATCTCATCCAGAACAAGAGGCTGGGACGGCTCCACGTGGCCCTAGGAATGGCTAGAAATGCGCCAACACCTCCTTCCTGAAATAGAAATCTATTTTTTTACATTACTTTGGGCTGGCCTTGCTCGGCCATTTCTAGAAAAGAGAGAGCGTGACTCTCTCAAGGCGATGGGTGGCTAGGATGGCCTGATCAGGATGATCATGGGCCACCCATGCATCCACAGGCTAGGCCCACACCTCAGATCCTAGCCACGTGTAGGCCTTTGGATGGTTGCATCCTAATTTCTTCGTTCCTTTGCGTGAGCTTAAGAGCTTATACTGTTATATTAAGACGGGTCCCATGAGTCAATTAAACAATTTGGATCGCTCAGGAAGTGGCCAGGGTGGGCCACTTTAGAGGTTAAAGATCAACAGTTTGAATTTGCAAACAGGTGGGAGAAATCCGCCATTCTTTCATAAGGAGCACGGTCAAAGGTCGTTTGATCGATCCCATGCGTCCAGTGCACGTCGTGCACGAGTACGTTAGGTGTACTCGCACCCTGCGTAGGCCCACTTGTGATGCTTGGGACGGATCCATGCTATCCATCCCTCTCAAGGATCCCACTTAGAGGCCCTGGCCCAGTTTGGGGCGGAACTAGGACTTAGGTGGGCCGTATTACACATCTTAGGCCATTTTACAGTCAATACTATCGATCCAACGGTCGGATTGACTTAAAACATGATTTCAATGGCTGAAAGTGGAATTGGGACTTATTAGTCACTTGGTTTGCTCTCCATTAGCTCCTGGATGTTGATTACCAAGGTGTTGCTTCGTTTCTTAACTATTAGTTGACTTAAGAACTGCTTTAACTTAAGGGAATTAATTAGGGTTACCTTCTTGACTGTCGTGGGGCGCAATCGGTTCCCAAGTCTTCGATGAACAACTTCAACGTCGATTAGAAATCCCATCCTGTGCATGTCAAGTTCAAGGCGTCTAATTAATCGACCTTGGTTTTTCGTAGACATAGTTTTAAGGGGTAACACCCGTCCACTAGAGGTACGGGGTGTTATAAGTTCATAAAGAAATTTTTTCCACATCATAAAACGAACACCCATAGAAAGTCAATCATGAATTTCATCCAAAATGAGGATGAAACATTCTTCCAATGTTGAGAACAGTTCAAGGATCCTGTCAGTTCATGCTCATAACACAGTTTTGAAATGTGGTGCATTACATACTTTTTTTATGATGGACTGACATCTTCCATGCACCAATTGGTTGAGAAAATATACAATGAGGAATTAATGAATAAAAATGTTGATGATGTGTGGGACTACTTGCATATATTTACTGAAAACACACAATCATAGGACACTTACCCAAAATCAAGCACCACTTCTAAGCCCACTCAATCAAAGGAGAGGGGCGAATTATACCTTCTGAAAAAGGATGATGATATCAATGCTAAAGTGTCTAATCTTATAAGAAAATTCAAGGCCATGGAATTAAAGAAGGATAAGGTTAAACAAACTGCGGTATTTGTGCTTGCAACGTTCACACAACTGAAAATTGTCTAACGATACCTACCTTTCAAGAGGTATTGAATGAGAAATCTAATGCCATAAACAATTACCAAAGACCTTTCAATGGACCTACCTCTAATACATACAATCTTAGTTAGAGAAATCATCCAAATCTCAGTTGAAGGAATGAATAAACTGCTACTCCTCAAGTTTCTTTAATCAAATTCCAAATCAAGCAAAACCTTTAGAGGATCCGGTTCTAAAACATATTTAAAACCAAGAGTTTATCACTCAGGTTATATTGCAAACCCTTCAAGACATTTCAAAGGCCATACAAGGGGGTGAGACAAAAAAATCAATTGGAGACAAAGGGATTCTTCCAGCCCAACCTTTCCTTAATCCCAAACCACAATATGAGATAAGTGATCCAAGCTCTTCAAATCAGATGAAGCAAGCTAAATATATCACCACTCTTAGGAGTGGGAAGACTATTGACAAAACCATTCTGGTTAGGGCTGAAAAGCCTAAGGACCCGGAAGTGGACAAAGTGATGGATATAGCCATGCTCCACAAGAATTAGAACTGGAACCACAAGGGAAACCAATTGTTCCATTTCCTTAACGGTTGGTTGCACCAAAACCTCTCTCTAACTCTTAGGATATTCTAGAAGTGTTGAAACAAGTGAAGGTCAATATTCCTCTACTTGATACTGTAATACAAATACCTTCATATGCCAAATTTCTAAAAAAGACTTATGTACGACCAAAAGATGGTAAAATATTCAAAAGAAAATCATCTTAACTGAAAAAGTGAGTGTTATCTTAAAGCAAGATGTGCCATAAAAATTCAAAGATCCCGGTAGCCTAACTATACCTTGTATAATCGGGAATTACTGCATTGAGCACGCACTTCTTGACTTAGGAGCAAGCGTAAATTTGATTCCCTACTCAGTGTACAAATAGTTAGTTTTAGGTGAATTAAAACCCACTTTAACCACATTACAACTCGCTGATTGCTTTGTTCATGTACCGAGAGGGATAATTGAGAATGTGTTGTCCAGGTTGATAGATTCTACTACCTTGTAGATTTTATCATCATGGATACTGAACCCATCAGCAACATGAGTGCTCAGATTCCCATCATTCTTGGTCAGAATGTCACTTCAAATGCAATCATCAATTGCAAGAATGGAGTCATGAGTATGCCTTTTGGGAATATGACATTGGAGCTAAATATCTTTTTCAATACAAGTATACGATTAGAGGATGATGACGATTTCCACGACATTAACATGATTAACTCTTTCGTGGAAGATAAAACACCTTTGACCTTATCCTCTGACCCTCTAGAGACGTGTCTGGCCCACTCTCATGATTTTGATGATGACTTGATTAGGGAGATGGGTGTCATGCTTAATACTATGCCGGTACTTGAAGTTAACCAGTGGATGCCACAATTTGAAGAGTTGCCCCAAACTGGTGAAGTGCCTCTACCGTCTAATCTCAAGGCATCGAAGCTTGACCTAAAATCTTTGTCCTTTAATTTGAAATATGTCTACTTAGGTTAAGATGAGACATACCCGGTAGTGATTTCTTTCCACCTTGAGCAAGAACAGGAGAGTATGCTTATATCTACTCTCATTAAGCATAAGGAAGCCCTTGGATGGATGATTGCAGCCCTCAAGGGAATTGACCCTTCGATTTGTACTCAGTGCATTTATCTCGAGGATAATGCAAAGTCCTGGCAACAATCACAATGTAGATTAAATCTAAACATGAAAGAAGTGGTTAAAGCTGAGGTTCTTAAACTATTGGATGTGGGTATCATATACCCTATATCCGATAGTCAATGGGTAAGTCCAACTTAGATGGTTCTTAAGAAGTCCGGAATCACCATCATAGCCAATGCCAATAATTAACTCGTGCCAACTAGAGTTACTACTGGTTGGAAAATGTGCATTGACTACAGGAAGTTAAATAGCGTCACGAGGAAGGACCACTTTCCTTTGCCCTTCATCGATCAAATTTTAGAAAGGCTAGTTGGTCATTCATATTACTGTTTCCTTGACGGATATTCAGGCTACAACAAGATAAAGATGGCCCTTAAAGATCAGGAAAAGACCACGTTTACATGTCCTTAAGGCACATTTGCTTACCGAAGGATGACATTCAGACTATGTAATGACTCTAGGAAGTGGATTTCTAGGGTGACTTTGTCTCTTCTTCCTCTCTTTCCTTCTCTATCTCTTATCCATGGAGAGAGGAGAACAGTGGGGCTTATTATTCACTTGGTTGAGAGTGTAAGGTTCCAACCTGACCTTCTTCTATAGGTCGGTCTCATTTTCCCCATAACAGGACCTACGTAGAGATGGATGGTCATATTGAGCCCACTGAGATGTATATATTTTATCCACGCTGTCTATTCATTTTGAAATATCATTTTAAGGAATGAGCCTAAAAATGAGGCGTATCGAAGGCTCATGTGGACCACACCATAGAAAACAGTGAAATTGAAAGCCTATCATTTAAAACCATTTGGGAGCCATAAATTTTTTAGATATAACTCATTTTTTGGCCCATGACATTATTATTATTATTATTTTGTTAGCTTGTTAGTACACACATTGTCAATTCACACTTTCACTGTTAGCCACCCCCACTAGGGATCGATACCAAGACCTCAATGTTAAATTAAATTTTAAATCTAATGAACAAATTGGATTCGACACATAAATCACAATAGGAAAAGATAAGCTATGTGGACCCAATAGTGATGTTGGTAAAAGTGCAACTGTGCAGGAAGGACGCAGTTTGTGTCATACCCTGCTCGTCTCCAGCTGGGACGGGCATGGGCTTAGGTGGGGCCCACCGTGATGTTTGTTAGGAATCCACTCCGTCCATCGATTTTGTTAGCTCATTTTAGGAGATTAGGCCAAAGGTGAGCAGGACCCAAGACTCAAGTGGGCTGTACTAGAGGAAAAGGTAAATAAAGGTAATTTGGGAAATTCCTACCATTGAAATCTCCCTGGATTGGACAGTGCTGTTTACATGCCACGTGATAATATTTTCGGTCTACTTGAGAATTGAATATGGTCCATTTTTGGCCTCATGTCCTAAAATAAACTCACAAAATGGATGGAGGGAGAGGATTTCTCACAAACATCATTGTAGGTCCCACCCGCGTTCAGGAATTTCCTGCAGAAGGCTTTAGCAGGAAATCTGCGTCCTTTGAGTGGTCCTTTGAGTGGCCATCGTGAGGTATGGTCTTATACACACCATTCCTCTATTTTTTATATCATTTTAGAGTATAAACCTAAAAATGAGGTAGATCCCAGGCTCAAGTGGACAATGGGATTAAACTATTAATGTTGAAAACTTTCACGTAGGTTTACAGATGGAGCTGATATTTGTGTTTTCCCTCCATTAGGAAGGAATTTTTTGGATGGAGCTGACATTTGTGTTCTCTCTTCATCCATCTCTATGTAACTTTAGAAATATAGGTTGGATGTGTTGGGAAATTTATACAGATTAATGTAGTTTCTGTATAATATGGAAATCGAAAATAATATGGACAGGCTGAAGCACGTCTGAAAACGCTGTCCTTAAAGCGTTATTTGCCCCAACTCAAGTAAATTGAGTATGCTGATAGGTTACAGGCAAATTGCTTCTAGGATACGACGAGCCTAGTGTAGGTCTGCATTCAGCAAACACGAAGGCCCACCAAATGGAACTCAATTTCACTATTTCTAGCAGTATTACAATATAAAGGAAAATCCCAAAAAGAAGAAAAGAAGAAAATAGAAAAGTAGTTTAGAATTCTGCTCAATTAAGTTCTAATCTTCAGCCGCTGGTTCGGTTGAACCGTCCTAGACCACACCGCTGGTCTGTCCTTCTAGCTAAGGTTGATACCTTGCTGTGTTGCTGGATAACACTTAGAATGTATGAGTGGAGAGGTTATTTTTCTAGAATTCGTATGGAGTTGCTAGAGTGAGTTAAGATTGTTTTGAAACCCATCTAGGCCCTCCTTTTATAGGCTATGGTGGCTGGGGGTTATGGTCCAGGAAAATAAATCCCATGACCGTTTTCTGGCTGTTGAGAAAACTAGCTGTTTTATGGCCGTTTTCTGATTGTTGTGCATGGGCCATTAAGCTGCTGCATGCTGACTGTTATGAGACAGCAGCTAGCCGTTTTAAGGCTGTTGGGGCTAGCCATGCAGTAGTTTCAGCTGGACCCTGCACTTATTGCATAGCTGTTACAGATTTTCTGCAACAACTCTTTTTCTATCCCTCTATATATTCTGAGGGACTCTCATTCAATCCTTTAGATTTTCGTCCAACCAACCATCTGCCTTAGCCACTAGTCGCACCGCGACTCGCACACGTCTCGCTCCGGTTCGCGAAGGGAGGTACCCTCTGCGACACGATGCGCACGTGCGAAGTGCAAAGTGCGCCACTAGCACCTCTACAGCCACACTGCCTCACATGCCCACGCCCTCGCACCGAGCCCGTGCCCGAGACCTTAACCGTGACCATGATCGAGACCGAGACTTAGCCCGAGCGCGTGCGCTGTGTTCCAGTGCTTCGCACTGGAACACGCAAGTCCCATGGTCCATGGACTAGGTAAGCAAATATTATAGTACTCCACTATTATCATTTAAACCACTTTTCTTTCTCTTCTCTTTTCCATGTGGGACTATTTCCAAAGCCCCAAAAGTTTTTTCAAAAAATAACTTTTCATATATTTTATTATTAAAATATTTTTATTAAAATCAATATTTTACAACAATCCCCCACTTGATTTTTTATAAAAATATTTTCTCGGTTAAACATACTGCCAGAATAATTAGCTTATATGCATAAAGAAAGATATCTTTCGATTTTAATCTTCCCTTATTGTAAGTATCTCAAAACTCTATCGAAATGACTGGTAGCCGCAGCTTTAAACCAGTTATTTCTAGATAACAGAGTTGGAGAAACCACACACATATTCGTTATGTGTTGTTAGAGTTCCCACAATCTTGCTCAGCACAATTAATGGCCATGTGCTTATCCTAATTCGTGAATGATCCCGAGAGAAAACTCTTTAACTCTCATGAGAGACGGCACCATCTCTACGTTCATATAGGTGAAATCCTTCCAGTGTCTCCGTTACTATAAGACACTTATCCTAAAGACTGGAATTCATTAAGAGTTCTAAGACTCAACCCTCTTTCGTAACGCTCAGCACTTATCTATTGTGGATGAGGTTATATAATTTAGTGATGAAAACTTTCCACTTATTAGTGACTTGTTCTTACCCATTAAACCCAAGATTAGAGATTTTCTGATTTTAGGTTGGGTTACCATCACCGGTGAAACTTTGGTTGAAGAGTTTCAACCCCATCCCTCTAGATGTAGCCTTTACTACCTCTCTCGGTAGAGGTTTAGTAAAAGGATCTGCCAGGTTATTGCTTGATTTCACATAGGAAATAGCAATGATTCCATCTTGAATCAATTGTCTGACATAATCATGTCGAAGACTAATATGTCTAAACTTACCATTATAAGTGCCGCTATAGGCTCTAGCTAATGTGGCTTCACTATCACAATGTAGTGATACAGCCGATATAGGCTTTACACAAAAAGAAATTTCTAATAGAAGATCCCTTAGCCACTCAGCCTCTTTGTCTGTTGCAGCTAGGGCTATAAATTCAGACTCCATAGTCGAGTGCGTTATGCAAGTCTGTTTCTTGGATCCCCAAGATACAGCAGCACCTCCTAGGGTGAATACCCACCCTGTAGTAGACTTGTTGCACTCGATATCCAGCTTGCATCGGTATATCCTTCCAATACGACAGGAAACTCTGAATAAAATAGTCCTAAGTCTTTGGTTGCTTTTAAGTAACCAAGGACTCTGCTGATTGTATTCCAGTGTTCATTACTGGGGTTACTAGTAAACCTACTAAGTTTACTCACAGCATATGCGATATCAGGTCTAGTGCACATAAGACTTCCTATAGCACTCGCATATTCTAATTGTGCAACTGTTCTTCTAGTATTTTCTTTTACTTTGATACTTGGATCAAATGGGATTTTTGCTTCCTTTATATTTAAATGGTTAAACTTGTTTAGTATCTTCTCAATATAATGAGATTGACACAAAGCATGTTTACTAGTTCTCATTTGCAACCTATGGGTCTAGAACCTGGAAGTAAGTTTACTAGTTCTCATGTTTGATTTAATAGTATAGATTTCATTTCATCATTTATAGCTTCTTTCTAAAAAGCTGAGTCTCTAGAGGATACAGCTTCCTTATATGTTTTAGGATCATCTTCTATAGTCATTACTATAGGTATTTGTTTTATAACATTTTTCCTATCTGCTTCTACCAGATAGAAAATGATGTGTTGTGAGTCTATATAGTCATCTCCAAAACTCTTCTCTATTCTAGTTCTTTGACTCCTATGGGGTTCAATGGGAGCTTCCATTATATGTGGAGCTGTGCTATTTGATTCTCTATTAGGAGTTTGACTTTCATTATCTTTTGACTCCAAGGATAGTGAGTTCTCAAAGAATTCAACGTCTCTTGATTCTATAATTGTATTAGACTCCATGTCTAGAAGTCTATAAGCTTTACTATTTTGTGCATACCCTACGAAGGCGCACTTAATAGCTCTTGGTCCTAACTTGGTTCTTTTTGGGTCAGGGGTTCTGCAGTATGCAAGACACCCCCACACTTTAAGATATCCTAGGTTAGGTTTTCTACCTCTCCATGTTTCATATGGAGATACTTTATATTTTTTAGACGGAAGTCTATTTATTATATAGCATGCTGCAAGCAGTGCCTCACCCCACAGACTTAGTGGCAACTTTGCTTTTATTTGCATTGAGTTGACCATTTCTACTAATGTTTTATTCTTCCTTTCAGCTATTCCATTTTGTTGAGGTGTGTATGGAGCTGTACATTGATGTATCAGTCCATGTTCTTCACAGAAATAATCGAATTCATTCGAAAAGTATTCTCCTCATCTATCGTTACGGAGAATTTTTATCTTCTTACTTAGTTGATTTTCTACTTCTGCTTTATATATCTTAAACATGTTCAATGCTTCATCTTTGCTCTTTAATAGATAAACATACACATATCTACAGCAATCATCTATAAAGGTTATGAAGTACCGTTTACCTCCACGAGTAAGAATGCCGTTTAACTCACAGATATCACTGTGCACAAGATTCAAAATTTGAGACGATCTTTCAACACTTGGAAAAGGTTTTTTCGTCATTTTGGATCGTATGCACACTTCACATTTATCAGTTTCATTATCTGTGTATGAGATTAAACCATTCTTAACCATGAACTTCAAAGTACTATACCATATATGGGCTAGTCTATCATGCCACAGTCCAGCAGATTCAACCATATACGCAGAAGTACTACTTTCATTCAGAGAAAACTTAACCATCCCGTTACAAGCATATCCCTTTCCAACAAAATTTTCATTCTTAGATAGAATCAATTTTCCTGACTCGTATACTACCCTTATACCTGGTTTTCCCAGAAGATCCCCAGAAACTAAGTTTCGCCTCATGTCTGGGACGTGCAGTACATTAGTAAGAATCACTTTATTTCCATAAGTGAATATCAGTTCGACAGTTCCTTTGCCGATGACTTTCGATCGGACTTCATTACCCATTTGGACTTCTTGACCATCGGTCAATTCCTCATAGGTTTTGAAGGCTGATTTGTCGTACCACACATGTACTGTAGCGGCAGTATCATACCACCAGCCTGGAACTTTGCGTTGGATGGTATTCACTTCAGTGATCATAGCCAGAATATCGCCTTCTTCTACCGCACTTGCCTCTTTTTTAGATTTGCGATATCAGCATACTCGAGCATAGTGCCCGATTTTTCCACAAGCATAGCATGGGCCTTTGAACTTTCCGTTCTTCTTTTGGGCATTTTTCTTGAATTTTCCTTTATTGAGTTTTTGCGAATCGTCCTTATCGGGATTCTTGTTATTAGTGTTTTCTACTGCATGTACCTTGGACGACGCATTCCCGTTATCATTCTTTTTATCGCGGTTACGGGATTCTTCCTCAATCCTTAGGTGTTTTTGGATTTGTTCCAGTGTGTAGTCCTCGATTTTATGCAGCAACTTCTTTCTATAGTCTTTCCACATCGGTGGCAATTTAGCGATTATAGCCCCGACTTGGAATGATTCAGGAAGATCGATTTTGATCGCTTTGATTTTGTTTACTATTAGCTGCAGTTCTTGAATTTGGGGCAGCAGCGGTTTATTATCTACCATACTGAAGTCAAAATACCTGGCGATGAGAAATTTGTTGGTCCCTTCTTCTTCAGCCTTGTACTTGAATTCCAGTGCGGCCCAGATCTCCTTTGCTGATGATGTCTGTTAGTACAGATCGTACAGGCGGTCGGAGAGTGCGTTCAGAATGTGTCCACGACACAAGAGTTCGTCTTCGGCTCTTTTAGCGCGGGCAGCCACTTGCTCAGGTGTGTCTTTATCGGTTGCTTCAGGCAATGCTTGCAGATTTGGATCTAGTATGTAGTAGATCTTTAGCGCCGTCAGGAGAAATTTCAACTTGTCTTGCCATCTTGTAAAATTGATTCCATCGAACTGATCAAGACGTATCAAGTCTTGATTCATCAACTTAATAGATGAAACGCTATCGGCTTCCATTTTAAAAAATAACGCTTTAAGATTGTTGGGAAATTTATACAGATTAATGTATTTCTGTATAATATGGAAACCGAAAATAATATGGACAAGCTAAAGCACGTCTGAAAATGCTGTCCTTAAAGCGTTATTTGCCCCAACTCAAGTAAATTGAGTATGCTGATAGGTTACAGGCAAATTGCTTCTAGGATACGACGAGCCTAGCAAACACGAAGGCCGACCAAATGGAACTCAATTTCACTATTTCTCGCAGTATTACAATATAAAGGAAAATCTCAAAAAGAAGAAAAGAAGAAAATAGAAAAGTGGTTTAGAATTCTGCTCAATTAAGTTCTAATCTTCAGCCGCTGGTTCGGTTGAACCGTCCTAGACCACACCGCTGGTCTATCCTTCTAGCTAAGGTTGATACCTTGCTGTGTTGCTGGATAATACTTAGAATGTATGAGTGGAGAGGCTGTTTTTCTAGAATTCATATGGAGTTGCTGGAGTGAGTTAAGATTGTTTTGAAACCCATCCAGGCCCTCCTTTTATAGGCTATGGTGGCTGGGGGTTATGGTCCAGGGAAATAAATCCCATGACTGTTTTCTGGCTGTTGAGAAAACTAGCCGTTTTATGGCCGTTTTCTGACTGTTGTGCATGGGCCATTAAGCTGCTGCATGCTGACTGTTGTGAGACAGTAGCTAGCCGTTTTATGGCTGTTGGGACTAGCCATGCAGCAGTTTCAGCTGGACCCTGCACTTATTATATAGCTGTTACAGATTTTCTGCAACAGCTCTTTTTCCATCCATCTATATATTCTGAGGGACTCTCATTCAGTCCTTTAGATTTTCGTCCAACCAACCATCTGACCCTCTGCGACACGATGCGCACGTGCGAAGTACAAAGTGCGCCACTAGTGCCTCTACAGCCACACTGCCTCACATGCCCACGCCCTCGCACCGAGCTCGAGCCCGAGAGCGAGCGCGGTGTTCTAGTGCGATGCAAGTCCCATGGTCCACGGACTAGGTAAGCAAATATTATAGTACTCCACTATTATCATTTAAACCACTTTTCTTTCTCTTCTCTTTCCCATGTGGGATTATTCCCAAAGCTCCAAAAGTTTTTTAAAAAATAATTTTTCATATATTTTATTATTAAAATATTTTTATTAAAATCAATATTTTACAATAGGATGGCAAATAAACATTGCCGTGGGCCTTAGAAAAGTTTCAACGGGGAGAATCATTATTACCACTGCTTCCTGTGGTGTGGTCCACTTGAGCCTTGGATCAGCCTCATTTTTGGGATTATGCCCAAAAATGATAATAAAAAAAAAAAAGAATAGACGGTCTGGATAAGACCCATACATCACGGTGGCCACCCAAACCTTCATGCCCGTTCCCAGCTGGAGAGGGGCGCGTCCGTGCTGGAAAAGCCAAGCTCTGTGGACCCCACCACGATGTTGGTAAAAGTGAAACTGCTGAGTGCCCACCGTGTAGGAAAAGCTGTGGACGCTGTGGACCAACCATGATGTGTACGTGTATAATATATGTTTTTCCTTTATCCAGGTCGTCGTGACACAATCAACGAGTTGGATACGTTTTTTTTTTTTTTTCAATGACAGGATGTTAAAAAAATAAATGACAGAGGACCTTAGGAAGTTTTTAATGGTAGGCGTTCAGTCACCGCTTAGCTTTTTTAATTTTCAATGGTAGATGTTCAATCACCACTGTACGCACCTTAAATTTGGATTTTACCAGAAAAAAATGAATGGGGGCATTGATGAAACACTTGATGCAATCAGTAGCAACGTTAGCAGGCGCAATCAGCGTCCTGGTAAAAAAATTTTATTTTTATTTTTTTTCAAGGGGTATATTTTTATAATAGCACCTCATTAATTATATAGGCTTAAAAAAGTATTGTTATGGGAAAATGTACCCACCTATCGTCAACAGGCCAAGCCAAGCATCCAAGCAAGTTATAAGTTGGACCTAGTGGTCCAGCCCTCACCTCCCGACCAACCAAAAAAGTAAGTTGGACCTAGTGGTCCAGCCCTCACCTCCCGACCAACCAAAAAAGATGCTCCACGTCAACCCAAGACTCAACCTCAGTGGAAAAATCCAGCCGGGCTTCGGCAGACAGGCCGAACTTTCAAGAGATAGTTTTTTATAATAGCACACATTAATTATATATGCTTAAATAAGTATTGTTATGGGAAAATGTGCCCACCTATAGTCAACGGGCTAGGTCAAGTATCTTAACAAGCTATAAGTGCGACCTAGTAGTCCAGCCCTCATCTCTAAACCAATCAGAGAAGATGCTCCACCTCAACCCAAGATCAAGCTCAACCTCAGTGGAAAAATCCAGCTAGGCTTCGACAGATAGGCCGAACACAACCTCAGCAGATAGGCTGAGCCCGACCTTAGTAAGCAAATCATGCTATATGTATGCACGCCAAGGTCTCAACTAACACAACCGGCCGAGCTTGTGGCTAACATTAAGCCGAGCTCGACCTAACCAACGCCTAGCCAACCCACGATTGGCGCCGAAGATCACGGAGACCATCTCCAATGCAGATTTCTTCACCGACAATCTAGAAGAATCCACCAGATCCAAAATCCTATTAGGATTCTATCCTCATCAAAACAGAGATGAACGCCTCTTATTCTACCACCTCTCCTCACCTATAAAAGAAAAGGCCCTTAAAGAAAGAAGGACGCACAATCTCTAGTCTAAGAAAAGGCCTTTAAAGAAAGAAGGGCGCACAATCTCTAGTCGTAACCCTTGTATACCCAACCAAGACCCAGATTTTTGACTATGGCATCGTAGGTCCCTGGCACACAAGCTAGGTACTTCTTTTGCTCTTTGTATAGGTTCACTGGCAAAGGAAAGAGCAACTGGATTTCTGTATCAATAAGTACCTAAGTATCTATTTAATTTTTCTTAAGCAATCTCATTACTTAGTGGGTATATTTGTCATTTTAGAAAAAAATAATAACTAACGGAAGTTGAAGGAAACTAATGGAAGGTACCTGTTTGACGATAACTTAATTGATTAAATTTTAATTTAAAAAGGTACAGGAATGTCAATAATATATTAACGAGGTGCTAATTTGTAAATATTCCTTTTTTTGGTTTTTTTTGCCCTTTGCGACGAGCACGTAGATTAACGACGCTTTTTCTTTCGTTTGGTTAAATAGCCAATACGTCTCCTTTACTCTCATCAACACAAAAAGGCAATAAAATCAGACGAGTTGCACTGCACGTACACGGGAAAACCGCATTTTATTCTTCCCAAGTCTTGGAAACTCTTATTCGGTATTTACACTCTCAACATACGTACTTACATATAGGTAGGTAGGTAGTCGGACTCTTACTACATAGATCTCTTGCCACATAGAGCAGTTAAAAGACTAAAAGCCAGCGAAATCCAAGATAGACTCTAAAGGCCCGTGGATTTCTCCCTCCTGTCTCTCTTGGTGTTGTTCCGGTCCAGGAGCGAAAGCCTCCTCCCCCTGAGCATTGAAGATCTCATCTATCTCTCTTGCAGGTGAACTGAACGAGAGCTCCTTCTCTTCCTTCTCCATCTGCCTCAGTATGTTCTTCTTTCCTGCATAAATGACAACAACAAGAACAAGATCAATATCTAGTGGGCCCCAATGCAATGATCAGACGATCCTAACCATCCGTTTGGTTGGAATCAAAACATATATATGATCCACCTGCTAGATAGTACTTGTGGTTGTCACAGGCATTTACTTCAAAGCACACCATCTGCAGATTCTCGTTACCAGAAGCAACGGTAACGACTGGATGACCAGCTGGGATGACAAAGCCCGTATTGGGAGAGAGACGAGAACGGACTCTTTGGTAGCGTACAGGACCCTCCTGCTGCTGCTGCTCTTCTTCTTTTTCTTGCTCGCTCTGGCGACCTCCTTGCTCGCTCTGGCGGCGCTGGCTCCAGACGTGAGGACACGCCATCTCGAAGTAGCCCGTTCCTTGCACCACCAACACCACCTTTGCTGACTTCGAGTTGTAGAAGGGCAGATGCATTCCTCCCTTAAAAATGAATAATTGTCAGTCTTGAACACGCGCACAATACCATGTTTGAGCTAACAGATTATTTCCACCACGTGGGGTCCACCGTTCTGGCTATCAAAACCATTTATTCGTGTGGCCATAGTTCAAAAACACGAGAAAACTCAACTCAAAACGAACTCGATGTGAACTCGATGTGTTTCTTGAGAAGTGGTATGAGTTTTCTGAGGTTTTATATTAAATATCTAAATGTAATAATATATAAATAATGTCATTTGTGCCAATTTGAGTCGAGCTACGTCGAAAACTCTTGAGGCTTGGTGAAATCTGGTCAAGATGAGTCAAGTCGCCTGAGTTTTAAGTCGAGTTTTGAAACTATGCATGGAACACTTGGGTGGATGCGAAGTACCCAAAAACTCGCATCGATGGTTCATCCCATAAGAGCGTTGGGTCCATTACAAGATAGTGGCCACCAGATGAAATTATTGGACTATTAAAACGTGGGTTCCACCAGAAACATGTCTCACGTGAATTTCAACACTTGCAAAGCTAGAGATTAGATAAGAAGCTTACACTGCTGATATTAGCAAAAGCGACTTGGACGTCAAGATCTTGGAGCGGCTTGTAGTCATCAGCATCAGCTTCCCACAACTTACCGAACTTGTTGGAATGCGTGGGCTGCTTGTTCAGCAGGTTGAAGGGTCCCTTCGATTCTCCAAAAGGCCACTGATGACTGCCCTTAGCAGAAGATGCATGTCGCTCTATGGTCCTTATCTGCTCTTGGGAAGCCTTGATGATCGCACCTTTTCTCTGCTGACCGAACAATTTCTCCAACCTATCCCTAGGAGTCTATAACAACAAACCCAACACAAGAAATGCAAGTAAGATCCTTCTATTCAGGTGTAGAAGACTTATCACACAAACTACATGCATACAAGCTTCTGTGAAGCAGAAGCAGCAACAGCAGCATCATTGATTGAATGTCATTAAAAAGAAAAGGAGATTCCTTACCTTGAAGGCAGCCTCAAGAACATCATTGCTAAAGCTCCGATAAAACGATTCAGGGTCCTCACCTCCTGCACCAAAGAATTCCTAAACCAAAAAAATAAAAATAAAAATAAAAATAAAAATCATTGGCAACTTAAACTAGCTTTCTATAACAGGTACTACTGCAAGAATGTTCTTACCCTGTAGTGACCCGACGTCGCGACAGATTGGAGAAATTTCGCAACATAGAGCTTCTCGTTGTTGTCTTTGTTGATAAGGAAGACACTAGCCCCGGCATGAATCCTAAGGATATCTCCTCTGCGAATGTTGTACGACTCCTTATTGTTCTCTTCCAGGATATTGATATTTCCTCTTCCTGCAACCAATTCACATTTCTTCAATATTTCATTTAAGCATGCATTCTACTTGTAACTAGAAAAATAAAAAGAAAAAGAAACTATACCTCCAACCACATAGAGAACTATCTCAGCATCGCAATGGTGAGGTATGATGAAGGTATTAGGGTTCGCCTCTAGGATGACCAGCCGGTAGTTGTCGATCCCTCGCAGAAGGTTCGACTGCATAGAGAACCTCTTTAGAGCCCTGATATTGCCTTCTTCGGTTCTCACACGGTGAGTAAAGCTCTGTTCATCGAAGAAGTATGGATTATTCGGTTCTTGCTCTTCACTGCTTTCCGTCTGTGGGTTCTCTCTATCCCTATCACCACCACGACCCTGTCCTTTCTGTTCCTTGTACTGCTGTTCGCACCAATCCTCGCATTCGCTTTGGTGCTGCTGCTTTCGCTGCCTGCACCCTTCTCTGCATCTCTCTAGCTGTTGTTCTGGATCTTCTCCCTCCCTCTCGTCACCACCATGGCGTTGCTTTGTTTGTTCTCGATATTGCTGCTCGCAGCGTTGCGGGCACTCTTTCTCGCCTGGTTGACGCTGTCTGCATTCTTTCCAGCATTGCTTGAGCTGCTGTTTGGGATCGTTATTAACAACATCTGAAAACCGAAAACCGAAGGTGGTGGAGACGAGGAAAAGAGTGAGAAGGAAAAGGGTCAGAAGGGTAGCTGGTTTCGCCATTGAAAGGCTCTGATGTGAGAAGGATAGGGTGCAAGGCCCTGGATTTATAGGAAACTTTTCGTATAATGGCGAGAATACACCTAACAAAGTTCGTGTAGATGTGGAGATCAAGGCTTGCATGCATGCCTACGTGCTTGAACGTGTTCGTCGAGAGCGGACGCGTTGCGGCTTCCTGACGCCGCATTCACGTGGTACGGTGTACGAAGAGAAGAGAAGTGAAACCGATGAAATGAGTACAGATTTCCAGAAGAGAACACGTCTCGGCGGAAAGGACGCCTATCCTCACACTGTTTTATTCACGAGTACAATACGCATTGATATGTGAGGATGTGTTTAAAATCTACACCATTCATCGGGTGAAAACTACATTTTTTTTTTATATCAGGATTTTCTTTGGTGTAACCATTATCCTGTTGTGCTTCGCATGATGAACGGTTTTGATGGAATATATGGACGCTGGAGTGGCCCCACGAAGATCAAACCTGTATCCGGCCTCTCCTCCATTTTCTCATGTTGTATGGACGAAATCAGTTCTTGATCTAACTGATTTTTAGCTACAGGATCTATCATCAGGGTGCGGACGTGATGGACGGGGTGGATGTCACAGAAAGGAGATGATGGGGCCCACGGATTTTGGGTGTTGTAAACGCTGCGTGCAACAGGATTGGTAGAAGATACTCGAGGGCATTTCTGGAAATCACATAAAAGGTTAACTTGGTTTTTCGTCGTTTTGCGGACGTGGGATAACTATTCCTCTGCGACTACCATGCAGATAGACGCGTGTTTTTTTTTTTTTTTTTTTTTTAATGAGATGAGAGGACTTGCAGACTCGTCGTCGCGTCTGTAGATCAGTATGGCTGCTGTGCTGGTTCCATACACGCTTAGAAAATGGAACGCGTGTAAGAGCTCCGGTCTATTCATTGGGGTCGCGAGCAGTTCGTCTTGCCTCTTCCCCATTGAGCCCATGTTATGAGATGGTCCGAAGGCCTAATTATGGATTCATGACTAGTTCTGAGAAGATGGACGGTTCGGATCATCGAAACATCTCAGCATGTTGGCCCCAACACTAACTCGGCCAGGTGACTAAATGTTGTCAAACCAGATCCGGTCGGACCGAGTCTACGTGGACCAGAACGAGTTGCACGGGACTCGTCCAGGTCTTGTTACCACGCTTAGTGGGGATTTAAGCCCCATGAATAGGGCTATAAACGGGTTCGGTTCGGGGTCCGGTCCTAGAGTTCTCAGACCCGCGCTGATCGGGTCGGTTTCTTTTGGACGTGGATCTCGTTTCTATGATCCGAAATTGGGTCTGGTAAGATCTGGTACCGTGGGGATATCCATTAGGCCTTTAAGGGCATTGATATGGTCGGGCCCAGATGGATAGATTAGATCAAATACACTGGTGTTACTTTCACACCTGCCATGGGCTCTCTTATACTGGGTTACCAGCCCTTTAATTTTAATAATAATCGGTAATATAATCATTATCATTGAGGACAGGTACATGAATCCTCTTCCACCTCATCTATCAAAGGTCATGCCTATATTATTCGTACAGATCATTGAGTCTTTTCTAGGCATTTTCCTTATACTTCAAATGACCTTAACTTTTTTTTATTTTTTATTTTTAAAAAAAAATTCATTAATCACATAAGATTTACAGCCCTTCGGGTATGCCCCAGCAAAAAGAAAGGGGCCACATCTATCATATAACATGAGGAAGAGAAAACCAAAAAGAAGGCAGTCAAACAAGGATATCACCCACCGACTACTGAGAATGAGTTTTTCTGACCGCTCCCATACTTAGCTCATCCTGGAAGATCGAACCCCTGGTTCTAGGAGGAAGACTCTACATGTCATCAAAGATCCTGAAGCTTTGGTTAGCACTTAGCACTACCCATTCGAGCAAAAGAATCCGCTAGAGCGTTGCCTTCTCTAAAGATATGGGCTATGTTGACCTCAGCGGACACCATAAGAGTAATTTGATTCTAGAAATTCAAGCTCGCCATTTCCATCCTGGACTTGCCACTCCCGAGATGAGGTTTATAAGCAAAAGAGAGTCCGATTCGATGATTACCTTCTTGATACCTTTGGACAGACAACAGTAGATGCCATCGTGAAAAGCCCTCAGTTCCGCATGCACATTGGATCCATGACCATAGCCAGCGGTAAAAGCAAAGATAAAATAATTAGCTAGTGGTCAAAAGACCTCAACTTATACCAACTCATACCTTCTAGCTAATAGGATTCACAAATTATATTACATATAATTAAATTAATTATCTAAGTCTATTTTCATATCTTATTATCTATCGATATTATTGTTATTGCAAATTATATATTTATAATTTCTGTAAAATAATAAAAGAAACCGAAATGTTATGGATAGGCTAAAGCACGTGTGATCATACTGTCCTTAAAACATTATTCGCCCCCTTCTCAAAGTGATTGAGACTGCTGATAGGTTGCAGGCAAATAGTTTATAGAATAAGACGAGCATGTATGTGCTTCTGTGTTCAGCAAGCATGAAGAAACACCAATGGTACTCTGTGTACACAATTTTTTCTAACAGATAAAACTAAAATAAAATCCTATATTAGAAAGAAGATTAGAAAAAATGTAGTTGGTTTAAGCCACTGCTTTGGTTTATTAATTTCTTGAGGACTCCTAACTAAGGTTGGTATTGAACCTTACTAACTTCATCAAAAGTCACCAGAGCTTTTCTTGATAGGTCATATGTGAGAGTGATTCGAGTGGTCGGTGATGATCCAATGAACCACCCAAGCACTATTTATATAGCCAGGATTGCTCAACATTTTGGTCTAGGGTCATAACTCCATATGATCGTTTATGACTAGTGGTGAAAAACTAGCCATTATTTAGCTGTTTTTTACTATTATGCATATAAAACAACCAACTAGACTCATTGGATAGACGTTTTATGACTGTTGGGCTGCCACATGCAGTACTTTCTGCATGGTCTGGTTTAATACTGCATGTGCAGTTACACCTCTATTAAACGGCTAATTTTTAGCCTTTATAAAAGATAAACTACTCTGATTCAGACCATTTGCCCACAACACTTCAACCACCTAACCCATACCCTTTATCACAACGTGACTCGTACTTGTCTCACACTGGTTCGCGTAAGGTTGAGAGGGAGCAACCCATCTATGATACGATGTGCACGTACGTGAGAAGTGTGCCACTAGCGCCTCTATAGCTACACAACTACACCGCCTCACTCATCGACGAAGGTCAGCCATGAGGGGTAATTAACATACTGTCGTTTGTTAATGACCGTCAACATCCATGAAGCCCAACTATGCAACAAACAAACTGTTGAACATCTGCCCACCATATGTCGTCTCACCATTCTCTCTGTCTTATGCAACCAATAGACAATCATACAATGACTATCTAGCCACGAAGCTAGCTATGTAACAAGCAAATGTTTATCCTCTCCTACGAACTCCAATATTTGTCTCGCACTACAAAGCCCAATCCGCGACAAAACGGATTGTTGTCCCCGACAACAGTCCAGCCACAAAGCTAACTGAGTAAGCAATTTAGCTTTCATGTCCGACGACCTTCTTACTACGAACAAACTATCTTGTTACAAATAAATTGTTGTTAATTATCCTTTTCTTTTTCTTTTCTTTCTTTACTTTTCCAACCAGCTATAGTTGAAACTTATCTACTTAATTGATCGGCTTCGATTTAATTTTATTCTTTTAACTTATATTATCTCGATATTGTACAGTATAAGTTATCACATGCTTAATTGAAAGTCCTTTCTCCATAGGAAAAAAGAACTTATTAGAGAGATGAATCCTTTCCTTCACAAATCGGGTGATTCTACACAATTGGTGGTAATTCGATAATAAGACGATCTTTATAAATCCAATCTTAATCTTTCTATCTCAACATCTGAGGCTACAAGTGAAATAGCGATGAAGACCGCTTGAGTTGAAGTAGAAATATGCCAATATGTCCTAGAGTGGGGTGAATAGGACTTTTTAGAGTTTTACAATGTATTTTAAAAATCCTATTACACTAATCCTATCAGATATACAATTATCAAGATTACTCAAATGTAACTCTACTGGCTTCCAAGCCTAGTAGAAAATTCAATCATAAACTATTCAAAAGATAGCAATATATAACTTAGTTCATGCTGGATAAAACTGTGTATGTGTGTGAGGTGTGATCTCAGATATTTAGATATTGAAATAATAAAGCAAGTCACACAAATAAAAGAATATTAATCGCAAACACAATCATTTTTATAGTGGTTCGACTACTTGTCTACTCCACTCCCGGTAACCACACTCAACTCTTGAGTGTACCAGATTTCACTAAAGAGGTTTCACATGGTTCACCTCTAACCTAAGGTTTTAAATCAGGTTCACCTTCAACCTTTACAACCTACACTGAGGCTTACTGTGTATGCTCTCATGAGCAAGGGTCAACACATCGCACCCACATTTAGGCACACTAGCCAAGGATCTTCCCTAAGACCCTAACAGAGGTTTCACTCGGTTCACCTCAAAACCCAAGGTTTTACCTGGTTCACCTCAAACCGAAGGTTTTACTGGTTCACCTCAATCCAAATGTTTATGCTCTCCATAGAGCAAGGGTCCACACAACGCACCCACCACGTACACTCCCGTCGGAGGTCTCCTAGAGGACTTCAAGTGTGAGAAACACCTTAGACCCAATCCTACAAAGGAATAATCAAAGGGTCCTCTGGACTTTAGATGCTTACAGATAAGTTGATGAGTCTTTTTCAGTACGTTGGCGAAGATCTCCTCCTTGTTGATGAAGAGTCTTCAGCTTCCTTGATCCACAACAAATGATGTACCAATATAAGGCTACGGGTTGGGTCAAGGCTACGGGTTGGGTCAAGGTTATGATGGAATCCTACTCTCTAAATATTTTTCTATAAAGAAGATAGAGCAATTCCAATCATCTAAGCATTCAAGGCATCCTAACTTAATGATTTGTCATTAAGATGGTAGCTGAAGGATCCTTGAATGCAGAAGTTCATTCCCCAATCCACTCTATTAAATGTCAATGATGAGGGTGGATTGAAAGATAAACTCCCATGAGAAAAAGGGCTTTAGGTATATAATCTAAAGGTAAAACACAGAAAAGCACTTTTTTCTTTCTCTACTAGCAATATAAACAAGTCTCTCTTTATATAGGCAAAAGGTTCCAACGGATATAAAACGGTCACATTTATGACAGAGTTCGATATTATCGAGCAGTGTCGATATCATCGAGCGTATACTCTCGATAGTATCGACAGTCTGCTCGATGGCACAAACTCACATGTTATACGCTTTTCAAAACCTCTTACCAACTGGTCAATGAGATCGATCAGGTGTCGATATCATTAGATTTCGAACTCCGATTCTATCGATACTTGGATCGATCTATCGACATTTGAAAAATGAGAGAGACTAGTCAAGAAATATTTCAGGTTTTAGGATATGATCGAGGGTCAACTGATGTTATTGAAATTTGTATATCGATGATATCGGAGGCAGTGTCGATGCATCGATAAACCCTATGGATTTTCCAGTAAGCTCGCTGGACAATTTGTGTCCATTATCGATTCAATCGACTCGGCCTCGATATCATCGACATATGAATATCGATTTCCTTGAGTGGCCCCCAATCAAAGATACAAAGCGACCTAAAATATTTGCTGGAAGACATGCGCGCCCACTATCGATATCATCGATGGACTTCCGATATTATTGAGATTTGATTTAAGATCTTATCGGGAAGAGCATCGATATATCGAAGGATTTTAGGATTTTCTTTGAAAAATGGGGGCACCGAAACTACCTGTCGATATTATCGAGCCACCTTCGATGGGCTCGAGAATCAAATATCGATGATATCGATAAGTGTGTTGATACATCGATAATTTTATTCATATATGTATTTGGTTGCTGGACACATTAAGTCCCCATTCGATATGATCGATTCAGCTTTCGAAGACATTGACAGCGCAGGTCGATTATATCGATATATGTATCGATGCAATCGATAGGGTAAGAAAACTTAGAGATTTTTTTTATGTTTAAAGAAGTTCTCTTACTCAAAAACTCTAATATATTTTATCTTATTTTTAAGGGTTTTAATCACCTGGTGTTTTGGGACATGGGATGTGAGGCTTAGATTTACCTACGACGAACTTTCACACATCCGATTGATGTAAACACTTGAATAGATCTTCCTGTGAAGTTCTGCAGTCTGACTGACTCAACATACACGCTAATTGACAAACCAGGGCACTAGCAAGGGCACTTTCAACAAGGTGTTCAATTCGAGTTGAGTGTTATAAGCTCCAACATGCCTTGTACACACATGTAACACATGTGACTTAATTCGATACCAATAGATGTAGCAACAATGAATTCCATAATCTATTAGGGATCATTTGAATGCTTGTAAAATTTTAAGTTGTAAGCCCATTTACACCTTAAAGAATTTTAGGTGTAAATAAATTATGTGTGAAATATTAACTTTTTAAGTTGTAAATTTATTTATTGGTAAGTAGATTATGTGTTTAAGGTATTTTCAATGCGTAAAGTAGGTATTCACACCACATGGAGTCTGAGGAGACCGCTCTACATATCATTGGTGAGTGCTTGTGTATCAAACATCATACTTTGCCATAGTATCAAATAACTCCCCCTCTTCAAATTTGGGCTTGAGTGTATCATGACATATTACAAGTGTGCCAACCCGGACGTCGCAATTATGAGCCGCATTGTTAATCGATCAAAGCATGAAACTAACTCTAATCAAACAATCTTAACTATTTGATTCCACATGTTCTATTCATACTGTTGTATCATGTTCCTAACCGTTCTTGAAAAAACCAATTGAAAAGAACATATGTTATAACAAGGGAAAGATATTATAGGCTAAAGATCTTCAAAGATTCTTGGAATACTTTTTATGGAATCATAATAGACAGTATGACAATACATAGAGTAGTTGAGAGAAATTCAAAAGAAAACCAAGCAATCAAGCAAGTAGCCTAAAGCCATACGTGAGGTCAAGCAAGCGGCTGATGATTATCCAGGAGTTCGATCAAGCGACCTGTAATCATCCAGGAGCTTAATCGAGCAGCCGAGTGGAATGCGACTGAGTCAGCAAGAAGGCCCGAAGTAGTTATTAGGACAAGTGGTAAGGAGGTCTCCAGAAGGTTGTGTAGTATTGAATGGTTATAGCAACCGTTAGAACGTGGTAAGCATCCAAAAGGCCAAGTAGTGTTAAACGACTATAGCAACTGTCAGAATGTGGGAATGATCCAAATGGCCAGATTAAGGCTAGAAATAGTAGATGAATTCAGCAGGAAGATTTCGTCTCACACCAGCCCAATCAAACCAAAACATCATCCTTCAATTATCCTTTTAATTACTAGTTAATTACATTTCTTAGTGTAACACTCTATTTTTCTTCCAAGTAAATTGTATTTCCTAGTATAATCCTTTACTTTTTGCCTGCTGTTTACATTCCATAATGTAATCTATAGTGTTAATCGAGTAGCTGGTAATCTTAGCTGTAATTCGAGTTTACACTCATATGCTGGATTCAGTTCCCCATCCAAGAAAGTATTTTGTAGCCGTTCTCCACAATTAACGTAAGGATCCGTTTCTCATTTTCCATTTATATGTACTGAAAAGTCATTTTGTATGAAAGGCAAAGTGTAACCCATCATCAAAGGATGAACCCTAGCCTCTGAATATTGCCTGATCCTATTTTACATATTAAGAGAATGGCTGAATAGGTGGCCGATCTCGGTCATATACTGCGTATCTTCCTATCTCGGCTCTTGGGGTCATAGTTGTTCGGTTTGAATTGAGCCGCAAGTTCAATTCTGGCACAACCGCATTCCAACTGTCAAAAACTAGCACCAACAAGTTTTTTGCATGCACAGTGGTACCCTAAACTACTTGGTTGCCACACATATACATAATGCACCGGCCGTGTAAAGCACTAAGTTTTTAGCATGCCTAGTGGGACCCTGTCTCTAGCTTACCAGTGTAACTCTGCCAATTATAATAATGAATAGAAGAAGCAATTGAATTGCTTCAATCGAACCCTCTACACCAATTGCATTGCCTCCAACCGAAGATGTGCTGGTTCAAGCGGCCCTTGAAGCATTGAATCTGGACAATAGCCCGACATTCGGCACCAGGAACCAATAAGGGACGTCGACCTCTTGGACCGTTTCTCTGAAAGAGATAACAGTCGTACTCCGAGATGTATAATTGAGCATACAACATGTTCATGAATACGAAATGGCCCAAGTTGAGAAATTTCATATTCAAATTGAAAATACTAATAGATATATGGCTAGTCAGATTGAGGTCATGCATCAATTGATGACAATGATAGACGAACGAATACCAATGGCAATGCAGTATAATGTTAAGGGAAGTTCAATTGACAATGTAGCTTGGCCACCATCTGTGCCCCCTCCGTAGCAGAACCCACCGCCTATTTCAATTTAGGAGGTATAGAATGCTCCGTTACCCACTGAATTCAGGAGACTAGAGCGGGAGGCTAGGAATTTTATTCCTAAGATATGGAACTAGGGTCTACTGAAAGGACATCCTTTCTAACAATTCTTTAGGAACCCGTTGTTTCATGAGGGACAGAACTGAGGTCTTAATCCACTTCCGATGGTTGAACTTCACTCCATGAAATACCTATGGGGTAGTCCTTCCGTGCGAATCCACCTTATCGTAAAAGACAAAACCAAGTAGGCCTTGAATCACCTCCAATGGTTGAATCATGACCAAATTATTCTAATGGTTAAGTAGTAGGCTAAATTTGTGGCCATATTACTACCTCGAACAACCATAAGCTCTATTCGGAATGGATTGACCGACAATCTCTATTATCATGATCGATTTTTTCGTTTCCAAATCATGAGGACAGAATTTGTCATTTTTCTATCATGATGGCCGAGTTTGACCAGGATGGCTGAATTTATCATTTTTCGATCATGATAACCGAGTTTGACCAGGATAGCTGAATTTGTCATTTTTTTATCATGATGGCCGAGTTCGACGAAGACGACCGAATTCAAAAGAAAACTAAGCAATCGACTAAGAGGCCAATAGCCGTACAGGAGGTCGAACAAGTGGCCAATATTTATCCAGGAGGTCAATCAAGTGGTCGATGGTCATCTAGGAGCTAGATCGAGCGGTTGTTACTCATACAAGAGCTCAATCAAGTGGGCAAGTGAAATGCGGGCGATTCAGCAATGAGACCTAGAGCGGTTACTAAGGACGGGTGACAAGAAAGTCTCAAGAATGTCGTGTAGTGATGAATGGTTATGAAAACCGTTAGAACGTGGGAAGCATCCAAAAGGCCAAGTAGTGCTAAACAGTTATAACAACCGTCAAAATGTTGGAATGATCCAAATGGCCAGATTAAGGATATTAATACCAGAGGAATTTAGTAGGAAGATTTCATGTCACACCAACCCAATCAAACCAAAACATTACCCTTCAATTATCCTTTCAATTACCAATTAATTACTCATTTAGGAAGGTATTTCGCAACCATTCTCTGCAATGGACTATAATGATCCCTTTCTCGTTTTCCTTTTATTTGTACTGAAAAGTTCTTTCATTCAAAAGGCAAATGTGTAACCCATCATTAGAGGATGAACCTTATCCTTTGAATATCACCTGATCCTAATTTATATATTGAGCTAGTGGCTAAATAAGTATTCGATCACATCCGATCTCAGTCATATATTGCGCATTTGCCTATCTTGACATTTGGGGTCTTAGTTGTTCGGTTTGAATTGAGCCACAAGTTCAATTCTAACACGCCCGCATTCCAACTGCCGCAAACCAACACCAACACATACCACTAACCATTTTATTCTCAACCCTTCATCTTATTTCCTCCAAATGGACGGTCAAGATTGTTCAATCAAGATAATATTCATACATGTCCTGTGTACTGTGGATGAGATACTAGCAACGGTGAACCGTGTTAATGAAATATCACTCGTAGTTAGGGCTGTCAATGGGTCAGGTTAGGGCCGGGTCGAATTCTGTCCAAGCCCGGCCAGCAATTTTGAACCTATGCCCAAATCCAGCCTGACCCGGTGACGGGCTAAAATAGTTCAACTCGAGTCCGGGTCGAGACATTTACACAAAGCTCGACGTGAATATCTCTACGGATAAATGATATTTGGTGTGCCTCACGGGTAAGAGAGAGGGAGAGAAAGAAAGAAAAGGGAGAAAATTAGGGTTAGAAAAGACCTATCCGGCGGACTAGGTTTATGGGCTTTGGGGTGCTAGCCCAAGTCCAGCCCGATGTACAATCGAGCTCCTGATTTAAGCCTGAGCCCGACCGTCGGCCCTGATAAACCACCCCAAACCCGGCCTAATGCGGGCCATCCGGACTACCTGGCCCATTGACAACCCTACTCGCGGTCGTTTTTTCGCCTAGGATAGTTAGTTCATACTCTGGTAGAGCACCAAGCTTGATACATAGGCCCATAGAAATTGTACATGTACTAAATTTTTTGTGATCCAACTGTTGCTTAGTCACGATCCCAAAACCAGATTGGTTGAGCGATACTAACCTCTATTCGTGGACAATTGCATGTTGAATATTGAATATTTATTCTTAACCGTCCAATAAATGTTCACCAATCCGATAGTCAAATGATCAAATAAGCATAAGTTTCGGTTCATCATACATCAAAACTGAGACCCATAATTTGGACATTTATTTCAATTACTTCTGTGCCAAGTAGTCAACTTCTAAGTGCCTGCATATCATCCATCACACTATCCCAGAGTATCAAAGATTTAACAGACTAACTGGCGCTCTTATTTAAATTATGAAAAAAAAAAACCTAGCCGTTGTCAAACATCACCATGTTACTATTTTCATGTTCTTCAGTTCTCAAAAGCTCACCATGTCTTCACCCGCCATCTTCTTCTTTGATTTTACCGGAAATCAAAACCTGCAAAAACATCAGAGATTTGCAGCAGCTCCACGCCCAAAAGATCAAGACGGGCCGGATGCGTGACCCATTTATCGCAGCGGAGATCCTAAAATTCTGCGCCCTCCCTGATCATCACCGCAATCTCCGATACGCCCGTATGGTTTTTTATCAGATGGAAGAACCCAATTGTTTTTCTTGGAACACCATCATCAGAGCTTTCTCTGAGAGCGACGAACCAGTCGAGGCGTTAGTCATTTACCATCGGATGCTTTGTGATGAATCTGCCGAGCCCAATCAGTACACCTTCCCGCCAGTGTTGAAAGCGTGTGCTCGAGCGACGGGAATCGAAGAAGGGAAGCAGATTCATGGGCAGATCATCAAGCATGGGTTGGATTGCGACGGATTCGTCCGTAGCAATCTCGTCAGGATGTATGTGTTTTGCGGTGTCATGGATGATGCTCATCGGTTATTCAACAGAAGTGTTGAATCTGATGATGCATGGAGTGATGACGTGCGGGAAGGTAATGTGGTTCTGTGGAATGTTGTCATTGATGGGTACATTAGACTTGGAGCAATTGAGGATGCGCGGAGACTATTTGACAAAATGCCTCAAAGAAGTTTGGTATCTTGGAATGGAATGATAGCTGGGTACGCACAAAATGGTTTCTTCAAGGAGGCCTTGGAGATCTTCCATGAGATGCAGATCGCGAATGTGCAGCCTAATTATGTTACATTGGCTAGCATCCTCCCGGCGATCTCACGCCTGGGGGCACTTGATTTGGGTAAGTGGGTTCATGCATTTGCAGAGAAGAACAAAATTGAGGTGGATGATGTGCTTGGGTCTGCACTGATTGATATGTATTCAAAGTGTGGGAGCATAGACAAGGCCCTTCAGGTATTCAGGGGTCTACCGCAGAGGAACTCTGTCACTTGGAGTACAATCATCGGAGGGCTTGCGATGCATGGCCAAGCTAAGGATGCACTTGACCATTTCTTGCAGATGGAACTGGCTGGAGTAATGCCTAGTGATGTGGCTTTTATTGGTGTGTTGAGTGCATGCAGCCATGCAGGTTTGGTCGATGAGGCCCGATCATACTGGAATAAAATGACTCGAGTATATGGGTTAAGACCTCGGATAGAGCATTATGGGTGCATGGTAGATCTGTTTGGTCGTGCCGGGTTGCTGCAAGAAGCTGAGGAGCTTGTACTGAACATGCCCATGAAGCCAGATGATGTTATATGGAAGGCCTTGCTAGGTGCTTGTAAAATCCATGGCAATGTTGAGATGGGTGAATGTGTGGCAAAGCGTCTGATGGAGTTGGCTCCTCATGATGGTGGATTTTATGTGCTTTTGTCGAACATGTATGCCTCTTTAGGCAGATGGGAGGCTGTTGCAGAAGTGAGGTTGATGATGAAGGAGATGGACATAAGGAAAGATCCAGGCTGTAGTTGGATTGAAATTGATGGGATGATACATGAGTTCCTTGTCGAAGATGACTCCCATCCAAAAGCCAAAGAGATCCGTTCCATGCTTGAGGAAATGGCCGATCGGTCGAGGTCAGTAGGGTATACACCAGACACCACACAAGTTTTTCTTAACATTGATGAGGAAGAGAGAGAAAGTGTCCTCTACTACCACAGTGAGAAGATTGCAATTGCTTTTGGCCTAATTAGCACAAGCCTAGCAACAACGTTGCGAGTGGCGAAGAACCTTCGAATGTGTGGGGATTGCCACTCATCAATGAAGCTTATTTCAAAGCTTTACAATCGTAGGATAATTGTGAGAGATCGAAACCGTTTCCACCATTTTGAAAATGGGTTGTGTTCTTGCATGGATTATTGGTGATTACAGCAACACTAATGATTCTTTTTCCACATTCAATCATTTCATTAAGCAATCAAGTTTTGTGCCTTTGCCCTTTCAATAAGCAAAAGCGAGGCAATGTATATTCTTTCATGTAATTTACAGAGTTGAATGAATGTTTGTAGCATACACTGACCAAAGTGTGCAAATTATATTATGCCTCCCTCTTGTGATGATTTTAGATAAATAGTAATCTCAAATAGAAATCTCGGGAGAGGCATGATCATAAAATCATGTGTTTGATGTGCAATCTCTAGGTAACTCTGGTTTGGTGGTGTTTTCAGGGATGACAATAGTGAGGGGATGTTGGCTTTCTTGGGCCATAGAGGAGGTGGTGCTGAATGGTTCTTTGTTGTGCTTAGAGAAGGGTTTTGCATCTTTCCCTCTTCTATTTTGGGAAACTAATCACTGAAGGGGATTGTCAGCATCTCATCCCATCCATGAGTTCCCCATGATGAATCAGAGCCAGAGGCTCAATTCTTGTTTTCTTGAGATTAAATCTCGGCCTCTTTAGGAGGTTTCTGTTCTGGTGTTGCTTGGTTCCAGGGGTTGCAAATGAGGTGGCCAATACACTCGCTATAGGAGTGAAGAGAGTTGTTATCAGCCCCCCTGTATGACTTTACTAATGTTTTTCTTTTTGTTTTTTAAACCTCTGTTGCCTTTCAAAAAAAAAAAAAAAACATATATTCTTTTTTATCGATGAAGAAATTCACAGTTTTGGTTTTTAACAATGAGTGAACAATCAAAATAGCATAGTGCCAATCACGATACACCTGACAGTCATCATCATCATCAGCTAAGATTTATCCCAACTTATCAAGGTTGGCTACAAAAATCATTTTCCGCAATTCCACACTTTTGAATGTCATATTGTTTGGATTTATATTGGATGTCATGGCAGAAGTTTGAGGCTGGCCGCCAACCTCACACAACCCTCCTTTATCCAGGCCTGTGATGGCAATGAGAGCAAAAAACTCCCACAGGCATGATGTAAGACTATCACATAGGTTGATTGCAATGAAGCACTACGTAATAGTCTATTACATAGGTTGATTACAAACAGTGAGTTTTTGTTCGAGGGTAAAATACAAAATATATCCTGGTAGGAACATTTACGGCAAAGACAATCACCCTACTCTTACATTTTCTTTTCTTTTCTTTTCCTTTTTTTTTGTAGAGTGTAACATTGCAAAGGGAAAAAAAAAAAAAAAAATTCTATTTGCCGAAGTTTCCAACATTAAGGTTTGCTTGCAAAAGGATAAAATAGATGGAAAAAAGGATTCGGTGATGCACATTTGAAAAAGATGTCCCTGCAATAATATTTTCGTATCCTATACCAAACATGGGTTCTTAGTGTATGCTAATGTGTGGTATTAAGTAGAAAGCATTTGCAAGCTTTTCTCTTTTCCAATTGAGTTTTTGACTCAATGCAATGAGAGATTAAGACTAAAGAAAAAATTACTGGATGAAATTGAGTTGACTCTCTAATCCAATCAAGTCAAGACAATCAGGTCAAGTTCCAGGTCCACTGATGAGTTCTATGGCCATAAAATTCCATATGGGGTCCAAACTCTGTTTTTTTTTTTCGTGGACAATTCCTCTAAAATTTTCTAAACCATGCAGTGAGTGATGAGTTCAACCAAGAGGTGGTCTACTAAATGGGACAGTCCTAAACCATCGCCAAAGTGCACCCATCATGGATTTGTATGGTTGACACGGTTTCTGTAAATGGTACAGATGGACACTGGACACATGCTAGAGCCCGAGGGTATCACAAAAGCAAAAAGAACCAAAACAAGCTACAAAACCAGTTTAAGCTCTACAGTTGCACATTGCCACACGGCCCACAACTCCGCAAGAAAAGAAGCACAGAAGCATAGAACCTGGACCTTGATGCTTTTATCAGATTGTATCAATGAATATTACCACTGAAATGAACTAAGAAACACATGGGGATGCCTTACACCACTGCAATGCGCTAATAAATACATGAAAAATCACTTCGAGATGACCTTCATGAACCGGTTCAGAGAAGAAAACATGCCCGCTGCTCTCGCAAACAAGGAAGGTCCCTTCTCTGATTTGTCAGCCACATCTCCAAATATAATCTGCAAAACAAGAGAGAACAAGAACCCATAAATACATATTGATACAATCTAAGCGTTTAGTGGTCCAACTCATTATAATATATAGTTCATTAATATGGAAATTTTCCTTTATTTTATTATTATTATTTTATTTTTTTTTTATTTTTATTTTTTAGGGTTTAGGGTTTAGGGTGCGACTTCTAGTTCCATACCACTGTGGAGTAGGGATGGTGGAACAAAATGCTGTGTTATTTCTCATGACAGGGATTGGTCTTTGAAGTCGTCTTCATCTGTTTTCTAGTAGGATGTAGGGTGACAAAGTTTTGCTGTAGTTGAAGGTAAATGGTGGTGTCTAGCATTGGCATTTACGTGCGAGGAAACCATGACACAATCCACATGCATCCATAGCAACGGAATCCTCAATGCTTATAAATGCACAACAAAGGATATTTGGCAGATTCTAGAGAACTTGTCATTTCTTCAGATATACTCAGTTTTGCACTTGCTAATTGCAACAATTATCATGTCGCAATTAGCATAAATTTATTATGAATATTGCAACCAGACTTCAAGGTCTTATCAATGCATTTCTATTAACCAATCAACAATTACCATGAAATCTGGAGTACAAGACATGGGGGTTGAGGCTGTCAACAGGTACCCAAGGGACAGACCCAACCTGATTTAAACAGGACAGTGTCCAATTTTCAGACCCATTCAAAAATCGGGTCAGGTTTGAATCCACTTCCTTAGACCTGTACCACCCACCCACCTACGCACACACACCCACCCACCTGCCCACTCCCATGCACGCACGCAGACACACAGGCACACATGTGTATTTACATGTATGTGTTTGTGTGTCTATAGATACATGCATATACACTAATTAATCTAAGTAATATCTATTATATAATATAATAACTTAACAGAACCTCACCTGAACCCGACCCAAAGCTAGAACCCTAAGACCTAATGCGGACCCGAAGATGATCAGATTTGGGTCAAATACCCCGAATGTGGTACCTGGACACCAACCTGACAGCAACCAACCCCAACCACCTTAGGTAGATCCAGGTATAGATAGACCAACACCTGACCTGAACCCAACTTGTCGACAGCCCCACTAGGGCCATTTCAACCAGAGTGAATTTTCTCATTCTACTATTCTAGATCTAGCTTTTGAAGTATTGTCTTCTGTTTGGAGTCTCATTTGGTTTGTTTCCCTTTTGTATGGATGGCTCCTAGCTTTTTAGTTTTCATAAATACAAACCTGTTCAGAAAAAGAAAAGCGAATTTTATCGGATTTGCTGATTTCATAGTAGCAATGATACTGGTGATTGAGCAGTGGGACTTCTTCCATCAACCATACAAGCTCAGTTCTTATTTTCAATTCTTTGATTCTTTATGATTGGGGGATGATCATATTCAACTACATTGCACCCTACATTACAGTGTAAATGAGATTTTGGGCATGGCAAGTCCAAGGCATCTACCTGAACTGCCATGAAGTCATGAACCACCCAACCAAATCACCTACCAGATAATCTTGACCATCCAAACAATCTGTTTTTGTTAAAACTGTCCACTCTCTGAAACACTGCTGGGATGTTTCTGAACATCAGATTGAAATGTTTCTTAAGAGACACAAGCAGTCCACGATGGGGTTTTTATATCGTGGATCTTATCGGATGGACTATCTTGTTTCATGATTAGACCTTTTGTGTACCGATGATCCCTTTTTGAAAAGCCTTTGGTAAGAAGGTTACAGTCATCCTGTAAGTGTGGGTTGGACCAGATATACTTAGTCTATATTGATATCAGATTGTCCATGTGTCCAATACAACTAATTGGCATCATAATACGGTGAACTAGTCGCAAAGGATCATTTTCCATGATAAACCATGTAACTGTTTCTTTACAATTGCCTTCACAACCTACCCATCTGATCATCCTCAACACGGAATATAGTGATCTCTCAAGTAGGGAGAACTCGAATGAAGATTCTCCCTAATGAAGATGACAATATGAGTGAAGAAATCAATAGCAGTAACTAACCTCAATATCTTCGGCATCAGGACGGCTAGGTTGTTCTTTGGCTAGCAAATATCGATTTGGCCTATCTTTATCATCGTAGAACACCTTCCACAATCTAGAAGATCAGAAAACTGAGAATTAGCGGCAAAAGCCTTGTCACAGTGTCAGTGCTTTCACTGAAAGAAGAAACCTAGGATGTTTGACTTTTGGGAAGAAAACAGGCATGGATTTCTTCTCACCCAGGATAACATCTGAAAACTGCACCAGCTGGCAATGGTCTCATTGAATAAACTACTGTGAAAGTGCTGCATGGTACATTACATGAAAATATTTAGTACCCAATCCATCTAAACATGCCTATCAAGATTACCCGATGGTCCAACTTATAACACAACTACCATATATGGTAAAAACAAGGATGATATGCCTTCATAGACATTATATGGTGTAGCATGTCAACACAAAAGTACTTCAATCAAGCTAACTATTATTCAAATAGAAGTGGTTCAACAGGGAATATATCAGGAGATACTGCCTTTTCTGCCTTCGTTTTAAGCCTATTCAAGACCACATGCACCAGATTCAAGGATTTACATAAGCTGATCATATCCAACTGAGTCCTATGACAATGGTTGACATTTCATTCAAGATGACATATGCTTTCCTCCATCTCACTTGCTCTACACAAACAAGTTCGTGAAATATGCTTGTAGATGGATTCTTTATAATCTATTTCCAACTGGTAGTGAACCAAACAAATTAAAAAGAACCAAGTCTATCCAAATGAACTGCCGTCGTGTACAAGTAGTTACAAACCTGACCCATGAATGGAACATGTAGGCAAACCACAACTTCTGTATAACATACTTTTTCATCACCATTAGTCAGTACACGATTACCCTGTTACCATATCTTTAGTTAATAAAGATAAAATGTTCAAGTGCAACTTGCAACTAAGTTCAGCGGTCAATGTTTACTTTCAGGTTTTAGCAAGCATATATAATTAGATATTCTACATACAAAGACAAATTCTATGATACTGGTATAGAGATGGAACACGTGTAAAATGACTAATTGTTGTGTATGTCTGAAATACAAGTGTCTTTAGTATTCTACGGCAAACACAGTGGCACATGAAGAAGCTTTAAACCTCCTCTTTTGCACCACAATATAAAATAAATTTCTTTTAAATATATATATATATATATATATATATATATATATATATATATATATATATATATATATATATATATATATGAAATATGAAAAGAAAAGAAAAGAAAAAAGGAAACAGAGAAAGAAATCTTGGTGTGGGTTCGTCAAACCCGCCAAAAGACATGGCAGATGATTAAAGGATGCTTTATTAATTCCTCTCCCATATATATTATTATTATTATTTTGAAAGGTGGTAGCCGCAGCAGTTGGTTGTTGTTGTTACACAACTAATAAATCCATACTTATATTCATACATTTCACCATTCAGTTTCAACCTTCAACAACACATTTGTAAGCAACCATAGCTGTTTGATTCTGTTTCTGGCCAACAGATCTTTCATGTAAGAATGAATAAATTACCTCTGTTATGTGCCTTTCCTTAGTAACTACAAGAAAGAAGGCCTTTTGTAACAAATGAACTTCCTCAATAGCTAAGTTGCAATTTCAAGTGTAAGCAGGAAACCGATAGTAAAAGCAGCCATTGCTACATAATTCAAACCAATTCACAGTTAACATACATGAAGCACAATAAGCATGGAGAACAAACAGTAAATGAAAGAGACAAGTACTGTAAAATGAATCATAAAAGTAGGCAGGTCTGGGTAATAAATGTAATTGTCCACGTAAGTTTTTTTATGACAACTCACAAGTATTTGAATGTCAACTGAATCACTTTGGCATCAACAAAGATGGAAGAATGCAAAAGAACAGGAAAGTCGAAAAGAGATTTACCTTAAAAAGAATTTACGCAACTTCCGGACATTGAAGCCAACTCCTACATCTTCACTAATAAGACGTGGGTTCCACATGATGAGTGGCCTGGGCTAATAACATAAGAATCACAAAGATAGTATAAGGAAAAACATCCTTATGTGAAAGCTTTGCGAGACAAATTTTATGGATTTGCCTGGTCTAAAAATATGAAGTTCTAGATTTGCTAAACTATATGGACTTTCTTCTTCTCTTTCCTGATGGTAAATCTTTCTCAGACATTGGAGTGTAAATCAAACCCATGTTTGAATTGAAACTGGGATGATCTCCTTGCTCGATCTTGATCCCCGTAATCTACGGCCAAAAAGCCGGTTATTATCGCTCTCAGACCCAAGGCTAAGACGAGCGAGCCCAAGACCAAGGTGGTGCTTTGGTGGGTCGTCCGAGATCCTTTCGCGCGCGCAATGACCGTTGCTTGTTGGCTTCAACTTCTTCTTCTTCTTTTGATTTGCTAAACTCTATGGACATATCAAGCAACTCTTCTGAAGAATTGCTCGTTCGTTGACTACAACACACTTAAAAGATACGATAGATTTCTGGGGAGAATAAATTTCTCACTTGGTTAAGAAAATAAATCAACATTTCCTCCTCCCTTCTTAATAAAATTTTGTTTATTGATTTTTTATTTTTATTTTTTCAGCATAACTGTACACTCAACTTTTTTTTAACGTACTGTACACTCAACCTTGCTTCTAGGAAATAAAGAAAATAGCGTAATTGTGTACAAAACTACAAATCAACTTTGTTTTTTGCTTTTTTTTCCTGTGTTTCTTTTTATGTTTTTTTTTTTTTTTTTTCTAGAAAAAAAATTTCTGGCAAAGCAAGATTACCGGATCATCTGACAGAAGAGACGCAATTCGCTCAACATATTCTAGCATCTGATAATCAGGAACTACCATGACCACTATCTCATCTTCATTCTCAACAGTCTTTCGGTCACTTAAACTGCAGCAAGATAAGAGAAAAGTCAACATCAAAGAATACAATTTACCGCTAGGTACACAAATAAGAGAGGGAACAAAATATTAGAAAAGCACCAACTATGGAAAAATAATTTATACGAAACAAAATAGTGATAGAACTCCCAAGGAAAAGAGGAAGCAAGTTAACAACTTGGCATCAAAAGCCAAGACCAAGCAAGACATCTCTCACAGAAACATTAGATTCCTTTGAATTCACAAATGCACCTCAAAACGCAATGAAAAAATATGTAATCCATAAGATAACTACAGTGGTTTGGTCATGCACCATGGAAAATAACATATTGGTGCCTCGATATGATTCTCAACTTGAACAACACAATAACTGGGAAGCTATAGCACAAAAACTGATACATATGAATATGTTGTGATCCTAAAAGAAGATAACATCAGCAGACTGATTATAGGATCATAAAGGTTTGAACATTTTGAGATCCATGGTAAGAAAATTAGGAAAATAACCATGAGTACTGGTCCCATCATCTAGGATGAGTCGGTAATGGTTCAGATTCTGCATAGAGTGAATCCTAGCACGCATTCATAGTTATAAAATTATATAGTACTGTAGCAACTGGGTTACGAAGAAAGGACAGTACAAAATCATCGTAATGATCATAGCCTTGTTCCAACTATTTCTAGCCAGCTTTACAAATCCAGCTTAGTCAGTCATATTCCTAAGGCCTATCCTCAATCAGTGAACAGGTCTTCATCTCTCTTCTCCCCACCTGGATCCATCCAAGTCCTTTTATGTCTTCCTCTCATCCTCTTTTCAGTGCAACCCTAATCCATGTTTTCCATCCTTACTAGAGCCATCTCCTCTCTTTCTGGAATATGAACGAACCATATCAATCTGCACTCCATTTTATTTTTTTTGTTGGAACAACTAGTAGGCTGCTTTAAATGACCTTATTATTAATTCTATCCTTCCTAGTCATCCCACACCCATTTCAAAATCCTCGTCTCTGTAACAAAATCACTATGCCAAATGTGTAATTAGAAAGTGATTGGTCACTAAACTTTTTCTTTCTTTCCTTTCCTTTTTTTTTTTTTTTTTTGGAAAGGTAGTCTCAGAACCCGTCTCAATGACATGCATTGAGGAATGGAACAAAGAAAGTAATAAAATGAGAAAGTGATAGCTATCGAACATGATTTAACCCTTGTATCATTGAGAATATTTTTGAAGGAGTTGATATCTTCCAGGCTTAGAAATAGAAAGAAATTAACTGATAACTTTAAATCAGAACAAGCTAATATGAATTTCCTTTTTTCAATGCAACTAATTTTTATTTAGAATGGAAAAAGCTATTCATACACTCATCAACAATCTTATAATAAAACAAAATTTTACTATAAGCTAATATGAACTTCATATACTCATCGGCAACATAAAATAGAAAAGATCCTATCCAAGTGAAGAGTGCTTAATTCCATGAAATAAGGTGAGTTTATCAGGAACCAAATTATTGGACAACTAAATGACTGATTACCTGGAAAATCCAAAAGTTGCATCTTTCCAACGATATTTCAAAAGTGCAGCTGCTCCAGCATCAGGGAATATGGCTCTCACTCTCTATGAATGGAACCAGTCTAGTTAGTGTTTAGCATTCTAAGCTCATAAATAAAGTTGAACCAAACCAAGTATATAATGTTTTTTACATGTTGGGGCAACCCAGTTATCAAGTCAATGAGATCTTGATGCTTGAATCGCAAAGAAATGGACAAGAGTAAACTCACAAGAATATTTGAGTAGAGAGGAAGAAATAACTTTCTTGTTATCACACTTCTCTTACAATACTCAAGAAAACTCACAACTCAGAAAATGTGGAATTGCCTACCACCTACACCACCACCCCTTTTATAGACCCTAAAGACAATCCCTATGAATCTTGAATGAAAATTCCCCAACTATTAGATTGATTTCAAGTCAATCAATAATTTATTTAAGATAATAAAAATCCCATCAACAAAGATTTGGCCTAAAATAACAAAAACAAATCTACTAAATACCCTAAAATATTTAATGATATCTTCCACATTAGAATGCTATCTTTCAAAAATGGCAAATGAGAACTTTGACATTTAACCCACAAATTTTGCAACAAATAGCCCAAAATCAAAACATGTTAGGCCCTACGGTAGGCCATGGGCTTATATCACATGTATTGTTGCATAGCTGTGAAAAGATGCCAACCTGATCAATCAATACATAAGATAGACTTAAAGAAGCCAAGTTTTCCCAAAAACAAAGAAGAATAAGAAAAGTATTTATAAAACAATAGAACTAATGCTACCAGAAATAAATAAAGAACTACCACAGTCAGTTGTTATGATGCAGGACATGGAAATTAAACATTATATGCAAAAAATAATAATAATAATAATAATAATAATAATTCAAGCTTAAGATTATACTAAATTAGAAACAATCACACAAAATTCCATATCCCACATAAAGTCAAGCACTCGATCAAAGGGAATCTATGCGGGTCCAGGCCTACACATGTTAGGGCTGAATCAATAAAAATTATAGACCAAACAATACTCAAAGGAGAGTAAATTCATTCACACATGCACAGAAATATTTCCCCAATCCAAGGGATTCACGGATTTCAAGTCGGGGAACCCTAGGGTTTAAAAAGGGCATGGAAATAGGGATTCAAGATAATCTAGGGCTAGGGTTAGGGAAATCAGGTGAGAAAGGAGAGAGAGAGAACCTGGAACCGATTCCGCACGTGTGGACAACTAACTCGCCTGATGCACATGCGATGGTGGTGGCCCACATGTGTGTGGGGCCCACAAATAAAAAAAAAAGGCTAACTTGGCCCTGGTCGACCAGGGGTGGGCAGCCTTCCCTCCAAGTTTCAGGCCAAACGGATGATCGGTTTGATCACGGTTCTCCGCCGAAGTTTCAGACCTCCTGCAGGGCCAGATTCCGAAATTCTGCTATAGGGGGAGAATCGCTGCGAAAGGATGATGATTTGATGATTGGTTGGTCATATGAGATGGTGGATATTGATGGTAGGAGATGGGAGCGACTCGGGATAGGTGTGGCTTCGCGCAACGGTATTTAGCCCTTCGAAAAAGGGAGGGTTTCGCGCCTAATTGGACTTCCACAACTAAGAGAATTAGAGAAGCGGGAAAACGCAGAATTTTATTCATAATATTCATTGAAAAAAAAAAAAAAAAAACCTACAAGGGACGTCGATTTATAATAAAACCTTATACCCCAAAACTCGAGCCATGTGCGCAACCTATTACTTAGAGATGAAGTAACCACAAGTAACAACTACTCAAAGTAATCTAAATCGTCCATGATGTTCCTAATAACAAAAATAACCAAAGTTCAAAGTAATAGATCGTTTAGAATAGTGAGCCGCGATCATGAGAACCCATTGTTGGATTCACATGACGATTGAGTCCACTCCAAGGGACCAAAACGCAGTCCTCTAGCTAGGAGGTCCTCCTTAGACGTCGTTATCAATCCAGATCGACGGTGGGGCACTCCTCCTCCTTACGTACGTGCATAGGGGGCGTGCATATGCGCATGATGTCCCCATCAACTCTCCCCGGCTGCGAAGATTTCGCCACTGGCGAAACAAAACTCTTGAACCGCTCCAAGATGTCAGAATCAAGTCTCTAAAGCTCCTCCTCAATGAGCCACGTACTGTCTGAAGCTAGACATGACTTTCACTTGATAAAGAGCAATTGAAATCCATCGTCTATCGTTGATACTATCTGATGGTCCAGGATATCCTCTATCTCCTCTTTGGGTGTGGAACGGGTAGGTATGGGAGATAGATGCTGATAAATAGGTCGGGAAAGGTAGGTAAGGGAGGTAAAAGCTGGGAAGATGGGTCAGGACGGGTAGGCATGGGAGGTAGAGGCTGGGAAAATGGGTCGGGAATGGTAGGTATGGGACGTAGTAGCTGGGAAGATGAGTCAAAACGGGTAGGTATGGGAGGTAGAGGCTGAAAAAATGGGTCAGGAAGGGCAGGCATGGGACATAGAGGCTGCGAAGATGGGTCGAAAAATAGCCATGGATTAAGGAAAAAGTCTGAGGAATCAGGGTGGTTAGGCGAAAGGCTGGACAATGCATCAGTAGCCCCCTGAAATGAAACCAGATCCCCCACATTGAATGTGGAACTAATTCTCATGGAGGATGGAAGATCTACCACATATACATTGAGACCGTTTCGTTTTATAATTTTTAATGGTCCAGCGCTACTCACGTATATTTTACAAACGACTCCCTAAGGATACTGTTCTGCCCTGATGCGGACCATCACAGAGTCCCTTTCATCGAGTTCCTTGAAACGATTATGTTGGTCTGCAGAACATGTGTAATATTCATTACTAGTAGTAATCTTTCACTTGATTTATTGATACAATGAGTGAATGTGATGTGCAAAAGACTCTGCAGACTCTGATGGCCTATGGGACAAAGACATATGGACAAGATCAATAGGTTTCTTAGGTTTATAACCAGTAATGACTTCAAAAGGACTTAGACCTATTGACCTATTGACAGAACCATTAAACGCAAACTCGGCTATAGGTAGTACGGTGTCCCACGTCTTAATGTGTTGTATATCCCTCATAGGGGAAACTCATCCGGTAGATCACCAGGAAAGACATCACGAAACTCATCCACTACCGGAATGGCCTCAGTGGGTAGCTTTACACTAGCCTCTGGTGCACTCTCTCTAACCACAAGGCCGTACATGTCGTACCACTCAAAAAGATGGTCCATGTCTGCCAACCAATCTTGAAAAGCTTTAGGGTCCAAGTGGCCATCAAACGCGGGGGCATCTGCTCTAACTTCTTTGAGAAGTTGCGCATCGGGGTCATATTGGTCTTGATATCCCTCATGGGGTGGGTGCACGGGTGCGCGCCTCTAACCGATTCCTTGGTCACTTCCATTCTTTGGTCTATCCTCCTGACTACCTGCCTGAGATTGGGCATCTTCCCCAATGGTGGGGTTTGCCCTAGCGGAAGTCTCTAGTTGGGTAATGCACACATCAAGTTGTTCAAAGCATTAGTCCATACGTTGTTCCAAGCGCCTACCCAAATACTCAAACTGCTAGGTTAGCTTATTCATTGACTCTTGCAATTGCTCCATATTTAATGTAGGGTGCAAGCCAAAACCACGACCCGTATGTGTGGGCATACAACTACTAACTCAACTTAAGGACCTTCTAATACGCCTATATGCGCCTAGATGGGACTAAATGCTCCTATAAGACTCTATACGGGGAAAATGACACAATACTACTCAATTTCTAGCAACGTATCTGCCCAAAGAATCTGTCAATAGAAAATCCAGCAAAGGGATATGGGGATTTTCTGATAGCAGAAAATTTAGCAGCTTATTTCAGGAATTATGGACCTCTAAACAGCTCTATATGATGAGACTTGATGCATAATGGACACAAATAAACTAAACCCTAAACATGCAATGCATTCCCCTATAAAAAAACCTAAGCTCTGATTCCAAATTTGATGCAGGACATGGGAATTAAACATGATATGCAAAAAAAAAAAAAAAAAATCAGGCTTGAGATCATACTAAATTAGAAACAATCACATAAAATTCCACATCCCACATAAAGTTAAGCACTCAATCAAGGGGAATCTATGCGGGTCAAAGCCTACACATGTTAGGGCTGGATCAATAAAAATTATAGACCAAACAATACTCAAAGGAGAGTAAATTCATCCACACATGCACAAAAATATTTCTCCAATCCAAGGGATTCACGGATTTCAATTCGGGGAACCCTAGAGTTTAAAAAGGGCATGGAAATAAGGATTTAAGACAATCTAAGGTTAATCAGGTGAGAGAGGAACGAAAGAGAGGAAAGAGAGAACCTGGAACCGATTCCGCACATGTGAACAGCTAACCGCCTGACGCACATGCGCTGGTGGTGGCCTGCACATGTGTGGGGCCCACAAATCAGAAAAAGGCCAACTTGACCTTGGTCGGCTAGGGGTGGGCCACCTTCCCTCCAACTTTCAGGCCAAACGGATGATCGATTTGATTACGGTGCTCCGCCGAAGTTTCAGCCCTCCTATAGGGTCAGATTCTGAAATTCTGCTGTAGGGAGAAAATCGCTGCGAAAGGATGATGGATTTGATGATTGGTAGGGCATAGGAGATGGTGGATATTGATGGTAGGAGATGGGGGTGACTCGGGATGGGTGTGGCTTCGCACCACAGTATTTAGCCCTTCGAAATAGGGAGGGTTTTGCACCCAATTGGATTTCCACAACTCAGAAAATTAGAGAAGCAAGAAAACGCAGAATTTTATTCATAATATTCATTGAAAAAAAATAAACCTACAAAGGGTGTCTATTTATAATAAAACCCTATACCCAAAACTCACACCATGTGTGCAACCTATTACTTAGAAATGAAGTAACCACAAATAACAACTAATAAAAGCAATCTAAACCGTTCATGATATTCCTAATAACAAAAATAACCAAAACTCAAAGTACTAGATCGTTTAGAATAGTGGGCCACGATCATGAGAACCCATGGTGGGATTCACATGACAATCGGGTCCACTCCAAGGGACCAAAACGCAGTCCTCTAGTTAGGAGGTCCTCCCTGGACGTTATCATCGATTCAAATCGACGGTGGGGCCCTTCTTAAGTACGTGCGTAGGGGGGCATGCGTGTGCGCGTGATGTCCCCATCATGTTAGAAGGGGGGAAAAAACTACTCAACCTAGAAACCAAGATGAGTATAGACAATATGATATTGGTAAAGGAAACTTTTTGGACACTTTCAGGATATGGTTTCATTGCATCCTGTTAAATTACTTGAATCACGTTCCATACTTTCAAACTCATAAAAACTTTCTCAATTTGTCAACGAAACAATGGAAAGGGAATGCTATAAAGATTCTCTTCACAATGATTATAAATATTAAATGATTTCATTAAATTTATCATCCCAAGAAAACTAGAAAACATTTTTTTGTTAATAAAACTAAAATATTAATAGCATTGGGTATATTCTTTCAAAAAGAAATCCATTGGTTAAAACCATGGTATTGGAGAAAAGAGTGAAGAAAGAGGGAAAAGGAAAAGGGAAGGAAGAAAAGAAAGGGAGGTAATGAGAGAGAGATGTCTCCCACATGCCTAAAGCTTTTATTTGTATTAACAACCTAATCAATCTAAGGTATACCACAAGAGTATAGAAGATAAGGGACACACATTCTTTACACTCTCTCTTGAGTTGGAACATAGATATCACTCATGCATAGCTTACTAATGTACAATGAAATATGAAGAACTTGACACATTTAGGGGTGTCAACGACAACGAGCTAGGTCAGGGCTGGCCAAGCTTTGCCCGAGCCTAGCCTGTATTCTTCAAAGTATGCCCAAACCTCGCGAGAGAGAGGGGGGGGAACATGGAAGCAAAATAAAGGTATCTGAGTTCCATTTTCTATTTTCATGGCCGGTTTTGATCTCACATGAGGACATTGTGTCTCTATTTAAGAACGGAAATTTTAAGAGATGGTTATTCCTTGAAATAGGGTTAGCAGGGCTCTCCAGAGGTTTGCAGTTCTTTGCTTCAATTATCTAGATGAAGCCCAAAAAGCGATTGTTTCTTGCCTTTCCAACTAACCAAGTTTCCTCCCACAAAGGTGCAATAGACACTTCTAAACCTGTTGTCATTTGAAGATCCTACTCAATCTACAGCATGGTAGCCACTCAAATTTACATTGCCTTGATTGGATTATAGAACGTTATTTCCAAGAGCATATTTAAGTAGTGAAGAATTCGATTGACTGCCTCTAGATGATGAGAGCATTGGACATGCATGAACTAACTTGTCTCACTGACAATGTATGCAATGTATGGCTGAGTTATAGTCAAATAAATGAGCTTCAACTACTTATTCTAGAGATGACAATGCACTTCAATAGGAGTTTTAAATGGCCTGGCAGCCAACATGGCTGCAGCGTTGGGGAGATCCAAGACATATTATAGGAAATAAATACGCCATGCTTAGACCTTACAACTATGATCCTAAAAACTACTTTAAAGGCCCCAAATCTTTGATTTGAAAGACTCCATCTGGGAAGGATTTGGCATCTTCAATCTTTGCATAATTGCTCCTTGAGTGAACATTGTCATCCGCATATATGATCAAAATAGTAGTAGATACTCAACTATTTTTATAAACATAGAACAATCGAACTTGCTCCTTATAAAAAACCAATATGAGAGGAAGTAGTAAATTTGTCGAACCAGATCCAGTAAGATTGTTTCAACCCATAGATGGCCTTCTTTAACCTGCATACTTTCCCAATCGTCCCTTGAGTCTTAAATCTAGGCAAAAGAGCCACATAAACTTCTTGCAAATCTCCATTGAGAAATGCACTCTTTACATCCAACTGGTGTAAGGGCCATTTATAGTTGTCAACAACTGAGAGGAGAACTCGAATAGAATTCAACTTGGTAATAGGAGCAAACATCTCCTGACAATCTATGCCATATTGTTGATTGAACTTTATATCGCTTTACTGATCCATCTGGTTTATGTTTCTCGGTGAACATCCATTTACAGTGCACTACATGCCACCCTTCTGTCAACTCTACTAGATCCCAAATTCCTTATTTCTCTCAGGTTGCCATCTCCTCCATCATGGTGGTTTTCCATTGAGGTTCAGCCAAGGCTAGAAGGCATTGAAATAGAGGAAATGAAAGAGATGCGGGCAAGAAAGGAAGGAGAAAGGAATCGTACCATATAACAAGCATGAGGCCAACATTCATATCCTTCGGTGGATGAGGTATGGTTTTAATTTTCAGATTTTCCTTGGCCTAATTCATTATACTTCTGCACAAATCAAGTCATAAGGATGCAAACACTCCTTTACAACAAACCTGAACATGTCAACGATGACGTCCTCATGATTGTAATTACTAATGGGCAGTCGAATCGAAAGTTGATAAACTTCGATCGATTGTAATGTGCTTTGAGGTGATATAAAGTTTAAAGGTTAACATTGGTAAAAGCGAATTGTTGGGGGTGGGTCTTTCTAAGGTTGAGGTTGAAGGTTTTGCATCTCACTTTGGATGTAGGATGGGTTCTTTTCCATCTTCATACCTTGGTCTTCCCTTATGTATAGGCAAGCCAGCCAAGCATTTATGGGACAAAGTGATAGAACGGTTCAAAAGAAATTTGTCATCGTGGAAGGGTAGGTATCTTTCTTTGGGTGGTAGGCTAACATTAATTAAGTCAGCAATGTCAAATCTTCCAATACATTTTATGTCCACCTTCAAATGTCCAAAGTCAGTAGTGCTTAAACTAGAGAAGATTAGGCGAGATTTCAAGTGGCAAGGGGAGGAAGAAAAACATAAGTTTCATCTATTAAAGTGTGAAGAAGTGTGTAAATTGTTGGCTGGGGGGGTGGTTGGAGTTAATGAATTTGACATTGTTGGGAAAATGGGTTTGGATGTTTGGATTTGAAGATGGTAGTCTTTGGAGAAAATTGTTGGGTGGAAAGTAGGGGGTTGAGGAAGGAGGTAGATGGACAAAATCCTCCCCTTTGTATGGGGCTTCATCTCTTTCGAAATTGGTGAATTTCAATAAGGTGTGGGAAGGGTGGGTTTTTCATTAGGTGATGGTAAGAAGATCCAATTTTGGGAGGATTTTTTATTGGGGGATCAAAAGCTTAATGTTGTGTTTCCTCAATTAGCAGGCATTGCCTTAGAGTCAAATATTCCAATTGATCGTTGTTATTCTATACTTGGAGAGGAAATTGTTCGAGTGCCTCCTTGTAGAAGAAATTTAAAAGACAGAGGTGGAAGAGTTGGTCAGGTTTCTAGATATGCTTTCAAATTGCCTTCTGTCTATTTTAGAGCCAAATTGAATAGTGTGGATACAAGTCTGGAAGATTCTTGATGAAATCTTTTTATATGATGGTTGGTGGGGGCGAACGGGAGCATTCCGAGGGTCATGCGTCCTATGTTTGGTGTTATGGAGTTCCTTCAAAGTTCTCAAGAGTCATGATTGATAATTTGCATAAGCCGACCATGATTATTCCAAATATGTGCCTACTATGTTATCATCATGATTGATAATTTACATAAGCTGACCATGATTATTGCTTGGTTGGTGGGAAGGAATAAAGTTCTCACAAGTCATGATTGATAATTTACATAAGCTGACCATGATTATTCCAAATATGTGAATTGGCTGATCATTTGTTTATCCATTGTCCTTTTGCTACAAAGATTTGGGAGGGTTTCTTCAATCTGTTTGGATTTTCATGGGTTGTTCCAAGTTTGATAAATCTGTTCTTCTTAGCTTGGCATAGTGGGGGTAAAGGCAAAGTTGGGAAGCGGGTATAGCAGAGTATGCTAGCAGGGCTATGGAGCATTTGGTTAGAACAAAACAATTGTTGCTTCAAAAACCGAATGGGTCAACTCTCGGAAGTTTTTAATAGGATGAAATTGAATGTAATGGAATGGCCACAAGCAGCTAATGTGCTAGTTTTTTATCAGTTTCCTGTCTCATGGTCGGAGTTGTAATGGGTCTATCGATTGTAATTTTATTTTTCCTGTTTTTGTATTCTTTGGCTTCGGCCCTTTTTCTAATAAAATGATCATCGTTTCAAAAAAAAAAAAAAAAAAGCTCACAATGACTTCTTCAATTTCCTCATCAAAAAATAGGTCCTTTGCTGATATTCAAATCTTCACCATGCTTGCTAAGAATTTTATGGGATGTGGAGACAGCAAAGGGATTGGATGCTTCCACCTGAAATGAGACATCTGTAAATGGTACATGATAACATTGTAGGCTGTCGGAGTTGTGCCCAACAGCACCAAAGCGCCAAGCTTCAAGTCATACTATACGCAAGGCAGTATCATCAGCGTGACTCCAAAGAAATCAATTTTCCATAATTCCATCAAGTATATGCAAGATGTTTGAAGAGAGGCTAGACTTGAACGTGTAACAGGGTAAGCTGGAATGATACAATAGCCGTCAGTGGGGCACAATGTCGTATGGATGGCTGGTGAAAATGACAGAGTGATTTGTGAGAGGAAAGAAAAGACATGATAGGTATCTAGACCAACCATGCTGGGTGTGATGCAGTTCTAACACCAATTGTTGTAGGCCCACCTGAAATGACTCCTTGACACATGCAGTGCAGCATTCACGCCAGTGAAAATAGCAAACGGGATAAGCAACCTTGTTGTCTTACAAGCGACTCAGGCTTGGTTGAGGTAGGATCTATAAGTGGTTCATTAACGATTTATACGCAACCCAAATACGAAAGGTCTATGAATGGTTCAGTGAGGATTCATCAAATTCCTTCAGCACACATGCTGGAAAATCAAGCAAGATGAACTCAAGCTTAAAGAAGAGAAATCAAATAATCAACTATGTTGGCATATTTCCAGATTATGTGTATTTAGTGAATCTTTCTTACAGCGAAAGAAATCCTAAGTAATCCTAACCACCCATCACTTCTCATCCTAACCATCTATTTCAATCACCTATTAGAGAAAGGCCAAAATATCCCTTAATCTTTTTATACCCAAAAAGTGGGTAGCAAGATAAGTGATGGAAATATTAATGGAGACCTAATTGAATTGAATCTTAACGTGGTGTGGATTTACAAGTGATGGAAATACTAATGGAGACTTGAACATAATCTTGGTAACTAAAAGCTAGGATTTCAAAGGAAAGTATGCTGAGTGGGAAGTCACTCAATAAGAGGAATCTTCATGTGGGACCCACAATGGTGGCTGAATTTTCATGTGATAACAATCATGGTCCTCCAACGTCAAAGATGAGAACCTGTACATGATCCCTCAAAAATTTGGGCCGTTGAGTGTCATGATCATGGGCTATTTAGCGGTCAGCAGTGGAGAACAATTTGGCAAATATGCAGAATGCATTGTGGGTGTACCTTATACAGATGTCAGACTCATTCTTGGACTGTGAGATAAATTTTCAAACCTGAAAACAGAAATTTGCTATGGCAATGTTCAAGTTCAACCTTTGAAGTACATGCATCCAAAACAATTTGATGCTGCAATCTTCATGAAACAAAGAGTCAAAGAGCGCTGTACTAGACTGATACAAGCATATTGCAGAAAACTCAGTCTCATAACAGAGAAAGAGAGAGATGCAAAAGATGAATAAAATAAGTCACAAACTGGTCAAGGGTTAGTCACGTTCAGAATGGGAAGAGCTATAAATGACAACAAATATGAAACAAAAACCAAAATGTCTAGTGCTGTGTCCATGATCAAGAAGATCTTGTTGCAGTGTGGGATCAAAGGGAGGTTCTAGTTGAGTTCTAGTGCTGGAAAGAGGAGCTCCCATAGAAGTGTTGATTGCGAGTAAAAAAAGGAATTGGAGCACTAATGCAGGGGGATTTTCACACCGGGCTCAAGCGGGGGCACACTCGGGGTGGGTGACCCGTGTGAGGTGGGACCCATGTGGAGTGGGGCCTGCGGGGGGGGGGGGGGGGGGGGGGGGGATAAAGGGATTGATTTGTCACATTCTATTAGTTCAAGCTTTTAGATCAAATGGTTAATTGTCCCGTGTCAAAAGTGTATCAGAGCGGGAGGTTTTGTGTTCGAGACTCCTCATCGGAGGTGATTAATGTAGAGCCATTTTCATACCGGGCTCGAGTGGAGTGGCCTGTTTGAAGCGGGAGCACACTCGGGGTGGGCAGCCCATGTGAGGCAGGACCCATGTGAAGTGGGGCGGGTTTAGCTGAGGGCCCGACCCGGGCTATGAGATAAAAGGGATTGATTTGCCACGCTCTACCAGTTTGGACTTTTAGAGCAAGTGGTTAGTTGTCCTGCGTCAATACATTTAAAAGAAGAATTACCGGAGAATGAGGACTGGAACAGCCAAAGAGGGAGAATTTCTTGATGATGTCTATGAGCATGTCTACCGTCACAATTTTTCCTAAGGTAGATTAACCTAAGACTTTTTGTACCTAAGTCATATTCCTGACACTCATCCAACTAAGCTTGCTTGACCCAAAGAGTGATATTTGGACTAGGAGTGCATGAACCTTGGTGTTCAAACAAGTTAAATCATCCTATAGGTAAATTAACAAAAGCGGCTCGCCAGGGAGAGAGAGAAATTGATCCATAGAGGTTTTCTAACCCCACAACACCTTTATACCCAGCACACAAGTAAACCTAGGAAGGGTGTGGGACATCTAAGAGGTGCATAAGCTGAATCTAACTCCCATACTTAAAAGATCAAGACAATCGTCCAGCAGGTCACATGCGTGTGCATTAACTGCGGACTGTTAGCACACAAACTTCTTGTTGGCACATCTTCTGCATGTCAGCCTATGGAGCTTTCATAATTCCTGACCCTAAATAGTAAAAAATAAATAAATAAAAGGAGCATAGAGAATCCCTTCCTCCTAACCTGAATTCCTGTTTCTTCTTGAAGTGACTCCAAGAAAATCCTTGACAATTCCCAGAGCTCACCTTGGGCACCTTCATCATCAAGAAACTGCAACTGTGGGATTAAAAGTTCTACCTGCACATAAACAATAATGAATGTAGAGTCCCCTTAATGGTACTGAAATTAATAAAATGGGATGATGGAACTTAGAAAGATCTTGACAAATAAAAAGATGGGGCCATGAGAAAACCAAATGAAGAACACTTGATAAGTCGACATTGATTCATGTCACCAAAAATACAGATGTGTCCTTCAATCCATCAATCAGCTTCAGCAAATCATTTGTTCAAGGATATGAAAACACACTACACAATATTATGCTAGATCATGCATTAACTACAAACTTACTATAGCTCTCATTCCACCTGAGGATACAAACATAGCACTTGCACGACTCGATTGCAGGACTGCACCCTCCAAGTCAGAAGGTAAGTCACTGAAATATAAAGAATCCATCATCTGCTGTTCCATTCAACAGGAAATTTATCTAATACAGAAGTAACACAACCATACCAAACACTATTGAATCAGAATAAGCTATGTCATCGAGTTAGAAAGGACTTCCAAGCATTTTCAGAATGGTATCTCAACCCGTTTATGCAGAAACAGCTAACAAGGTTAAACACTGAACAACTACCACGAAAATTTGCACTTTGCAAGTAAATTACCAACAAAAGGAAAGATTTCCATGAGTTTCAACAGCCCATGCTATTGCACATCAAGCAATAAGACTTTCCTGATTACCGAAAACATCCAATGTGAAAAGTATGAATTGGACAATTTGAATGCATTGTTTTGAAACTACTATATAGGCATCTACCAAGAGACCACTGATAACATTATGGTTGTGTTGGATGCAAAAAGTGACTTGGATTGAGTACTTTCAGTTCAATCAAGAGAAATAACGAGATTTAATGATCCTTCCAAGTATCATAAGTAAGAAATCCTCAAGTGGAATTGTTTCTTTTTACTCTAACTTGAAATCAAGCATTTGCAACTAGGACTTAGGAGCCACACCCTCAATATGAATGTTGAGGTAACTACAATTTGGTTATTTCAACTTTACCAACTAGTGCAAGTCAATTCATTATGCATCTGAAGGAAAACCAACATGAAGTGAAGAGCCAACTGTCTCTCCATAGATAAGGTCATGCTTGAAGTTACTATATTTGCACTGAGCAGATTAGCAGCTGGCCTAGATAGTCATCGTGCGTGTTTCTTCTACTCCATGTGCCTCTGCATGCGTAGTTGCAGGAGATCCTCACCATTCATCTGTTGGGCCCTACTGTCAAAGAATCAAAACTCATCAAGACCGAATCAAGTCAGTTCCATTGGAGAATGTAAGAAGCTGTCACATGTAGATACATCTGTGTTCTACTGTACTGGCAGTTGTACGCATCTATCCATAAAATACAGTCTTTGGCATCCAAAATGAGAATGCCATACTGAAGCATGCTTTAGGCACCGATTGGAAAAGGGCACACGTGGAAATTGCGCCTTCTAATCGGCTACATCTTTAAACTGAAAACTACACTTTTTAGGGAAGTGTGCAAACCCCATTCTACATAGGGCAGAATGAAGTCCATGAAACTGGATCAAAATGATAAGTGAGCTAGTTTCTTGCCAATTCTGCTCAATTCAAATATAGTAACTTCTAGGTGCAACCTTATTGACGTTCTACGAACAGTGGTCCACATCATGAATGGTGCAATGTGTAATTTGAATGGCATGGAATTCAAAAACAGTTAAGCTGCAGCCGTAACAGTCATTATGTAACAGTAAGGTGGTGTCCGTCATGTAGTATGGGACTGTAATGCCTGATTTGAAGAAATGGGTCATAACGGTCCAAAATGGGCCCATAACGGTCCGATATGGGCCCACAACCGGCCGACATGGAGCCATAACATTTTTTCCTTTAAAAGAAATCAACCATTGCAGGGCCATAATGGCCGCTATGGCCACTGTTACCGTTATTGAATACATTGGTGAACGTTGATCAGGTTTATTTATCTAGTGGACCACAATCAGATGGTTTATAACCCCAAAAATCATGCCTGGACGTTACTAACCATTTGATCATTGTGAGTGATGTCGGGTTAACATCCAGAGCTCATGTTTTGTGCAACTTTGAGTTAACATTCCACTTGCAGTCAGTTATAGGGTGGCCACCATAGCCTGATTGCATTTATGTTTGTGCTAAAAACCAGCCAAGCAAATCCATTGTCCCAATCACTGTACGTAAATGCTATGTACATGGTAATTGGGAACAATGTTATGGTGGGCACATGACAGAATGAACCTCATGAAATGTGTGCCATAGTAGCATTCCTTACACAAAAACCCAAGGCCGACATGTGTATAATTACCTTCTTATATTACACATGAGTAACTGAAATGAGAAATCACATTTTCTACATGAGAAATCGAAACAAAAACATAAAAATGAAAATATGTGTTCATAGAAGTACAATGGTCAGGATGGAACATAACAGACCAATGGTCCAGATTACTGAACCATAGGCCCCACTGGTCAAGACCCTCATGTACTATGTGGGGTTTTGATAGGATGATGCACATCGTAGCTAGCATAGACCATGGCTTTTAAATGCTAGATTATGCTCAAACTGCAATTTTGGCACAGCACACATAACAACTGTCCTGGTTCATTGTTACTTGGCAAGTTTAGTGCACTGAAGGGCAATATAAATAGTTTTAAAGCCAGGCTATATGCTAACAAGGAATACATGCATTCAGATGCATTATAGCAAGCATACAACCCTAGCTTTTTTAGGGTTAAGTTGCACTTAGGGGCTGTTTGGATTTCAGCAAGGTTGTGTTGCGACAAGGAGCTGAAGCAACCTTACATGTCCATTGTTTGTCGGCCCCCTTGTGCACAAAAGCCAATGCAGTTTTGGACAAGTAATCATCGATATGACTGCTAGACCATGGATTCGCTATCTTTGGTGAGAGGTGGAACTACTGGCCAATAACACTATGGTTTCGGTGCACATGAGGATCACAGTTATTCGTACACATGCATGACATGTTCTAATGTGTTGTGTGTGCGATTGTCCAAGTTCAAGCATCCCACATATGCAAATGTGCCACCACCAATCTTCATGCACCAAAAATGTGGCACATGTCAATGTACACATGCATGTGTAAATGTGCCACCAACTAGGGGTGCAACTGGGGCAAGTTGGGTCAGGTTGAGGGTGAACCCAAGCCCAACCCAACCTCAAGAGGACCCAACCTGCAACCTGACCTGAATTCTAACCCGAGGTGCCCAGAATTCCTCTATGCTCGACTCACCCAGCCCGACCTGACCCAAATACGCTTGATTATTCCCAACCCAACCCGAACTTAGCCAAATCAAATCTAACCTGATTTCAAACTAGGTTAGCATCTTCCAACCCTAACCCAACTCGAGGATGATGACAAACTGTCTCAATCTCCAGTTGGGTCAATTGGGTTCAAGTTGACCAGAATCTAAGTTCCCCACATATGCCACAATCTATCCGGTCCATGTTCCAGGGTGTTTGCAATGGGACAGAACAACTAGTCAGCAACAGCATGTCCATGATCAGCTAGACCTGACAGCATGCCATGGATTGCTAGTCACTATGCAACTTTGCCCAAATCCAAAAAGGCCCTTAAGTGCAATTCTAACACAGAACATATCAATTTTCCAGGTTAACCACCGCCTGAAGCATCAGAATCCCACTTTAAGTGTGACTCAACAGGTTAAAAGCTAGGTTATCAACTACCTACGATGCATACAAGTGGGCCAGAGTGAAACCCGCGTGCACCGTGCAAAGCAGTGACACCTATCCTGTAATTGCTTGATTTTGAAATGGGTGAGAAATCAAGAAACCTGTCTTCTTCTTCTTCTTCTACTTCTACATCTTCTTCAATTGGGGATTTTTGGGAAGTTTCTTCCAAAGATGATGAAGCGCCCTCATCTACGGCCCCTTCGAATTTCTCCCACTTGGCATGGGTGCGTAGGTTAGCGCGAACGCCACGTAATCCGAAGCCGTGGGGCCCACGAAGGAGGATGGAAGGAGAGAGAGAAGAGGAGGAAGGGGGAAAGCGCGGGAAGGGATTGGGGTTGGCCGTTGAAGGGCAAAAGGCGGGGAGGGAAGCCATTGCCTTAACTTCCGTTATCATTTTCCGTTGGCAGCATTTTTATATTCGGGGAATTATATGGTACGTCGCCGGCATACTTTCACATCATACATGCGTTTCCCATTCTGATTACTGGGGCCCACTTTTAAGAAATCCAGTCAATCCATTGGTATTTTTGTCCCACCATTGATAGAATATGGCTCAGACTCTTAGCATGTAGCGAAATGGATGAGGAGAGAAATACAACAACGGTCCACATTTAACTAAAAACGTAAGCGCTGGATATCCAATCTGAGATGTCTTTGAGGGTTGCTCCATTGGACTAAACAGATGAATTGTCGGCTGTGGATGAAATCCAACCCGTCCATCAAGTCTTCCACCCAGTGTTTGGACCAGAGTCCAAAAATCAGACTGATTCATGTCTCAGGTGGGCTACACCACGGGGAACGGTTGAGATGGAAAGTCCCACCCTTAAAATCATCCAAATTGTGTGGGGTCCACCATGGTGTATGTATGCCATCAATCATTCATCCCACGTGCCCCATCTGGAGGGACACCCCTAAAATCCCACACTCAAGACTCACGTGGGCCGCCCAGCCGCCCCACCCCCCCCCCCCCCCCGGCGAGAAATATACGACCGTAGACTCCACCTTTTATCTATTGGATATTCTCAAAGCAATACAAACTTAACATACTCACTTAGGCTTCCTCGTACGGACGATAAATTTTAGGACGAAGATGCCCCTCCTTTTCACCGAAACGGATTCGCTGCTCCGCCTGCCACCCGCCAATGGCGAATCTTCGGTGGTCTGTGGACCCCACCATGATGTATGCTTTTCATCCATGCCGTCCATATATTTTTATGGATCATTTTTTGGTAGGAGACAAAAAATGAGTATATCCAAATCTTAGTGTACTACATTACAGGAAACAGTGTTGAATGAGTGTCAACCATTAGAAATCCTCCCCCGTCTAAGTTAGGGCCCACTGTGATGTTTGTGAGAAATCCTCCCTGTCTAAGTTCATTCATAGGGTCACAAAGACATGGATGAAGAGGAAAAACAAATTTCATAATGATCCAAAACTTCTATAACCCCTGAAAGGGTTTCAATGGTAAACGTTCAATTCCCCGCTGTCTTTTACAGTGTGGTCCACTTGATAGTTAGATCTATCTTATTTTTTGTCTCAAGCCTTAATATGAGCTCGCCAAATAGATGGACAGTTTGGATATAACACAGACCTCATGATGGGACCCACAAAAGCAACATAGAAGAAAAAAAAAAAAAACACACTGCGACGGCAGTTTAGCAGAATTTTTTTTTTTTTTTTTTTTTGAGGGAGAACTTTTCCTCTCTTACATTTTTCTCTAATACATAATTATGTAAATATGTATATATAAGTATATAAAAATATTTTTCTATCTTTTAATTCATTTCTTTATTTATGTATTTAACAAGCATATCTCCTAAATTAGAATGATTTTTTATTTTTTTTACACATGCACACACACTCACACTAGTGGAATTTTGCGACCTATGGATACTCGAACGCTTGATCGGGTGTTAAAACTCGTAAGAGTCTACCACCCGAGCAAGAGTAAGGATCCAAACTAGAATGATTTACTTAATATACCACATATGATTTTGGGGTAGGAGAAGCTAATTTAGTCAACCAACCCAGTTATTTTCCAAGATTTCATTAGGTAAATGGTTAAAAATCGAGCGGGGCAAACTAGAAAAACAGCGGGGCAAACAAGAAAAACAGTGAGGCAAACAAGAAAAACGGCGGGGCAAACTGAAATATGAGCGGAGCAAACAAAAAAAACAGCGAGGCAAACTAAAATATGAGCGGGGCAAACTAGAAAAATAGCAGGGCAAACTGAAATATAGTGAGACAAAATAGAAAAACAGCAGAGCAAACTAAAATATGAGCGAGGCAAACAAGAAAAACAGCGGGGCAAACTGAAATATGAGCGGAGCAAACTAGAAAAACAGCGTGACAAATTGAAATATGAGCGGGGCAAATAAGAAAAACAGCGGGGCAAACTGAAATATGAGCGGGAGAAACTAGAAAAACAGCTGGACAAACTGAAATATGAGCGGGGCAAACAAGAAAAACAACGGGGCAAACTAAAAAAATAGCGAAGCAAACTAAAATATGAGCGGGGTAAACAAGAAAAATAGCGGGACAAACTAAAAAAACAGCAGGGCAAACTGAAATATGAATAGGATAAACTATAAAAACAGCGGAACAAACTAAAATATGAGCGGGGCAAACTGAAATATGAGCGTATCACATGGAAAGATTGAAGATGAAAAATGGCACGCATGACTAACTGCATGTTAGTAATGTGGTACACTGGCTGACGTGTCACATTTGAGGTGCTTGGACTGTACATGAAATGTGTCAAAAGAAAGCAGCTACAAGATAAGTCGGGTACTTTCCTTTTCAAGAATCCAAACTAGCCACCGAACGCTGGATTAGCTTCATTTGTATGTCTGGATACGATGACTTTCTACTCGTGCAGTATGTGGACGAGATTTACACACATTTGTAGGTGGAACCCAACCTTGATTGAACCTTATTTCAAACTTCACACCATTGGATTATCCCAACCTTGGATAGATGGTCAAGTAACTATGGTTGACTCTTTTACAACCATTTATTTTATTTCTAAAAAGTCCTCCAATTGAATTGTTGAAATTCTCGGATCTGTGTGACTTGTGGCTTATAAGCCATTAGCCGTAATTCAAAGTGTATGATAAGGGACGCGGATTTTGTGGAACTTGAATGCTTACCATTACAAAATTTCTAGAGGGCCATAAAATTTTTGGATCAAGATGATATTTGTTTTTTTCCCTTCATCCAAGTTTATGATCTTATGAACATATTTGGATGACAAATATGTGGACCCTAACAAACAGACTACATGATAATCCGTCATGCTTGAGTCTCAGCTCATGCTTGGCTCGGAGCGTATTGAACATGTTTGCCCCGCTGATTTTCTAATTTCCTCCGCTCAATTTCATGTTTGCCCCGCTAATTTTCTAGTTTTTCTCACTGATTTTCTAGTTTGCCCCGCTGATTTTCTAATTTTCCCCACTATTTTCTAATTTCCCCTGCTCGATTTCATATTTGCCCCGCTGATTTCCTAGTTTGCCCCGCTGATTTTCTAGTTTGCCCCGCTGATTTTCTAGTTTCCTCCGCTCAATTTCATGTTTGTCCCGCTCAATTTTTAGTTTGCCCCGCTCAATTTCATGTATGGCTAAAAGTTGGGCGGGTTCAATTCGACCGGCCCGTGACAAACCCGACATTGGGTTAGGCTTAGGCAGGATATATCGGGTTCGATCTCAAGCTTGGGCTATACAAACACCAACCCGATAAAACTTAGGTTGGGCTTGGGTTGAGGTCTCAGGTTGCCCATCCCAACCCGAACCCGATCAATATTTTAGTTATAAATTATAATTGAGTGTAGATTCTTTGTGTAGAAGGTGCACTAGTGATGTCGGGTCTCATTTGTCCACGTCAATTCCAATGACTCAAGCTAACAAGATATGCGGATTTCTCTCTCTCAAATAGATTGCGTGCTATGTTACATGACTTTTTAAAGGAGTAATCCTATATTAAATGAAGTTCTTTATGATGAATAATCACGTATATAATTAATAAAATCATAGATACAATAAATAAGTCCTATATTGAAATATAATAAACTAATGTAATAACGAAAATATTAGCACGTATACACCCGACCAACCCAATCAACCCGTCAAGCCCTCTTGGGTTGGGGCTAGGTTGAGAATTCCCAACCTAAGATTGAGTTGGGTTGGGTCAAGGTTTAGGTATAGGAACCTTGGGTTGGGTTAGGGTTGAGCACCAACCCGAACCAACCTGCCCGACTTTCAGCCCTAATTTCATATTTGCCTTACTCAATTTCATGTTTGCCTTGCTCAATTTCGTGTCTGTCCCGCTAAATTTTCAATTTAACCACGAAGTGATTGAAATTGATCACGAACCGAATGAAATGGATTTTCGACCATCGACCCGATGGAATCTTGGAAAATACCTAAGTTGGTTGGCTAAATTAGCTTCTCCTACCCCAAAATCATATGTGGTAAGTTAGGTAAATCATTCTAATATAGGAGATATGCTTGTTAAATACATAGACAAAGAAATGAATTAAAAGATAGAAAAATAATTTTATATACTTATATATACATATTTACATAATTATGTATTAGAGAAAAATGTAAGGGAGAAAAAGTTCTCCCTGTATACTTACATATACATATTTACATGTTTGCCTCGCTTAATTTAATGTTTACCCCACTAAATTTCATGTTTGCCTTGTTAAATTTTAAGTTTGCCCCACTGAATTTCAAGTTTGCCCTGCTGAATTTCATGTTTGCCCTGCTAAATTTCAAGTTTACCCTGCTGATTTTCTAGTTTGCCCTGCTAAATTTTATGTTTGCCTCGTTGAATTTCAAGTTTGCCCCGTTGAATTTCATATTTGCCCCGCTGAATTTCAAGTTTGCCCTGCTGATTTTCTAGTTTGTCCCGTTGAATTTCAAGTTTGCCCCGCTGATTTTCTATTTTGCCCCGCTGAATTTCAAGTTTGCCCCGTTGATTTTCTAGTTTGCCCAGCTGAATTTCAAGTTTGCTCTGTTGATTTTCATATTTGCCCTGCTGGATTTCAAGTTTGCCCCACTGATTTTCTAGTTTGCTCCACTGAATTTCAATTTTGCCCCGTTGAATTTCAAGTTTGTCCCACTGATTTTCTAGTTTGCCTCATTGAATTTCAAGTTTGCCCCACTGATTTTCTAGTTTGCCCCGCTAAATTTCATGTTTGCCCCGCTGAATTTCAAGTTTGCCCCAATATTGGAAGGAATTGGAAGTTAAATCCCAGGATTGGCTGGGCGTGCCAAACAGATTGGGTGATCTGATCCCGGAATATAGCAATCCCATGGATCTTAAAACAATCCACTGACAACACCATCATTACCTTTAAATCTCATCCAATCCACCCTAATCCATTCAAATTTGCCTGGTACATGTTTGGTTCGAGGGATTGGAAAGGATGGGAAGGTTTAATCCCGGGATTGGCCGAGCGTGCCAAACAGACTTAATATAGAAATCACATGGATCTTAAGACAATCCACTGACAACACAATCATTACCTTGAAATCCATGCTATCCACCCTAATACCATTCAATCCTTTCCAATTCACCCGGCCAAACAGGCCCTAAGTAAATCATTCTAGTTTAGGAGATACGCTTGTTAAATAAATAAATGCATTAAAAGATAAAAAAATATTTTTATATACTTATACATATTTACATAATTATGTATAAGAGAAAAATATTAGGAAGAAAAAGTTCTCCTTGTAAAATTTTTTTTTTAAAAAAGCCAAACTGCCGCGGCACTACTGCTGGTTCAGCGGCAGGTTTGGCGGCACTGCCGCCGAACCGGCAGGAGTGCTGCACACTCTTTTTTTTTTTTTTTTTTCTGCGTTGCTTTTGTGGGTCCACATTCGTAAATTTCTCCCTCTTGGGTGAGACGAAAAGGAGTAATGTTTTAGTATAAATGCAACTTTTTTTTTATAATTTTTTACACACACACAAACACCACCACACACACGCCATGGTGGGATTTCACCACCTATGGGTACTCAAACCCTCAACCAGGTGTTGAAACTCCTTAAAAGTCTACCACCGGAGCAAGAGTAACGACCCAACTTACTATCCTCCTTATTACAACCCTCAACCAGGTGTTGTAAACGCAACCTATTATCCACCTTATTTTATTCAATCTCAACAAAACTTATCTTATCAAATTATAGATATTTTTGTCTAGAATTCTCTTTTCATGCCATAAAAATCTACTTAAATTTTCAGTTGTCCAAAAAAAAAAAAAACAACGCTTAAAAGGGAAGAGTATACGGTGTTAATTTTTATAAAGAGAAAATGACCACTGTAGACAAAACCTTTTACCCAGCGGTTTTTATCGCGGAATAGAAACTTAAGTTACCAACTTAGACTAGCACGTGCGGACAGCGACGTTGAGGACGAAACTACCCCTCCTTTTTACTGTCGTTGCTTTTCCTCTCCCTCCCTTCTCTCGCTCCATTTTTTTTTAAAAAAAGGACGAAAACTCCACCGCTACATCTATTGCTTGGAATGCACCACGCTATAGCTGGATCCCACCTAGGGGTGTACACGAATCGAGCTAGCTCGGTTAGCTCGCTCTAGTCAATCTGAAAAAAGCTTGATTCAGTTCGGTGTTGAGTTCAAGCAAGGTTGAATTGATTTTTTGAGCTCAAAAATGAGTTCGAGCAGGCCAGCTCAACTCGACTCGGATCAAATCTAGCTTGAATCAAACTTGGATCGAACTAGTTCGGTGACTTGGTTACTTTGTCATTAATGTTGCTCACCAATTGTTTGATAAAATGACTGAACGACATGTGGCTGGTGGCAATGAAGGTTTGGCTAGTGGCAAGGTGGATAGGAAGGTATGTACATGGAACAAATACTTTTTTTTCTCTTTATTATTATTATTATTTAGAAGGTGTTTGAGAAAATACCTATAAAATCATTGCCTTTGTAGGTAAAACAGTGGAATTTTGAAGTTGCAATTAAGGTGTTTGTGGAAATGCCTCAATAGTAAACTTGGTTCGATCTTAGCTCGAACTCAGCCCGAGCTGCTAATTGAACTGAGCTGAGCTGGCCAATCAGGCCCGAGGACCGAGATGAGCCGAGTTCAAGCTGAGGTTAGCCACTGTTCGAGCCGAGTCGAGCTGAGGCCAACTCGACTCGGTTTGACTCGATGTACACCACTAATCCCACCCTCTTTATTCATCAACATTATCTCATTTTTCCTGAAAATGTTCCCTCCACGGAAGACAGTACGCATGACAGGTATGATATACATTTACCTAAACGGCGTAAATTTTTTGTGGGCCATTGAAATGCCGAATGAAGCTCCCATCTTGGTTTTTGGTTCATCCATGCGAAAATCATCCTATGGACATGATGGATTACAAGTAAAACATCATTGTAGGGGCATAAAAAGGTTTCCACGGTGGAAACACTGTTTCCTGTGGTGTGATCCACTTGATATTTCAATATGCCACCATTTTGGGCTGAAACCCTTGCTTTAGATGGAAAAATGGATGAACGTCATGGATAGTCCACATACATTCAAGGTGGGCCTAACTCAATATTTTTAATTTTTTAATTTTTTTAATATTTTACTATTAATTTTTTAAAAAAAGTTTTTTTAGGTTAGCTTCTTAGTACACACCCATGTCAATACACACACTCCATGTTAGCCACCCCTGCTAGGAATCGATACCAGGACCTCAAGTGTTGATATGAGGTATCTCTACTCAGTCTGCCAATTGAGCTATGGATCTGGGTGTGCCCAACTTAGTTAACTCAGCACTATAAGTGCGTACTGAAAATTTTATGAACCGCTTGGTCAATTTCATTAATTGCTCGATCAAATTCACCGAAGAGAATTTCATGTAAATCTCGGTCAATTTCATTAACTGATAGGTCAAATTCAACAAAGCAAATTGTTAGGCTAGGTCAATTACATTTAAAGTTCATTCTAATTCATGTTAGCCTCACCCAATTTCAAGCTTGCCTCGCTCAAATTGATGTTTCCCTTGCTCAATTTCTCGATTGCCTCGTTGCATTTTTCCGTTGCCTTGCTCAACTCCTAGGTTCCCTCGCTCAATTTCTAGGTTCCCTTGCTCAATCCTCGCTCCAATTTCTACGTCGCCTCGCTTGCCTCGCTCAATTTCTAGCTTTCCTCACTCGATTTCTAGCTTCCCTCGCTCAATTCCTAAGTTGCCTCGCTCCAATTTCAATGTTCCCTCGCTCAAATCCTAGGTTGTCTCGCTCAATTTCTAGCTTCTTCGCTCAATTCGTAGGTTGCCTCGCTTAATTTATAGGTTCCCTCGCACAATTTGTAGCTTCCCTCGCCTCGCTCAAATCTTAGGTTGCCTTATTGAATTTCTTAGTTCCCTTGCTCAATAACTAGAATTCCTTGCTGAATTTTTACGTTACCTCGCTCAATTCCTAGCTTCTTTCGCTCAATCCCTACGTTGTCTCGCTCAATTTCTAGGTCGCATCGCTCAAATCCTAGGTTCCCTCGCTCAATTTCTAGCTTCCCTCGCTAAAATCCTAGGATTCCTCGATCAATTCCTACGTTGCCTCGCTCAATTCCTAGGTTGCCTCACTCAATTTCTAGGTTCCCTCGCTTAATTTCTAGCTTTCCTCGCTCAAATCCTAGGTTGCCTTGCTCAAATGCTAGGTTGCCTCGCTCAATTTCTAGCTTCCCTCGCTCAATTCCTAGGTTACCTTGCTGAGTTCTTACATTGTCTCACTCAATTCCTAGGTTGTCTCACTCAATTTCTAAGTTCCCTCGCTCAATTTCTAACTTTCCTCGCTCAAATCCTAGGTTACCTTACTCAAATCCTAGGTTGCCTCGATCAATTTTGTAGCTTCCCTTGCTCAAATCCTAGGATTCCTATCTCAATTCCTACGTTACCTCGCTCAATTCATAGGTTGCTTTGTTCAATTTCTAGGTTGCCTCGCTCAATTCCTAGGTTCCTTCGCTCAATTTATATATTGCCTCAATGGATTTCTAGCTTCCCTCGCACAAAAGCAACATAGCAAAAAAATAAATAAATTCAGTTTGCCCCGCTCAATTTCCAGTTTGGCGGGGTAAACTGGAAATTGAGCGGGGCAAACTAGAAATTGAGCGGGGTAAACCGAAATATTTTTTTTTTTTACTTTTGTAGGTCCCATCATGATGTATGTCTTATATCTAAACCATCCATATATGAGCGGGGCAAACTAAAAATTAAGCGGGGCAAACTGAAAATTTAGGTTTAGGGTGTAAATTTAGGTTTAGGGATTTGAAAATTTAGGTTTAGGGTGTAAGTTTAGGTTTAGGGATAACAATTTTTGATACACTTTAGCTACGGATTATAACCATAGCTATAATTGCGTCGATATAATTTTTGAATTTGAGAATGGGTAAGTTATAGGTTTTGGTTTTGATTTTGATTTAGGTTATAGGTTATAGGTTTAGGTTAAGGTTATAGGTTTTTGGATTTTAGAATGGGTTCAGGTTTAGGTTATAGGTTTTTGAATTTGAGAATGGGTTCGGGTTTAGGTTATAGGTTTTAGTTATAGGTTTTGGTTTTGGTTTTGGTTTTGGTTTTGGTTTAGGTTATAGGTTTTTGGATTTGAGAATGGGTTATGGTTTAGGTTTAGAAAATCGGATTCAGGTTCGGGATTGAGTTTAAGTTTGGGTTTTTAAGTTTAGGTTTACATTTATGTTAAGGAGTTGAGATTAGAATTAGGTGTAGGTTTCACTTTAGAAAATTAAGTTTAGGTTATAGGTTTAGGAAAAGGTTAGGTTTAGGTTATAAGTTTTGGGATTTGGGAATAGTTTTAAGTTATAAGTATAGGTTTAAGTTAGGTTATAAGTTAAGGTTTAGGGATAGGTTATAGGTTTTGGTATTCGAGAATGGGTTCAGGTTTAGGTTATAGGTTTTGGTTTTGGTTTAGGTTATAGGTTATAGGTTTAGGATAAGGTTTAGGTTTAGGTTTAGGTTATAGGTTTTGGGGTTTGAGAATGGGTTCGGGTTTAGGTTATAGGTTTAGGTTTAGGTCAATTTCATGTTTGTCCAGCTCAATTTTCAGTTTACCCCGCTCAATTTCCAGTTTGCCCCGCTCAATTTCCAGTTTACTCCGCTCAATTTTCAGTTTTCCCCGCTCAATTTCTAGTTTGTCCCGCTCAATTTGAAGTTTGCCCCGCTCAATTTCTAGTTTGCCCCGCTCAATTTTCAGTTTGCCCCGCTCAATTTCCAGTTTGCCCCGCAAACTGGAAATTGAGCGGGGCAAACTAGAAATTGAGCGGGATAAACTGGAAATTGAGCGGGGCAAACTAGAAATTGAGCGGGGCAAACCGAAAATTAAGCGGGGCAAACTAGAAATTGAGCGGGGCAAACTGCAAATTGAGCGGGACAAACTAGAAATTGAGCGGGGCAAACTCGAAATTGAGCGGGACAAACTCGAAATTGAGCAGGGCAAATTGAAAATTAAGCGAGGCAAACTAAAAATTGAGTGGAGCAAACTGAAAATTCAGCGGGACAAACTAGAAATTGAGCTGGGGAAACTGAAAATTGAGCGGGGCAAACTAGAAATTGAGCGGGGCAAACTGGATTTTTTTTTTTTTTTTTGCTATGTTACTTTTGTGGGTCCCATCATGATGTATGTGTTATATCCAAACCGTCCATATATTTTACGAGCTCATATTAAGGCTTGAGACAAAAAATAAGATAGATCTAACTATCAAGTGGACCACACTGTAAAAGGCAATGGGAAATTGAACGTCTACCATTGAAACCCTTTTAGGGGTTACAGAAGTTTTGGATCATAATGAAATTTTTTTTCCTTGTTTTTATTGTCGCTTTCTCATTGTTGTGGAGTATTGGTTTTTGAATATTCTTCTTTTTGTAAATTTTATAAGAATCATATATTTTACAACTCAATTGAATGGAGCCTTGCTGCTACCTTGAGGTTGTGCATTCAATTTGAGACTATTATCACATGTTTCATTTGTGATTTTAAAGATTGTGCATTCAATTTTACGCCAGTTGTGGTTTCCACTTGTGGCAAATCAGAATGTGAGCTTACTCTACATGTCATCAGTCATCAGACAGACGATCATATAACTCCTCTTGGTTTGTTTTCAATCTCATAAAAGATTACTGATTTTTCAAGTTACTTCTGGCTTACCGATTCGTTAGGTGCCTTCTAATTGGTAACAGATTTTGTAATTTTTCATTTGGTAGAACTGATTGTTTGAATATCTTGTTTACATACCGAGATTTCTCATTTTTTTATTCCGTAGTGTTTTTTGTGATTTTCACTTTGTACATTCTTCTTTGAATTCTTTTATAATAGTTAGCATCTTGACAAATAGTTCTTTGTGGCATTGACAATCGAATTCAGCTCACTTCTAAATATAAGGCATTATATTGAATGGATAGTCAAATTTTGGTGTAAATATTTTTATAAGCAAATTTTTTCTTTCCTTTTTTTTCTTAGGTGTGTGTTTACAAAGAGCCATCACTCATTATGGTTATAGTTATTCATTATGTGACAGGTTTTCAGGTGAGATGAACGAGTTTTAAAAGAAAACAGTCTGCGATTTTAAGAAGCAATTCCTAATGTCATTTTATGTTTAAATGCATATTTCAGATTCAAGCATCTGGTACGTCTCTTGACTCAAGAATGCATATGGTTGGAGTGGTCTGGCCATTTGGACAAACCGTGTTTATGTATTTACTCAAAATTGATGGAGCAGACCCGGATGTGCATCGGAGCTATCCGAAAGAGCGGGGTCCCTGGAAGGTGGGAATCGCTGTTATGACTATGATGAAGTTGTCCATTTCCTATGGACGGCATTGGAAGGGCCTGACAATTTGGACAGGCCATGTTTATATTTGTATTTGCAGGTACCATACCCTTAACCTAAACCCGAACCGATTCTCAAACCCAAAAACCTATAACTTAAACCAAAACCAAAACCAAAACCTATAACCTAAACCAAAACCAAAACCTATGACCTAAACCCGAACCGATTCTCAAATCCCAAAACCTATAACCTAAACCAAAACCAAAACCTATGAACTAAACCCGAACCCATTCTCAAATCCTAAAACCTATAACCTAAACCTATAACCTAAACCCGAACCCATTCTAAAATCCCAAAACCTATAACCTAAACCATAACCTATAACCTAAACCCAAACCCATTCTCAAATCCTAAAACCTATAACTTAAACCAAAACCAAAACCAAAACCTATAACCTAAACCCGAGCCGATTCTCAAATCATAAAACCTATAACCTAAACCAAAACCTATGACCTAAACCCGAACCCATTCTCAAATCCCAAAACCTATGACCTAAACCCGAACCCATTCTCAAATCCCAAAACCTATAACCTAAACCTAAACCTATGAACTAAACCCGAACCTATTCTCAAATCCTAAAACCTATAACCTAAACCTAAACTTAAACCTATAACCTAAACCCGAACCCATTCTAAAATCCCAAAACCTATAACCTAAACCAAAACTAAAACCAAAACCTATGACCTAAACCCAAACCCATTCTCAAATCCTAAAACCTATAACCCAAACCAAAACCATAACCAAAACCATAACCTAAGACCTAAACCCGAACCCATTCTCCAATCCCAAAACCTATAACCTAAACCAAAACCAAAACCAAAACCTATAACTTAAACCTGACCCGATTCTCAAATCCTAAAACTTATAACCAAAACCAAAACCTATGACCTAAACCCGAACCCATTCTCAAATCCAAAAACCTATGACCTAAACCCGAACCCATTCTCAAATCCCAAAACCTATAACTTAAACCTAAACCTATAACCTAAACCCAAACCCGTTCTAAAGCAAAACCTATAACCTAAACCAAAACCAAAACTAATAACCTAAACCAAATCCAAAACCTATAACCTAAATCCGAACCCATTTTCAAATCCTAAAACCTATAACCTAAACCAAAACCCATTCTCAAATCCAAAACCTATAACCTAAACCTAAACCTAAACCTATAACCTAAACCCGAACCCATTCTAAAATCCCAAGACCTATAACCTAAACCAAAACCTATAACCTAAACTCATACCCATTCTCAAATCCTAAAACCTATAACTTAAACCAAAACCAAAACCAAAACCTGTAACCTAAACCCGAGCCGATTCTCAAATCCTAAAACCTATAACCTAAACCAAAACCTATGACCTAAACTCGAACCCATTCTCAAATCCCAAAACCTATGACCTAAACCCGAACCCATTCTCAAATCCCAAAACCTATAACCTAAATCTAAACCTATGAACTAAACCCGAACCCATTCTCAAATCCTAAAACCTATAACCTAAACCTAAACCTAAACCTGAACCCATTCTAAAATTCCAAAACCTATAACCTAAACCAAAACCAAAACCAAAACCTATAACCTAAACCCAAACCCATTCTCAAATCCTAAAACCTATAACCTAAACCAAAACCAAAACCAAAACCATAACCTAAGACCTAAACCCGAACTATAGGTTTCACTTTAGATTAGGATTAGGTGTAGGTTTATGTTATAGGTTTTTGGATTTGAGAATGGGTTCGGGTTTAGGTTATAGGTTTTGGTTTTGGTTTTGGTTATAGGTTTTGAGATTTAATAATGGGTTCGGGTTTAGGTTTAAGTTTAGGTTTAGGTTATAGGTTTTGGGATTTGGGAATAGTTTTAGGTTATAACTATACGTTTAGGTTAGGTTATAGGTTAAGGTTTTGTGATTTGAGAATGAGTTTGGGTTAAGGTTATAGGTTTTGGTATTGGTTTAGGTTATAGGTTTTGGTATTGCTTTTAGGATTTGAGAATGGGTTCGGGTTTAGGTTATAGGTATTGGTATTGGTTTAAGTTATAGGTTTTTGTTAAGGTTATAGATTATAGGTTTAGGTTTAGGTTAAGGTTAGGTTTAGGTTATAGGTTTTGGGATTTGATAATGGGTTCGGGTTTAGGTTATAGGATTTGGTTTTGGTTTAGGTTATAGGTTATAGGTTTAGGATAAGGTTTAGGTTTAGGTTTAGGTTATAGGTTTTGGGATTTGAGAATGGGTTCGGGTTTAGGTTATAGGTTTTAGTATTGGTTTAGGTTATAGGTTTTGGTTAAGGTTATAGGTTATAGGTTTAGGTTTAGGTTATAGGTTATAGGTTTTTGAATTTGAGAATGGGTTCAGGTTTAGGTTATAGGTTTTGGGATTTGAGAATGGGTTCGAGTTTTGGTTATAGATTTTGGTTTTGGTTTTGGTTTAGGTTATAGGTTTTTGGATTTGAGAATGGGTTATGGTTTAGGTTTAGAAAATCGGGTGCAGGTTCGGGATTAGGTTTAAGTTTGAGTTTTTAAATTTAGGTTTACATTTATGTTAGGGAGTTGAGATTAGGATTAGGTGTAGGTTTCACTTTAGAAAATTGAGTTTAGGTTATAGGTTTAGGGAAAGCTTAAGTTTAGGTTATAGGTTTTGGGATTTGGGAATAGTTTTAAGTTATAATTATAGGTTTGGGTTAGGTTATAGGTTAAGGTTTAGGGATAGGTTATAGGTTTTGGTATTCGAGAATGGGTTCGGGTTTAGGTTATAGGTTTTGGTTTTGGTTTTAGTTATAGGTTATAGGTTTAGGATAAGGTTTAGGTTTAGGTTTAGGTTATAGGTTTTGGGATTTGAGAATGGGTTCGGGTTTAGGTCATAGGTGGTTTTAGTTTAGGTTATAGGTTTAGGCCAATTTCATGTTTGTCCCACTTAATTTTCAGTTTGCCCCACTCAATTTTTAGTTTACCCTGCTTAATTTTCAGTTTACCCCGCTCAATTTCGAGTTTGCCCCGCTCAATTTCGAGTTTGCCCTGCTCAATTTTCAGTTTGTCCCATGCAAAGCAAACTGGAAATTGAGCGAGACAAACTAGAAATTGAGCGGGGCAAACTAGAAATTGAGCGGGGTAAACTGAAAATTAAGCGGGACAAACTAGAAATTGAGCGGGGTAAACTGAAAATTGAGCGGGGCAAATTGAAAATTGAGCGGGGCAAACTGAAAATTGAGCGGGACAAATATGAAATTGACATAAACCTATAACCGAAACCTAAACCTATGACCTAAACCCAAACCCATTCTCAAATCCCAAAACCTATAACCTAAACCTAAACCTAAACCTTATCCTAAACCTATAACTTATAACCTAAACTAAAATCAGAACCTATAACCTAAACCCGAACCCATTATTAAATTCCAAAACCTATAACCTAAACTTAACCTTAACCTAAATCTAAACCTATAACCTATAACCTTAACTAAAACCTATAACCTAAACCAATACCAAACCTATAACTTAAACCCGAACCCATTCTCAAATCACAAAACCTATAACCTAAACCTAAACCTAAACCTTATCCTAAACCTATTACCTATAACCTAAACCAAAACCAAAACCTATAACCTAAACCCGAACTTATTCTCAAATCCAAAAACCTATAACATAAACTTATAACCTAAACCAAAACCTATAACCTAAACCTAAACCAAAACCTATAACCAAAACCTAAATAAAAACCTATAACCTAAACCAAAACCTAAACCTATAACTTAAACCAGAACCCATTATCAAATCCCAAGACCTATAACCTAAACCAAAACCTATAACCTAAACCCGAACCCATTCTCAAATCCAAAAACTTATAACCTAAACCTAAACCTTAACATAAACCTATAACCTAAACCTAAATCAAAACCTATAACCTAAACCAAAACCTATAACCTAAACCGGAACTTATTATCAAATCCCAAAACCTATAACCAAAACCTATAACCTAAACCCAAATCCATTCTCAAATCCCAAAACCTAAACCTATAACCTAAACTCAAATCCCTAAACCTAAACCTAAATTGGAAATTGAGCTAGGCAAACTGAAAATTGAGCAGGGCAAACTGAAAATTGAGCGGGGCAAACTGAAAATTAAGCAGGGTAAACTCGAAATTGAGCGGGGTAAACTGGAAATTGAGAGGGACAGACTAGAAATTGAGCGGGGCAAACTGGAAATTGAGCGGGGCAAACTGGAAATTGAGCGGTGCAAACTGGAAGTTGAGCGGGGCAAGCTAGAAATTGAGCGGGGCAAACTAGAAATTGAGTGGGGGAAACTGAAAATTGAGCGAGGCAAACTGGAAATTGAGCAGGGCAAACTGATTTTTTTTTTTTTTTTTTTTGCTATGTTACTTTTGTGGGTACCATCATGATGTATGTGTTATATCCAAACCGTCCATATATTTTACGAGCTCATATTAAGGCTTGAGACGAAAAATAAGATAGATCTAACTATCAAGTGGACCACACTGTAAAAGGCAATGGGAAATTGAACGTCTACTATTGAAACCCTTTTAGGGGTTACAGAAGTTTTGGATCATTATGAAATTTTTTTTCCTCTTCATCCAGGTCTTTTTGACCCTATGAATGAACTTAGACGAGGAGAATTTCTCACAAACATCACAGTGGGCCCCCTAAAGGTTTCTGATGGTTGACGCTCATTCAACACTATTTCCTGTAATGTGGTACACTTGAGAACTGGATATATCTCATTTTTGGTCTCATACCATAAAATGATATGAAAAAATATATGAATTGAGCGAGACAGCCTACGAATTGTGCGAGAGAAGCTAGAAATCCAGTGAGACAATATATAAATTGAGCGAAAGAGCCTAGGAATTGAGCGAGACAACCTATCAATTGAGCGATGCAACATAGAAATTTAGCGAGGCAACTTAGGATTTGAGCGAGGTTCCCTCGCTCAATTTATAGGTTCCCTAGCTCAATTTCTAGCTTTCCTCGCTCAAATCTTAAGTTTCCTCGCTCAATTTGTAGATTCCCTCGCTGAACTCCTATATTACCTCGCTCAATTTCTATTAACTCGCTCAATTTCTAGCTTCCCTCACTCAATTCATACCTTGTCCTACTCAATTTTTAATTTACTCACTCAATTTTATATTTGCCTCGCTCAATTTTTAGTTTGACCATGAAGTGATTGAAATTGATCGTGAAGTAAATGAAACGTATTTTTGACCATTGACTTGATGGAATCTTGGAAAATAACTAGGTTGGTTAGCTAAAATAGCTTCTCCTACCCCAAAATCATATGTGGTACGTCAAGTAACTAATTTTAGTTTAGAAGATATTCTTGTTAAATGAATAAAGAAAGAAATGAAAAAAAAAAGAGAAAAATTTATATATATATATATATACACACACACACACACATATTTATATAAACATATATTAAAGAAAAATGTAGGTACAATAAAATTCTCCATGTAAAAATTAAAAATAAAACATAACAAGGAAAAAGAAAAAAAAAATTGCATAACATTGTAGTTTTGGCTACGGTTATAATCCGTAGCCATATGCCAGTCGACCGGGTCGACCCAATCGACCCCAACTTGCTGTCTTCTTTTTCACTTTTTTTTTTTTTTTCCCTTTCCCATTTGAAATCCCCATTGATTTTTGTGGGTCCCATTATGAGGTATATGTTATATCCAAACCGTCCATCTATTCGGTGAACTCGTATTAAGGCTTGAGATGAAAAATAAGACAGATCTAGCTATCAAGTGGACCACACAGTAAATTGTAATGGGGAATTGAATGTCTACCATTGAAACCCTTTTAGGGGTTGCAGAAGTTTTGGATCATCATGGAATTTGTTTTTCCTCTTCATCCACGCCTTTGTGACCTTATGAATAGATTGGATGGAAAATAAATGTTATGATGGGCCTTACAAAAATTTTTAACGGTGAAAATCAATTTTCCCGCTGCTCTTTGTGGTGTGGTCCATTGATTTATGGATATGATTTATTTTTTTTGGGATAATGCTCCGAAATGATTTTGAAATATGGATGAACGTTGTGGATATGATAAATACATAGCTGTGGGGCCATGTAACTTTGATCTCTCCTAAGCCGTTCGTACAACTCTCAGTTGGGGGAGCGTCGGCTCTCGTCTTCGCAGTGAAAAGGAGGGGTAGTTTCGTCCTCAACGTCGCTGTCCGCACGTGCTAGTCTAAGTTGGTAACTTAAGTTTCTATTCCGCGATAAAAACCGCTGGGTAAAAGGTTTTGTCTACAGTGGTCATTTTCTCTTTTATAAACCCGAGTATACCATCCAATAAGCATGCACGTATTTGGCCCACGTGCCCATCTATTCACACTTGTTAAAAATGACACACGTGTGAAAGATCCTATCAGTCCATAACGTGGGTCGAAATGTCTAGATGCTCTTGCCCAAAATTTATGCACTTTCATTTATTGGGTTAGTCGCAACTCACAACACACAAAACGAATGGTTGACGGCCGCGGATTGCATACTGACGCTGCCAGGAGCGAGGTGGCTACTGGACGGTGCTCAGTGGGCTCATCATAATATATTTGTTTTATCCACGCCGTCCATATATTTTTACAGATCATTTTAGTGTGTTATATCAAAAATGAGATTGAAAAAAGTCTTAAGTAGACCACACCACAAGAAAACAGTAGTGATTGAATGCCCATCGTTGAAAACTTTCTAAGGTCCGCTATAATGTTTATTTTCCAACCCACCTGTTGATTCGGTCACAAAGACCTAGATGAAGTTAAAATACAAATATCAGCTTCGTCCAAAGCTTGTGTGACCTTTTAGGATGTTTTTAATGGCGAGCATTCAACCATCATTGTTTCCTGTGGTGTGGTCCACATGAAATTTAGACCTGCCTCATTTTTTAGATCACCCATTAAAATAATATGAAAAAGAATAGATGGACGGCATAAATAAAACACATATAGCATGGTGGGGCCATAGAGCACCATCCAGTAGCTACTGGCTACTGAAGCGTCAGTAGTGGACGCGGATTTCCTGCGATCCTTGCGGCCCATTACAATGTATGTGAGAAATCTATTCCATTCATCTATTTTAAGATCTCATTTTATGTAGTGTAATAGAAAAGGCGGTGGATAAAAAACTCAAGTGGGTCACACGAGAGGAAAAATTAGGGAAATAAATTTTTACCGTTAAAATATTCCCAAGCTCTACCTTGATATTTATAGGTTATCCAAACCGTTTATAAGGTCATTGTCAATGGGATGAAGTGAAATATATATATATATATAGAGAGAGAGAGAGAGAGAGAGAGAGAGACTGATACAATAATTTTTTGGGCATAAGAATGCTTCAACGGTGCTCACTGAATGATCACTGTTTCCTTTCGTGTGTCCCCCTTGAGTTCTAGATACACCTAATTTTTTATCAAAAGTCTTTAAATGATCTCGAAAAACGGATGAACAGAGTGGATTTATCAAAAACATGTCGCTGGGCCCCACGTAGCATCCTTGCGCAGGAACTTCCGCGTCCGTCAGTAGTCAATCCACGTACATGGATGACTTGTAACAAGAGAAAATGATCACTGTAGACAAAACCTTTTACCCAGTGGTTTTTATCGCGGAATACAAACTTAAGTTACCAACTTTGACTAGCACGTGCGGACAGCGAGTTCGAGGACGAAACTACCCCTCCTTTTTACTGCCGTTGCTTTTCCTCTCCCTCCCTTCTCTCGCTCCATTTTTTTTTAAAAAAAAGGACGAAAACTCCACCGCTACATCTGTTGCTTGGATCGCACCACGCTCTAGCTGGATCCCACCTTCGGGTGTACACGAATCGAGCTAGCTCGGTTAGCTCGCTCTAGTCAATCTGAAAAAAGCTCGATTCAGTTCGGTGTTGAGTTCAAGCAAGGTTGAATTGATTTTTTGAGCTCAAAAATGAGTTCGAGCAGGCCAGCTCAACTCGACTCGGATCAAATCTAGCTTGAATCAAACTTGGATCGAACTACTTCGGTGACTTGGTTACTTTGTCATTAATGTTGCTCACCAACTGTTTGATAAAATGACTGAACGACATGTGGCTGGTGGCAATGAAGGTTTGGCTAGTGGCAAGGTGGAAAGGAAGGTATGTACATGGAACAAATACTTTTTTTTTTCTTTATTATTATTATTATTTAGAAGGTGTTTGAGAAAATACCTATAAAATCATTGCCTTTGTAGGTAAAACAGTGGAATTTTGAAGTTGCAATTAAGGTGTTTGTGGAAATGCCTCAATAGCAAACTTGGTTCGATCTTAGCTCGAACTCAGCCCGAGCTGCTAATTGAACTGAGCTGAGCTGGCCAATCAGGCCCGAGGACCGAGATGAGCCGAGTTCAAGCTGAGGTTAGCCACTGTTCGAGCCGAGTCGAGCTGAGGCCAACTCGACTCGGTTTGACTCGATGTACACCCCTAATCCCACCCTCTCTATTCATGAACATTATCTTGTTTTTCCTGAAAATGTTCCCTCCACGGAAGACAGTACACATGACAGGTATGATATACATTTACCTAAACGGCCGTAAATTTTTTGTGGGCCATTGAAATGCCGAATGAAGCTCCCATCTTGGTTTTTGGTTCATCCATGCAAAAATCATCCTATGGACATGATGGATTACAAGTAAAACATCATTGTAGGGGCGTAAAAAGGTTTCCATGGTGGAAACACTATTTCCTGTGGTGTGATCCACTTGATATTTCAATATGCCACCATTTTGGGCTGAAACCCTTGCTTTAGATGGAAAAATGGATGAACGTCATGGATAGTCCACATACATTCAAGGTGGGCCCAACTCAATATTTTTAATTTTTTAATTTTTTTAATATTTTACTATTAAATTTTTTAAAAAAGTTTTTTTAGGTTAGCTTCTTAGTACACACCCATGTCAATACACACACTCCATGTTAGCCACCCCCGCTAGGAATCGATACCAGGACCTCAAGTGTTGATATGAGGTATCTCTACTCAGTCTGCCAATTGAGCTATGGATCTGGGTGTGCCCAACTTAGTTAACTCAGCACTATAAGTGCGAACTGAAAATTTTATGAACCGCTCGGTCAATTTAATTAATTGCTCGATCAAATTCACCGAAGAGAATTTCATGTAAATCTCAGTCAATTTCATTAACTAATCGGTCAAATTCAACAAAGCAAATTGTTAGGCTAGGTCAATTACATTTAAAGTTCATTCCAATTCATGTTAGCCTTACCCAATTTCAAGCTTGCCTCGCTCAAATTGATGTTTCCCTTGATCAATTTCTCGGTTGTCTCGTTGAATTTTTTCGTTGCCTTGCTCAACTCCTCTGTTCCCTCGGTCAATTTCTAGGTTCCCTTGCTCAATCCTCGCTTCAATTTCTATGTCGCCTCGCTTGCCTCGCTCAATTTCTAGCTTTCTTCACTCAATTTCTAGCTTCCCTCGCTCAATTCCTAAGTTGTCTCGCTCCAATTTCGATATTCCCTCGCTCAAATCCTAGGTTGCCTCGCTCAATTTCTAGCTTCTTCGCTCAATTCGTAGGTTGCCTCGCTTAATTTCTAGCTTCTTCGCTCAATTTGTAGGTTGCCTCGCTCAATTTCTAGGTTCCTTCGCACAATTTGTAGCTTCCCTCGCCTCGCTCAAATCCTAGGTTGCCTTACTGAATTTCTTAGTTCCCTTGCTTAATAACTAGAATTCCTTGCTGAATTTTTACGTTACCTCGCTCAATTCCTAGCTTCTTTCGCTCAATCCCTACGTTGCCTCGCTCAATTTCTAGGTCGCATCGCTCAAATCCTAGGTTCCCTTGCTCAATTTCTAGCTTCCCTCGCTCAATTCCTAGGTTGCCTCGCTCAATTCCTAGGTTGCCTCACTCAATTTCTAGGTTCTCTCGCTCAATTTCTAGCTTTCCTCGCTCAAATTCTCGGTTGCCTTGCTCAAATGCTAGGTTGCCTCGCTCAATTTTTAGCTTCCCTCGCTCAATTCCTAGGTTACCTTGTTGAATTCTTACATTGTCTCACTCAATTCTTAGGTTGTCTCGCTCAATTTCTAGGTTCCCTCGCTCAATTTTTGGCTTTCTTCGCTCAAATCCTAGGTTACCTTGCTCAAATCCTAGGTTGCCTCGCTCAATTTCTAGCTTCTCTTGCTCAAATCCTAGGATTCCTATCTCAATTCCTACGTTACCTCGCTCAATTTCTAAGTTGCCTCGCTCAATTTCTAGGTTCCCTCGCTCAATTTCTAGGTTGCCTCGCTCAATTCTTAGGTTCCTTCGCTCAATTTATATATTGCCTCAATGGATTTCTAGCTTCCCTCGCACAAAAGTAACATAGCAAAAAAATAAATAAATTCAGTTTGCCCCGCTCAATTTCTAGTTTGCCCTGCTAAATTGAGCGGGGCAAACTGGAAATTGAGCGGGGTAAACCGAAATATATTTTTTTTGCTTTTGTAGGTCCCATCATGATGTATGTCTTATATCCAAACCGTCCATATATGAGCAGGGCAAACTGGAAATTGAGCGGGGCAAATTGAAAATTAAGCGGGGCAAACTGAGAATTTAGGTTTAGGGTGTAAGTTTAGGTTTAGGGATAATAATTTTTGATACACTTTAGGTACGGATTATAACCGTAGCTATAATTGTGTCGATATAATTTTTGAATTTGAGAATGGGTAGGTTATAGGTTTTGGTTTTGATTTTGATATAGGTTATAGGTTATAGGTTTAGGTTAAGGTTATAGGTTTTTGGATTTGAGAATGGGTTCAGGTTTTGGTTATAGGTTTCAGTTTAGGTTATAGGTTTTTGAATTTGATAATGGGTTCGAGTTTAGGTTATAGGTTTTGGGATTTAAGAATGGGTTCGGGTTTTGGTTATAGGTTTTGGTTTTAGTTTTGGTTTAGGTTATAGGTTTTTGGATTTGAGAATGGGTTATCGTTTAGGTTTAGGAAATCGGGTTCAGGCTTGGGATTGGGTTTAAGTTTGGGTTTTTAAGTTTAGGTTTACATTTATGTTAGGGAGTTGAGATTAGAATTAGGTGTAGGTTTCACTTTAGGAAATTGAGTTTAGGTTATAGGTTTAGGAAAAGGTTAGGTTTAAGTTATAGGTTTTGGGATGTGGGAATAGTTTTAAGTTATAAGTATATGTTTAGGTTAGGTTATAGGTTAAGGTTTAGGGATAGGTTATAGGTTTTGGTATTCGAGAATGGGTTCAGGTTTAGGTTATAGGTTTTGGTTTTGGTTTAGGTTATAGGTTATAGGTTTAGGATAAGGTTTAGGTTTAGGTTCAGGTTATAGGTTTTGGGATTTGAGAATGAGTTCGGGTTAGGTCATAGGTTTTGGTTTTAGTTTAGGTTATAGGTTTAGGTCAATTTCATATTTGTCCCGCTCAAGTTCCAGTTTACCTCGCTCAATTTCTAGTTTGTCCCGCTCAATTTCTAGTTTACCCCGCTCAATTTTCAATTTACCCCGCTCAATTTCTAGTTTGTCCCGCTCAATTTGCAGTTTGCCCCACTCAATTTCCAGTTTGCCCCGCTTAATTTCCAGTTTGCCCCGCTCAATTTCCAGTTTGCCCCGCTCAATTACTGGAAATTGAGCGGGGCAAACTGGAAATTGAGCAAGGCAAACTGAAAATTAAGCGGGGCAAACTGAAAATTAAGCGGGGCAAACTGAAAATTGAGCGGGGCAAACTGAAAATTGAGCGGGACGAACTGGAAATTGAGCGGGACAAACTGGAAATTGAGCGGGACAAACTGAAAATTGAGCGGGGCAAACTGGAAATTGAGCGGGGTAAACTGAAAATTGAACAGGGCAAACTGAAAATTGAGCGGGATAAACTGAAAATTGAGCTGGGCAAACTGGAAATTGAGCGGGGCAAACTGGAAATTGAGCGGGGCAAACTGAATATTTTTTTTTTTTGCTATGTTACTTTTGTGGGTCCCATCATGATGTATGTGTTATATGCAAACCGTCCATATATTTTACGAGCTCATATTAAGGCTTAAGACGAAAAATAAGATAGATCTAACTATCAAGTGGACCACACTGTAAAAGGCAATGGGAAATTGAACGTCTACCATTGAAACCTTTTTAGGGGTTACAGAAGTTTTGGATCATTATGAAATTTTTTTTCCTCTTCATCCAGGTCTTTTTGACCCTATGAATGAACTTAGACGAGGAGAATTTCTCACAAACATCACAGTGGGCCCCCTAAAGGTTTCTAATGGTTGACGCTCATTCAACACTATTTCCTGTAATGTGGTACACTTGAGAACTGGATATATCTCATTTTTGGTCTCATACAATAAAATGATATGGAAAAATATATGAATTGAGCGAGACAGCCTACGAATTGTGCGAGGGAAGCTAAAAATCCAGTGAGGCAATATATAAATTGAGCTAAGGAACCTAGGAATTGAGCGAGACAACCTAGCAATTGAACTTGATATGTAATTATGGATCCTGATGTATGTCAAAACAATATGACTTGTGGGCCTTGGTTCTTGGATGCTATCTAGGTTAAATGAGTTCAAGTCATGAGACAAATTCATTCATGTGCAACGCTTGTTTTTTTTGTTCAGGCTAGTATATATCAGGAGGAGAAGAATCTCATAGACTTGTCCATTATCCTTCTCAGATTTCAAGGTAAAGAAAGTATCATTATGGGAGTTTTGCTTGCCTTTTCCTTATTTTTATTGTCACTTTCTCATTGTTATGGAGTATTGCTTTTTGAATATTCTTCTTTTTTTAAATTTTGTAAGAATCATATATTTTACAACTCAATTGAATGGAGCCTTGCTGCTACCTTAAGGTTGTGCATTCAATTTGAGACTATTATCACATGTTTCATTTGTGATTTTAAAGATTGTGAGAGTTTGAATTTCCTTAAAAACTCAGTTCTTTACTATCTGTTTAGCTGGGTTTAATAATTCCATATTTGCATTTGGACAGGTATTCAATCTTTCCAATTTAAAATCTTTCAATCCAATCTTCCCAATTTACTATCCGCAATCTCATTCATTCAATTGCTCTCTAAATTGAATCAGTTTGATAATGCACCAACCTTTGCTCTATCCTTTGGTAGTGCTTATTTCCTTTGATTCTATTATAAATTTTGTTTATTCTTTTTGTCATTACAATGATTGTTTCAAAGATTTTATTTGGAATGGAGCTTCGATATTAGGAACATTGTGTGATCTAGGCTGTATGAATGAAACTATAATAGTTATCAGTTGTATCTGGTTTATCTACTTAATGTTAACCATCATTTTCAGTTGCAAAGTTATAATCGGGATCTATTCCTATTTCTATACTTTCTAGTTTCAGCTATAACTTCTTTCAAAATTCACCATGAGGTGTGACTGCTCGAATGTGGTTGGAGATTTAGTCGTTCCTGTGTAACTTGGTTAACAGACCTGATTTCTAGTTTACAATTACATATGGAAATGGTCTTCTAATGACTTAACTTTGTGCTGTGTATAATAGATTTGAAGGACAATATCTTAAGAGTAGGGGAAAGGAAGATTTCAATGCCATTTTTACAAAGTTTACAACTTCAAGAGGGGTGTTTTGTGTGGATGTTGCTGATATTTATAATACAATCTCCCTCCTGTATTTCATGCATGCTAACTATTTGATAAAATGACTCAACAAGGAGTGTTTTGTGTCGATGTAGCTGATATTTATAATATAATCTCCCTCTTATATTTCGTGCATGCTAATTGTTTGATGAAATGGCTCAAGAAGGAATGAGAAGCTAGCACTACTATCATTAGGCTATGATCTGACTAATCCTTGATCTTGGGTGTGTGGAAAAAAGTTTATCAAGATTGAGCAGGTTTCAATTTTTATAGTGATGCCTCTTATAATAGCTATTTCTTTCTTTGTATTTTGAAACACTTCTTACTAAGACTATGATGACACCTGTAACTTGATTGGACTGGCACTATGTGTCTCAACCTTAAGATCATGGGCCGGATCCTAGCTTATCTACTGAAGCACATGATTGCACAAAATTGGTAAGGAAAACTGTTGAGCGATTGTTTCTTTAATTTTTTTAAATGTCTGGCTCTCTCCGTCGTACTTTTGCCTATATTTACATCACTAAATCTATAAGGGCTCTTCCATTTACCATAGACCTTTAGAACCTCATTGCCATATATTGAAACCTCCCAAGTAGAGAAGGCATCTTGCACTTTTTCCTTGGTGACTAATGAATAAGGCATGCACCAACATTCATTATGTAAGTACTCTGGCATATATAAATGTATATATAGTTAACTGTTCCATGATTTTCATCTTTGATATCTTGTTTATAGTTGGTCCCATGGCCAAATATCCAAGTCACTATAACAAAATGGAACATTGCTGTTGCATTTTTTCTAGCAGCCAACATTTAACGCCAGTTGTGGTTTCCACTTGTGGCATATTCTGGATATATTCTGGATATATGTGCATATTCATACAAGTTTTCCATATTATGTAATGCTTTGGGTTTTGGAGATTATCTACTACGCCGCTATCAAAGTTTTCACTGCTGGGCTGAAATTGTTCAGATCCAAGATGAACAAGTTCCATGTTCCCCATTATAACACGACACAACACTTGGTAAGTCTCTTGTCAAGAATGCACATGTGTAGTTATCATTGCGGTTATAGTTATTCATTATGTGATAGGTTTTCAGGTGAGATGAACGAGTTTTGAGAAGCAATTCCTAATGTCATTTTATGTTTAAATGCATATTTCAGATTCAAGCATCTGGTACGTCTCTTGACTCAAGAATGCACATGGTTGGAGTGGTCTGGCTATTTGGACAGACTGTGTTTATGTATTTGCTCAAAATTGATGGAGAAGACCCGGATGTGCGTCGGAGCTATTCGGAAGAGCGGGGGTCCCTGGAAGGTGGGAACCGCTGTTATGACTATGATGAAGCTGTCCATTTCCTATGGACAGCATTGGAGGGGCCTGGCCACTTGGACAGGCCGTGTTTATATATTTACTCGAAATTAATGGAGCGGACCCGGATATGCATCGGAGCTATCCGGAAGAGCGAGGGTCCCTGGAAGGTGGGAACCACTGTTATGACCATGATGAAGCTGTCCATTTCCTATGGACGGCATTGGAAGGGCCTGACAATTTACACAAGTCATGTTTATATTTGTATTTGCAGGTACCATACCCTTAACCTAAACCCGAACCGATTCTCAAACCCAAAAACCTATAACTTAAACCAAAACCTACAACCTAAACCAAAACCAAAACCTATGACCTAAACCCGAACCGATTCTCAAATCCCAAAACCTATAACCTAAACCAAAACCAAAACCTATGAACTAAACCCGAACCCATTCTTAAATCCTAAAACCTATAACCTAAACCTATAACCTAAACCCGAACCCATTCTAAAATTGCAAAACCTATAACCTAAACCAAAACCTATAACCTAAACCCAAACCCATTCTCAAATCCTAAAACCTATATCTTAAACCAAAACCAAAACCTATAACCTAAACCCGAGCCGATTCTCAAATCCTAAAACCTATAACCTAAACCAAAACCTATGACCTAAACCCGAACCCATTCTCAAATCTCAAAACCTATGACCTAAATCCGAACCCATTCTCGAATCCCAAAACCTATAACGTAAACCTAAACCTATGAACTAAACCCGAACCCATTCTCAAATCCTAAAACCTATAACCTAAACCTAAACCTAAACCTATAACCTAAACCCGAACCCATTCTAAAATCCCAAAACCTATAACCTAAACCAAAACCAAAACTAAAACCTATAACATAAACCCAAACCCATTCTCAAATCCTAAAACCTATAACCTAAACCAAAACCATAACCTAAGACCTAAACCCGAACCCATTCTCCAATCCCAAAACCTATAACCTAAACCAAAACCAAAACCAAAACCTATAACCTAAACCCGAGCCGATTCTCAAATCGTAAAACTTATAACCTAAACCAAAACCTATGACCTAAACCCGAACCCATTCTCAAATCCCAAAACCTATGACCTAAACCCGAACTCATTCTCAAATCCTAAAACCTATAACCTAAACCTAAACCTATAACCTAAACCCAAACCCATTCTAAAGCAAAACCAATAACCTAAACCAAAACCAAAACCTATGACCTAAACCCGAACCCATTCTCAAATCTCAAAACCTATAACCTAAACCCGAACCCATTCTAAAATCAAAAACCTATAACCTAAACCAAAACCAAAACCAAAACCTATAACCTAAACCCGAACCGATTCTCAAATCCTAAAACCTATAACCTAAACCAAAACCATAACCAAAACCTATAACCTAAACCCGAACCCATTCTCAAATCCAAAAGCCTATAACCTAAACTTAAACCTTATCCTAAACCTATAACCTATAACCTAAACCAAAATCAAAACCAAAACCAAAACCTAAGACCTAAACCCGAACCGATTCTCAAATCCTAAAACCTATAACCTAAACCAAAACCATAACCAAAACCTATAACCTATACTCGAACCCATTCTCAAATCTCAAAACCTATAACCTAACCTAAACCTATACTAATAACTTAAAACTATTCCCAAATTCCAAAACCTATAACCTTATCCTAAACCTATAACCTAAACCTAAACCTATAACCTATAACCTTAACCAAAACCTATAACCTAAACCAAAACCAAAACCTATAACCTAAATCTGAACCCATTCTCAAATCCTAAAACATATAACCAAAACCTATAACCTAAACCCGAACCCATTCTCAAATCCCAAAACCTATAACCTAAACCTAAACCTAAACCTATAACCTAAATCCGAACCCATTCTCAAATCCCAAAACGTATAACCTAAACCTAAACCTGTAACCTAAACCCGAACCCATTCTAAAATCCCAAAACCTATAACCAAAACCAAAACCAAAACCAAAACTTATAACCTAAACCTGAACCGATTCTCAAATCCTAAAACCTATAACCTAAACCAAAACCTATAACCTAAACCCAAACACATTCTCAAATCCAAAAACCTATAACCTAAACTTAAACCTTATCTTAAACCTAAAACCCATAACCTAAACCTAAAACCTTATCCGAAACCTCTAACCTATAACCTAAACCAAAACCTATAACCAAAACCAAAACCTAAGACCTAAACCCGAACCCATTCTCAAATATAAAAACCTATAACCCAAACCAAAACCATAACTAAAACCTATAACTTAAACCCGAACCCATTCTCAAATCCCAAAACCTATAACCTTATCCTAAACCTATACTTATAACTTAAAACTATTCCCAAATCTCAAAACCTATAACCTTATCCTAAACCTATAACCTAAACCTAAACCTATAACCTATAACCTAAACCCAAACCAAAACTTATAACTTAAACCTGAACCCATTCTCAAATCCCAAAACCTATAACCTAAACCAAAACCAAAACCTAAATCTATAACCTAACTCGAACCTATTCTCAAATCCCAAAACCTATAACCTAAACCAAAACCTAAAACATATAACCTAAACCCGAACCCATTCTCAAATTCTAAAACCTGTAACCTAAATCCGAACCCATTCACAAATTCCAAAACCCAAACCCAAACCTAAACCTATAACATAAACTCAAATCCCTAAACCAAAACCTAAACCAAAACCTATAACCTAAATCCGAATCCATTCTCAAATCCCAAAACCTATAACCTAAACCAAAACCTATAACCTAAGCCCGAACCCATTCTCAAATTCCAAAACCTATACTAATAACCTAAAACAATTCCCAAATCCCAAAACCTATAACCTTATCCTAAACCTATAACCTAAACCTAAACCTATAACCTATAACCTTAACCAAAACCAAAACCTATAACCTAAATCCAAACCCATTCTCAAATTCCAAAACCTATAACCAAAACCATAACCAAAACCTATAACTTAAACCCGAACCCATTCTCAAATCCCAAAACCCAAACCCAAACCTAAACCTAAACCAAAACGAAAACCTATAACCTAAACCCGAACCCTTTCTCAAATTTCAAAACTTATAACCTAAACCAAAACTAAAACCTATAACCTAAACCCGAACCCATTCACAAATCCCAAAACCTTTAACTTAAACCCGAACCCATTCTCAAATCCCAAAACTCAAAAATCAGTAGGGATTACAACAGGGAAAAGAAAAAAAAAATAAAATGAAAAAGAAGCCAACAAGTTGGGGTCGACCGGGTCAGGCCGGTCGACCGGCCTATGGCTATGGATTATAACCGTAGCCATAGCTATAATGCTCTGCACTTTTTTTTTTTTTATTTTTTTTTATTTTTAACATGGAGAACTTTATTGTACCTACATTTTTCTTTAATACATGTTTATATAAATGTGTGTGTGTGTGTGTATAAATTTTTCTTCTTTTTTTTCATTTCTTTCTTTATTCATTTAACAAGAATATCTTCTAAACTAACATTAGTTACTTGACGTACCGCATATGATTTTGGGGTAGGAGAAGCTATTTTAGCCAACCAACCTAGTTATTTTTCAAGATTCCATCAGGTCGATGGTTAAGGTTTAGGTTTAGGGATTTGAGAATACATTTAGGTTTTAGGTTTAGGTTATAAGTGTCGGTTATATGTTAAGGTTTAGGGAACTGAGAATAGGTTAAGGTTTAGGCTTAGGAAATCGAGTTCGGGACCGGATTTAGGTTTGGGTTTTCAAGTTTAGGTTTAGGTTAAGGAGTTGATATTAGGATTAGGTGTAGATTTATGTTATAGGTTTTTGGATTTGAGAATGGGTTCGGGTTTAGGTTATAGGTTTTGAGATTTAATAATGGGTTCGGGTTTAGGTTTAAGTTTAGGTTTAGGTTACAGGTTTTGGGATTTGGGAATAGTTTTAGGTTATAACTATAGGTTTAGGTTAAGTTATAGGTTAAGGTTTTGGGATTTGAGAATGGGTTCGGGTTAAGGTTATAGGTTTTGGTATTGGTTTAGGTTATAGGTTTTGGTTAAGGTTATAGGTTATAGGTTTAGGTTTAGGTTAAGGTTAGGTTTAGGTTATAGGTTTAGGTTATAGGTTTTGGTATTGGTTTAGGTTATAGGTTTTGGTTAAGGTTATAGGTTATAGGTTTAGGTTTAGGTTAAGGTTAGGTTTAGGTTATAAGTTTAGGTTATAGGTTTTGGTTAAGGTTATAGGTTATAGGTTATAGGTTTAGGTTTAGGTTAAGGTTAGGTATAGGTTATAGGTTTTGGAATTTAATAATGGGTTCAGGTTTAGGTTATAGGTTCTGGTTTTGGTTTAGGTTATAAGTTATAGGTTTAGGATAAAGTTTAGGTTTAGGTTTAGGTTATAAGTTTTGAGATTTGAGAATGGGTTCGGGTTTAGGTCATAGGTTTTGGTTTTAGTTTAGGTTATAAGTTTGGGTCAATTTCATGTTTGTCCCGCTCAATTTTCAGTTTGCCCCGCTCAATTTCCAGTTTACCCCGCTCAATTTCCAGTTTGTCCCGCTCAAATTCTAGTTTGTCCCGCTCAATTTCCAGTTTACCCCGCTCAATTGAGCGGGGCAAACTAGAAATTGAGCGGGGCAAACTGGAAATTGAGCGGGACAAACTGAAAATTGTGCGGGACAAACATGAAATTGACCTAAACCTATAACGTAAAATAAACCAAAACCTATGACCTAAACCCAAACTCATTCTCAAATCCCAAAACCTATAACCTAAACCTAAACCTAAACCTTATCCTAAACCTATAACTTATAACCTAAACCAAAACCAGAACCTATAACCTAAACCCGAACCCATTATTAAATTCTAAAACTTATAACCTAAACCTAACCTTAACCTAAACCTAAACCTATAACTTATAACCTTAACCAAAACCTATAACCTAAACCAATACCAAAATTTATAACCTAAACCCGAACCCATTCTCAAATCCTAAAACCTATAACCTAAATCTAAACTTAAACCTTATCCTAAACATATAACCTATAACCTAAACCAAAACGAAAACCTATAACCTAAACCCGAACCCATTATCAAATCCCAAAACCTATAACCTAAACCTAACCTTAACCTAAACCTACACCTATAACCTATAACCTTAACCAAAACCTATACCTTAAACCCGAACCCATTCTCAAATCCCAAAACCTATAACCTATAACTTAAACCAAAACCAAAACCTATAACCTTAACCCGAACCCATTATCAAATCTCAAAACCTATAACCTTAACCTAAACTTAAACCTATAACCTATAACCTTAGCCAAAACCTATAACCTAAACCAATACAAAAACCTATAACCTAAACCTGAACCCATTTCAAATCCCAAAACCAATACCAAAACCTATAACCTAAACCAAAACCAAAACCTATAACCTTAACCCGAACCCATTCTCAAATCCCAAAACCTTAACCAATAACCTAACCGAAACCTATAGTTATAGCCTAAAACTATTCCCAAATCCCAAAACCTATAACCTGAACCTAAACTTAAACCTAAACCTGAACCCATTATTAAGTCTCAAAACCTATAACCTAAACCAAAACCAAAACCTATAACCTAAACCCGAACTCATTCTCAAATCCAAAAACCTATAACATAAATCTAAACCTTAACATAAACCTATAACCTGTAACCTATAACCAAAACCAAAACCTATAACCTAAACCAAAATCAAAACCAAAACATATAACCTAAACCAAAACCTATAACCTAAACCTAAATAAAAACCTATAACCTAAACCAAAACCAAAACCTATAACCTAAACCACAACCCATTATCAAATCCCAAAACCTATAACCTAAACCAAAACATATAACCTAAACCAAAACCTATAACCTAAACCTAAATAAAAACCTATAACCTAAACCAAAACCAAAACCTATAACCTAAACCACAACCCATTATCAAATCCCAAAACCTATAACCTAAACCAAAACCTATAACCTAAACTCGAACCCATTCTTAAATCCAAAAACCTATAACCTAAACCTAAACCTTAACATAAACCTATAACCTAAACCAAAACCTATAACCTAAACCAAAATCAAAATCTATAGCCTAAACCAAAATCAAAACCTATAACCTAAACCGGAACCTATTATCAAATCTCAAAACCCATAACCTAAACTGAAACCAAAACCTATAACCTAAACCCGAACACATTCTCAAATCCCAAAACCTAAACCTATAACCTAAACTCAAATCCCTAAACCTAAACCTAAACCTAATCCTATAACCTAAACTCAAATCCCTAAACCTTAACCTATAACCTAACCTAAACTTATACTTATAACTTAAAACTATTCACAAATCCCAAAACCTATAATCTAAACTTAAACCTAAACTTGAAAATCCAAACCTAAACCCGATCCCGAACCCGAACCTGATTTCCTAAACCTAAACTTTAACCTATTCTCAATTCCCTAAAGCTATTACCTATAACCTACACCTAAGCCTAACCTAAACCTATAACTTTAACCTAAACCTAAAACCTAAACCTAAACCTAAACCTAAAACCTAAATGTATTCTCAAATCCTTAAACCTAAACCTACACTTAATCCTAATCTCAACTCCTTAACCTAAACCTAAACTTAAAAACCCAAACTAAACTCGATCTCAAACCTGAACCCGATTCCCTAAACCTAAACCTTAACCTATTCTCAATTCCATAAAGCTTTAACCTATAACCTAGAACCTATAACCTAAACCTAAACCTTAACCTAAACCTAAAACAAAACATATAACCAAATTTTTAGTTTACCCCACTCAATTTTCAGTTTGCCCCATTCATATATGGACGGTTTGGATATAACACATACATCATGATGGGACCCACAAAAGAAAAAAAAATTCAATTTGCCCTGCTCAATTTCTAATTGAGCGAGGCAAACTGGAAATTGAGCGGGGCAAACTAGAAATTGAGCGGGGCAAACTGAAAATTGAGCGGGATATACTGAAAATTGAGCGGGGCAAACTGATTTTTTTTTTTTTTTTGCTATGTTACTTTTGTGGGTCCCATCATGATGTATGTGTTATATCCAAACCGTCCATATATTTTACGAGCTCATATTAAGGCTTGAGACGAAAAATAAGATAGATCTAACTATCAAGTGGACCACACTGTAAAAGGCAATGGGAAATTGAACGTCTACCATTGAAACCCTTTTAGGGGTTACAAAAGTTTTGGATCATTATGAAATTTTTTTCCCTCTTCATCCAGGTCTTTTTGACCCTATGAATGAACTTAGGCGAGGAGGATTTCTCACAAACATCACAATGGGCCCCCTAAAGGTTTCTAATGGTTGACGTTCATTCAACACTATTTCCTGTAATGTGGTACACTTGAGAACTGGATATATCTCATTTTTGGTCTCATACCATAAAATGATCTGGAAAAATATATGAATTGAGCGAGACAGCCTACGAATTGTGTGAGGGAAGCTAGAAATCCAGTGAGACAATATATAAATTGAGCGAAGGAACCTAGGAATTGAACGAGACAACCTAGCAATTGAGCGATGCAACGTAAAAATTCAGCGAGGCAACTTAGGATTTGAGCGAGGTTCCCTCGCTCAATTTATAGGTTCCCTCGCTCAATTTTTAGCTTTCCTCGCTCAAATCCTAAGTTGCCTCGCTCAATTTCTAGATTCCCTCGCTGAACTCCTATGTTACCTTGCTCAATTTCTAGCTTCCCTCACTCAATTCATACCTTGTCCTGCTCAATTTTCAATTTACTCACTCAATTTCATATTTGTCTCGCTCAATTTTTAGTTTGACCATGAAGTGATTGAAATTGATCGTGAAGTGAATGAAATGTATTTTCGACCATTGACCTGATGGAATCTTGGAAAATAACTAGGTTGGTTGGCTAAAATAGCTTCTCCTACCCCAAAATCATATGTGGTACGTCAAGTAACTAATTTTAGTTTAGAAGATATTCTTGTTAAATGAATAAAGAAAGAAATGAAAAAAAAAAAGAGAAAATATATATATATATATATATATATATATATATATATATATATATATATATATATATATACACACACACACACACACACACACACACACTTATTTATATAAACATGTATTAAAGAAAAATGTAGATACAATAAAGTTCTCCATGTAAAAAATAAAAATAAAAAAGAAAAAAGAAAAAAGAAAAAAAAGTGCCTAGTATTGTAGTTCTGGCTACGGTTATAATCCGTAGCCATAGGCCGGTCGACCCGGTTGACCCGGACGACCCCAACTTGCTGTTTACTTTTTCATTTTTTTTTTTTTCCCCCTTTCCCAGTTGTAATTCCCACTGATTTTTTTCGGTCCCATTATGAGGTATATGTTATATCCAAACCGTCCATCTATTCGGTGAACTCGTATTAAGGCCTGAGATGAAAAATAAGACAGATCTAGCTATCAAGTGGACCACACAGTAAAAGGTAATGGGGAATTGAATGTCTACCATTGAAACCCTTTTAGGGGTTGCAGAAGTTTTGGATCATCATGGAATGTGTTTTTCCTCTTCATCCAGGCCTTTGTGACCTTATGAATAGATTGGATGGAAAATAAATGTTATGATGGGCCTTACAAAAAATTTTAACGGTGAAAATCAATTTCCCCGCTGCTCTCTGTGGTGTGGTCCATTGATTTAAGGATATGATTTTTTCCTTTTTGGATAATGCTCCGAAATGATTTTGAAATATGGATGAACGTTGTGGATATGATAAATACATAGCTGTGGGGCCTTGTAACTTTGATCTCTCCTAAGCCGTTCGTACAACTCTCAGTTGGAGGAGCGTCGGCTCTCGTCTTCGCAGTGAAAAGGAGGGGTAGTTTCGTCCTCATAGTCACTGTCCGCACGTGCTAGTCTAAGTTGGTAACTTAAGTTTGTATTCCGCGATAAAAACCGCTGGGTAAAAGGTTTTGTCTACAGTAGTCATTTTCTCTTGTAACAACTTGTTTCAGCCACCCATTTATTCATAAACTCACTCTTACCCACTTAATGGACTGATGGGATATTAAACACGTGTCTTGTACAGGCATGTACATGGGCAGGTCTGTAAATAACTGACTTCACGGAGAGATTGGTCACGTGCAATGCATGTGGTTTGCAACCGTCCGAGAGATGGAATAGGGGTGGTAAATGAAAAGTTATTTGATGCTCTGACAGTGAAGTGGTTAATACTAGGGAACTTCTAGATTGTACACACATCAATTCAATTGAAACATTCATGTCATGTGGCCAACTGTGGATAAGTCATCATCCAAATTTCAAATTTATTTAATGATTTTAGTTTCTAACTAATAAGTATTTATTTGTTGAATCTAGGCCCTTGAATGTTTTTGTTTGGACTACTATTAAACAGCCAACAATCAGCCAAAACACATGTACCTTTAGGCTTAAGAGTTGTCTAAACTTAAATTACTGGTAATTTTCAATTTGAATTTATTATACACCATGCATGTAAATTCATAATACCTGTGTATCAATGGTCCTACTTTATTAGAGTACTAAAGTTCTTTTTGAGATTGTACAAGGTTTCCTAAGAAACTACTTGTTTGGAGCATGGGATTAGATGGAATTGAGTTGCTCGGAATTGCATTTGGTGCAATATAAATTTCATGAAGGATTGGATTAATCCAAATATCATATCATCCAATCTCAGCTGAAAATACGATATGATCTTTTGTGGATTACGAAATCCACCACATTTGATGCCCCACATTGATGCTTATGTTTATTAATGCCATTCATCTATACATGTACTTTACATGTGATAATCAGGTTGCATATGCACGATCTAGGCCGCTGAATACAATCTATGGTCCATCAACTACAAGTTTTGCTTGATACAATTTTTTTTTTTTCAAAGAATGAATTTAATTCCTAACTCGGGATTGAACTGTTAAAATATCTTGGTATATCCATACATATAATCACTGTGCAATAATGATGTGAATTCCACCTAATGCAATTCAATATCATTTAATCCCACATTTCAAAGAAGCCCTATATTATCTAAGCATGTCATTACCTTTTTATAGCTCTACCTCCTTCAATCTCCCATATATAATAAGAGTAACAAAGGGCAAAGTCATCAGAGGACAAGGGAAGAATTTTAAACTAAAAGTAAATGTATTTACCTAATTTGCAAAGAAGCCACGTGTATTCCTCCAACTTTCACCTAAAACCAGCATGGGGGTTGATAAGGTACTAAGAAATTTTAGGTGCCCCAGAATGATAAGATTGTTGACCCCGATTTAGATGGTTATCAACAGGTTGGATGGCAAATAAACATTATTGTACCCTAAGAAAGTTTTAATGGTGCACGTTCAATCACCATGGTTTCCGGTGGCCCACCTGAGATTTGAATCTGCCTTATTTTTGGGCTCATGCCTGAAATGAGCTGGCAAAATGGATGGACAACATGGATAAAACACATACATCATGGTGGGCATGGCGCTTTTACAGCACCTACGTCAGTACTGGAGGGGTCACTACCGATTCTGAGTCCATCTCAAAATCCTCAATCAACCACATCAGTCATCACACTCTACCAAAGTAGCAAATAACTACCCACAACAAAAACTACAACTGCTTCTCCCATCAACAATGCACATGCTGTCTACTGGTAAAACATAGTAAAATTTTGGCCTACTTGCTATATACGGTAGATATGACGAAAATGATGAAATAAAAAACCACTCTGTGCAACCAATACCAAAAATACTATTGACAAATCAGGGCCGTCCATCTAGTGGGACCTATCGTAGGACCACGAACTCACACATTAGAAAATTTTACCCATTACCTTTCTTTAATTTCCCCTACTAAATGTTGACCATTGGCTATTTTTTGTTTTGTGACATCTCTTTCTAGGCAAATATCAATGGATAGGATAATCCAATGCAAGTGTAATATCACCTGCATCCATTAGGTCCAGCACAAAATACACTTTTATGGGAAAGTGACCATGATAAACGGACAGCAACAATTCTCTTTAGGTTGATATGCATGCACTAGAAATTATAAACATGGCGCAGTCCAAGTCATAGGAACCACTCCTGATGGTTTATAATAAAAAGTTTTATTTATTTATTATTATTTTTTTCACGAACACCCCCACACACCACAGTGGGTACTCGAACCCATGACAGTCTACCACTTAACCATGAGTAGGGACCCGGTTTATAATCAAAAGTTGCATTGAACCGTCCCATCTTAGCTGTTCCCTATGGTGTGGCCTACCTGAATTTTCTATCAGCCTGATTTTTGGGTTTCAAGGTGAATGGAAGGCGGTGCGTCTGATGGACGGGGTGGATTGCTTGCCCATTTCCTCCATGTGGAGATTGGTTAGTGGCAGTCATCCCCCTTCCCCTAGGCCCACCTGATGATCTGTTCCAATTTCATAAAAATTCGCAGCATGGATGGATCACTAAAAGTTGCAATCCCTTATAATGGTGAAGGTTTCAATTGAATTGGACCATCGAACATAATCATTGTAGGTGCCTACAAATCCCTTTTAATTGAATAGATAGGCCCTTAAGTCCTTGATTATCCACGACAGGGGAATACGCAGAACCACACTTGTCGACGGCCCAAAATTCATTGTGATCGAACATTCCACTCTTTTGAGTTGGGCCATTGAATGTGCACTGCCTTCTATATTTTTTCACCTTACCGGTTAGTGTTTGGGTTCCTAAGATCATCAGGTCAGAAAGAAAATTTGGGCAAGAACAAAAATCTACCTAATAGCTTGTAACTGTGATAGTGCATAACAGAAGGAAAGTCTTACCTGCGGGAGAGATCAATGACATTGAAATGTTCAATGACACAAAGGGTCCACTTGAAATAGAGACCTATCCATAATCCTATAATCCACCACCCAAAACAAGAATGTGATGATAATGGATCCAGCACATTACCATAGCATACCATTTTGGCCCTCATCATGTCATCTGCATAGGTTTTGATAGAATGCGGGGCCTTGCATGATGTGCTTGGTTTGCACCGTCCGATGGCAGCACGAGGGGAAAAATAAAAATAAAAATCCAAGAGTTCAAATTCAACTAAGCTGGCATTGCTCACTTGCCTAGTGGACTACCTGATTTTTGGTGTATGGCATGTTGACAGCGCCAACTACCCAATGAATGGCCTGAATCTCTGACACGTATGCCAACCCATGTGCGAACCAGGCACTATCTTGCAGGCCCCCCCGCTCTATCAAACCCCTTTGAAGGATGTGTCAAATGCCCTGCTATGCAAACTACTGTTGGTTAGGTATCATTCCTCATCATTTGCATTCTATAGGTAAATCCAAACAGGCCTTAATCGGGTGGAACAGTGGAGGAACAGGTAGTTTCTGTTCTCAATGGAAACATGAAAGACAACTTCGCTAAAAAAATGAGTTGGATGTGCCAAACCATTCTATTTTGCCACAAATAATAATAATAACAATAATAATAATAGTAATAGTAAGAGAACATGAATCAAAAGACAACTAGACACATCACAGTGCGTTTCATATTAATATTTTGGGTTGAATTGATTAGAAAGGTTAGACAGCACATTCAAAAACCACTACCGCCATTAACTCTCTTCAAAACATCCACAGCAGCATGGAGTAGAAGTCTTATGCATTTTCTACTGGGAGTTATATGATTATGTGGCTGCATCTTCATAGAACATACATGGGTTTTCAATCCTGACATGTAGTACCCATGGATCAATAATCTAGACCAGTGGTCTGTTGTGGACCACTATGGATGAAACATATAAACTATAACACCCAAGGGAAAATCTTAACATATAGATTTCTTGCCTACAGATAAGAGGATTAAGAAGAGAAATACAACAGCAGCCAACATTCAACTGAAAAAGGCCCTAATATTAGTCGCTGGGGTCTCTCAGTCTGGGATATCTTTGGGGGCATTGTCCGACGGTGTGAGGCAACACGCTGATGGTTTGGATTACTGAACCACAGGCCTCATTTATCAGAAATGAAACCGGTGTAAACTGCACAAAGATGTGGACAACGTAACATTTTCTAGAATAGATGAAAGAAGACTCAATTAGTTACCTATTTGGAGCCTAATGTTGCTGAGGCCCTCAGACTCAGCTCCACTATCACTTAATCCTACATTGCACCAGGGTTGAGCCCATGGCTTGATTAAAAGTTGCTGTAGCAACCTGTTCTAGCAATTGATAATGATATTTTAGGTCTGGTGACAAAAAGAGAATACCGGAACTTTCCATATGCAGATTTATGTATGCCATGTCCACCAGTAATGGTGGACTAACAGAATACCTGTTAATGGTAATCAAATTTACAGATGGGTGTCAACCAATAACAAGAACTATGTTCTATGCTCATTGTATTTTCTTCATGTATATAATTCTACATTTCGGCAGCGAAGGATTTACCACAACCGCAGGTTTGTGTTGCGTTTGGATTCTTGAAAGAGAAGCCCCCACCAATGAGAGCATCGCTGAAATCCAACTGCATCCCGTACAGGAAGAGGAGGCTCTTTGGATCACTAACTGCAAACAAAAGAAGAGAAAACACATATTGAACAGCCCAAACATTCGAGAAACGACAAAAATGGTGAACTTAGCCAAATTTTCCCTATAAGAGCAGAGGAGGTGAATCATATACAGAGACTCCATTACGACGACCCCTAATTGGCTAATTACAATGGGAAGCTGGCATGATATTAACTGCTTTGGGTGCTTGTAGGTGGGCCCCATTGTGCCCAGCCATTCAGAGGTGTCTTTTCATGGCATCTCCACATACCATTGCTAAACAAATAAATATCATGTATGAAACGTGGCTGTGATACTGATACCAAATGGTAAATTTCAGCAACTATTACCATGTGCAGGAAAAAGTAAGAACCTCCAACCAGTAAAATTGACATAAATGATAGGCATATGCACGGTTAGATATATGCATTGTTTGAATTATCTCTAATATTAGCAAAATATCTCCGATATTATCGTTATCTCCAGCTTGGCAATACCGATAACACTGTTAGTGATACCAATAACACTGGGAGTCTTAAAAATTCCAAGCATCAACAATGTATTGCTAAGTATCGCCAACATATTGATATCACCAATATTTTCGATTGTGTAAATTCCAGGCGACGCTTGTATTGCCAATGTATCGATATCGCCAATATTTTCGACCGTGTAAATTCTAAGTGACACTTGTATCACAAGTGTATCGGCGATATTTCAATAATATCGCCGATGTAGAGATATCATAGAAAGTTTGTTTATTATAAATAAATAAATAAAATTCTATTTCAAATCTTTTTATGAGCACATTGTTGTATGCAGCGTTCAATTTGTTATTGCTAATATTGATAATATTTCAATATTATTGTTATTGCAACATGCGTGATATCAAGACCAAAATCTTTTGTTTCCTTTCCAGTTGTTGATGATTTCTTGGCAAAATATCGTGAATTGTCGATAGTCTACAATATCGATGAATCTTTGGATGGAAAGTTAGATGGATGATTGGATAGTTAGAAGGTATGGTTAGACTGTTTCTTATGACAACACATGCTTTTAAGCCCCCATTAAATGGAAACTTATTATGTATGCATTCTTTTTGCAAGTTTTTATTCATAAATATGCAAATATATGTATTTAGCATCTCTTGAAATTTCATTGAAAATTCTATTGTTTTTCCCATGTTTTCTCACATTTCCGATTATCAGAGATATTATCAGAGATATCGATATTGTTTTCGTATCCCCGACCAGCGAAACTTGTAGTTGTAGCGATACCGATACTTTGAACATTGGATTTATGATTGTGAATGAGGGTGTATATGGCTTGAAATCACTCCAAGTCAAGGACTCGGTGTAGACTGTAGAATCATACCACACTGGTAGAATCTTATCACTCTTAACCATTCCAATCATAGGACATAGGAGGAGTTCGACAATTAAAATAATAATAATAATAATAATAATAAAAGTAATAATTGTTCCTTTCAGTAATCTGGCCATGCAGCCTCTGCAAACTTTGGTGTGTGTGTGTGTGTGCGTGTGGAAAGCTCGAACCCCTAAAGTTCCTACAATAACTACCTCAATGAGTAATAATGTATCCCTTAGTCTCCTAATATTCTAGGAAACTGACAGTAACAAACTTGTCACTGATGTTTCCCAGCTAAATTAGGAAACAAGCAGAGAGAAATTTGTTGCAAAAATTCAACTTCATAGCTTTTTTCTTTTTTGAACAGTATCCCACATAATAGCTTAATAACACCATGTAAGAAAAGCCAAAAATACGTACAAAAATAGAAAAAATAGAGAACTCCCAAAATATGAATCAACTCTATTAACTTTTTGTTTTTTTTCTCTTTTTTTTTTTTTTTTTTTGGGGGGGGCGAGGGGGTCATACTGACATATAGGGAGAAACATGGGGAGAGAAAGATCTCCAAATGGTCTTTATTGACTTAGAGAAAGCATATGATGGGTCTCTAGAGAGTTAATCTAATGGGTGTTTGGAAATAAAGGAGTTTCAAGAGGATATATTGAAATAATTAAGGATGTGTATGGGGAAACGGAAACAAAAACGAGGACCACTAGTGCAGAGACAAGTGATTTCCCATTTACCATAGGCTTGCATTAGGGGTCAACATTGAGCCCGCACCTTTTCGCATTGGTTACAGATGAGGTAACGAGGCATTTGCAAGAAGAGATCCCATGGTGTATATTGTTTGCAAATTACATAGTTTTGAGTGACAAGATGAGGGATGCGTAAATACAAAGCTAGATTTATGGAACGTGCTTTAGAATCTAAAGAATTTAAAATTAATCAGACTAAAATAGAGTATTTGGAGTGCAATTTTAGTAACAATAGGGGTGAAAATGAGGAATTAGTTAAGATTGCTAACAAAGAAGTTTTGCAAAATGATTGCTTACTGTGGGTCAATTCATGAGAGTGGGGAGATTGAGATGGATATTGCCCAAAGAATTCAAGTTGGGTAGAAGAAATGGCGATGTGCCTATGGAGTTCTATGTGATTGTCACATATCACTCAAACTAAAAGAGAAATTTTACAAGCCACCTCCACCAGTGCAATCGAGGCCCGCCCACCCACACGCACGCACACCGTGCTTTTGATTTCTTCCAAATATCCCTCGGATTCTTGGAAGTATTTTGTTGAATGCCTATCACTGAAAAGGGTTTAAATCTTGATCACCTTCATAACCATGAACAGTCATTCCCAAGCATTTGTTTTCTGTTTGGGAAGTGGAAGAGACAGTTGACCTTTTTTCATGCATTGCAAGATAGCAATGTTACATGGACCCACTGATTCAATCTCTTTGTTATCTAATGGACTCCAAATAAAATAAACTAAAAAGGGTTGCTGTTGATTGGTGGACCTTTTCCTGTGGAGGAAATTGTTGGGGCAAATGGCCCATTTTGCAATTATGGAGTTGTGGAAAGAAAGGAATAGGGGAATCCTCAAAATAGTTGGGGTCAATGGAAAATATAAGAGGCCACTATGAATTTCATAATTAATTAAGCTCTTGTAAAGGATGAATTCCATGGTGCATCTCTCTGGGATGTCTTAGGGATTAGAAGGCGGTTGATGCACAGGACTCTAAAAAGCCAAAGAAAACAATGAGTTGGAATCTGCCACCTCTGAAACTTTTGGAAATTTAACATTGATGGGGAATCATTAGGGAGAAAAAAGGTGGAATGCTTTATTCTTCTATGGCCCGTTGAGCAATATAGATTCATTAGAAGCAAAAGAAATGTATACATGTCTTCATCTCTTTGTGCATCTTCTGCAGGTGCAGTAATATTTGAGGGTGACCCAATGTATGTCATAAATTGGATGCCTTTGCAAACCCCAATTCTTGGAAGTTTTCATTGTTTTTTGCAAGATTTTAGTATATGCAGGGGGTTGAATGCTTCATTTTCTGATGTATTGAGAGAGCCATGTGATGTAGGCATGTAGCTGATTCCCTTACAATTTGCTAAGGCAGATTGATGAGAGGATCACCTTCCATCATTTCTTCTCTGCCCCTTCTTCTGTAATTTGCGTTTTGGCTTTCCATTCTTACAAAGCTCACCATCAGGGAAAACCACTTAATATAAAAGAAAATAATGAATTAACAATCAAGTCAAATAAATTCCCTTAATACAAATAAAATGAAAAAAATCACTAACTACTCTAAACCCGAAACATACACTAATGCAATAGATAGGCTAGATTCATGACACCTAATCACATCTTTGACCAGGGCATGCAGATGTCAGCAATTAGATTAAAGTTCATAAACATCACATCTAGGTCAGACGGGATGCATATCAAGGGAAAAACCTATGCAAATGTTTCTCCATGTCAGCAATTAGATTTAAGAGAGCGAGTGATTGCTTCACTTCTAGTGGGCTCCACACAACTGGCATGGTCCACCAAAACCTACTTGTGCTAAGCACATTAAATAGTAGGGTTTCCAAAGTTAGATTTGGTTTGGAGGCTTTGAAAATTCTATATGCTTTTAGATTTTTAAAGTTTCCAAGCTTAGTCAGTGTCCTATTGCAGGAAACTTGGTACTTCAGTTACAAATGCTTACAAAGTTAAAAGCCAAATTAGAGTTTGACTTTGTTTTGGGAGACTTGTACATTCATGTAAAGGACTTCTTTCTTCTTCTTTTTTACAAAACAATGAAGAACATGCATTTTTCTCTTGTTTTGGAGTGTTCTCGAAGCATTTGGGAAGTGGTTGCTCCATATCATTCGGTGTAATGTGTCTAATCTGATGCTAATCACATCAGATAGTGTGATGCTATCCACCATCATGAGGTACCAATATAAATTAGATGTGCTTGAAGATCTGGAAAATATGAATGATGATTTAAAAATGTGATTGAAAATATAGGGGCTAATTTAAAGATATAAATGAATATTTGGAGGATTATTTCCTATATATTTTTTTCTTATTATTAGGCTATTACCATCTTAGTTTAGACTTTAGATTATTATTATTATTATTATTTGAAGCGATGATAGCAGCTTTTATTAAAAAGGAAGGCAAAACACCAAAAACTTTACAGCTCTAACCAACTAAACGGAAACTAATCAGCAGCCAGTATGTTAGCTGCATGTGCTAAAGTATTCCGTAACGGTAACGGTGGCCATAACGGCCACCACTGTTACCTTTACGATGCAGGCTGTAATGGATGTTGACATTTTGTTTTTGGATGACAGCTCCTAGAAATCATGTTCATGACTGAGAATTGAAAAGCATGACCCAAGAACACATATTAAAGAGGTGAGTTGTGGCACATGTGCCAACATGACATATGCATGAGATCCAGGCCATGTACTAAGTGGGTCCTAAAATGCAAACATGGTCTCTCCCGACATGAAAACGATAAGGTTCAGAAGGTACGCTATTGTGGATGAGAGATACCACTGTGCATTGAAGTAAAAAGGTGGTAATGTGCATTGCAATATGAAGTGCCTTCGTCTATGATTTCATGGGAATTTTAAGTTGACAAACATTAACAATAGTGACATCATTCATCAGAGAAAGGGAAACTAAAAAAGAAGTCATTATCAATAGTGACATGTCCAGAGCGTTTACTCCATTGTTGGGATGGATGCCATTCTATGTCATGCCTATGAGGTTTGGTTCAAACCCAGCTTACCCTTGATAAGGGGGTGGGGAAGGTTAACTTGCTGACATGCACATGTTTTCTTTATGCAACTCCAAACTAGAATAGAGTGGAAAGGACAAAATAGCTGTCCTTCTATGAGTCTAATATTCCTAAAGCAATATTAGATGCAAAATCATTTACATTACAGAAAATGTTGCTTTATTTGGAATAAAATGAAACCTCTCACTCAGTTAGAATAAAAATAAAAATACGGACACCTATAGTCATTGAAAAAAATTCTCAAGATGATAAGATCCACAAATATTAAAGAGAAGGCATACATATAAGTCTCTACGTTATAATGCATTAATTCATGAGAACATGCCATGTTTTGTTTGAATGATTTGAGTGTAAATGAGCATGCTTTTCTTTCTAACAGAGTACAATTGATTCCCATGTGCAATTATAACAATCTAACACAGGTTGTCATCCATGAAGTTTATGAACAATCAGTCACCCAGCATTTCACTTTTTTTTATAGAGATAACCACCGACTTACTAAAGCCATCAAAAAAGAGGAAAAGCAGAAAGTTACCTAGCATCTAATGATCTACGATACAAAGATTCTTTTCTCGCCTTGTGCGAGCTTCTTAATAAATTTGTTGTGAGAGAGAGAGAGAGAGAGAGAGGCGTATGTGCTTCATAAATTCCTAAGAGAAGCAAAATTAAATTTATGATTGATCATCTTCCAGATGCAAAATTATTACCTGAATCGATACAATTAACCCAACACAATCACATAAGAATCGGGAATTTGGAAGGTTTGAACTTGTGTGATTTTCTGGCACATTTCAAAACAACAAAACAATATAGTGTCAAGAGGTAGAGACTAGTATTGTGATTAACCTATAGAATTTTTAATCCCTGTGGTGCGGTTTTGTCAGGCTAGTTGCCTCAGTTGGCGACAAGTAGATGGTGGTTCTTCACCATGAAGGTTTGGTGATCTTGTGGCTGCTGATTCGTTTCAGATTTGTTGTTAGCCATGCAGCATGCCATGTGCTTCTATGGTAGATGCAGTTGTTGAGACTTGAGACAATGGGTGATTGGGTGGTATGATTGAGGGTCGTTGAAGGCCTGATGGATGGACTCATCAGAGTGGCCTCAGCTATTCCAGAAAAACGAAAAAAAAAAACGGAGGCAGGATGTTTGTTGTTTTTGTTTGTTGAGTTGTCACAGTTAGGGTATATGATAGACAGGGTGCTTTTGTGTGTATGTGTGTGTGGTGCCCCGTCCAAAAGGTGTGTATTTGTTTTTATCAACAAAGGTACAAGTGCTGTGCTCCAACCTTTCTTAGCCCCCCCCCCAACACACACACACACAAAAAAAAAAAAAGGGTTAAAACAAAAGGTGAGCAATGTTATCAGCCTTTTAATTTTGTTTACAATAAATTCTCTTATAAGGAACCAGTCTTGACCAAAGCCAAGCAATGGCACAATTGGATTCTCCCTCAATAATGACTCCAGAGATCTCCAAGTGCTCATTTACGAGAGTAAGACATCTTGATAGCTTCCGATTCTGCTTATTTAGAATTGCTATGACTGGAAGAGAACTACCCTAATTGAACCATGATGATCCCTTGGACAAGTTTCTTAACATTAATATCAAATCTAGTTTCAAGTTCCCACCAAGAAATGATATATTCTCCTGACAAGAGTTTGACATTCCAATGTTTCTGGTTTCAGCCTCATGAAAGAAAAGTAACTCATATATAGCAGTGTTCTCATTGCTTAAGATCAAAAGAAATGGGGAAGCAAAAAAGAAGACTTACCAATCACAAAACCATTGTATTCAATGATCGAGTCATCTGGTCTTGTGTTGGCTCGATTCTCAAACTCCATTATGTATGACATTCCAGAGCAGCCACCTTGCTTAACTCCAATTCTTAAACATAAATCTTCATTTCGCTCTGACCTCATCTTATTCAAATGCTTCAATGCATCCTCAGTCAATGAAATGGCTGGTGCAATGCTCCCAGCGGTAGTTGCTGCTAAAACATTGACAAAGTTATTGCCAAATGAATATAGCATCCCAATATGGAATATTGATTTGCATAAATTTAAAGGTCTTTTTTTTTTTTTTGAAGATTACAGGTCTCTTTTTTGTTATTAAAAAAAATAAATGGGAGAACAAATCATATAGAGAGAGAGGTTCAGACTTTCAGCCAATAAGCACTAGTGTATGACAATGGGCTCCTCATTCTTGCCATGATTTTAAAAAGTACTTTAGAAACTAGAAAGATGATTTGAAATATTGAAACTGCAAGTTAGAAAGATGTTGTTAAGTACAGCATTTGAGCTCAACCCATACTTTTTTCAGTGTGATCCTTTACAAGAAGCATATCGAGATACAGATTTCTAGCACCATACAACAAATACCAAAAGATTATTGACATCATTGATTGACAATCGGTTTTGGTGTACCATCAGTCGCCACCGAGACAAAGCCGTATTGCCCCATATTTTTTAGCGGATACAGATGTTGTACCATTCATGGATGAAACCAGGTACCAGTTTCAGACAATGCTTTAACCTTGACCTGAATGGTTTCTGCTGAAGTGGCAGTTCAAATAAACTTAAAGATAACACAATGACTTGTGCGCAGTCATGAATTCCATAGGCAAAAAGTATGCACATGGACATTGGCCAAATCATATTGTCCATGCAAGTAAGCTACATGCCAAGGTTTTTTAAAATATCATAAACACTCATCATGACAGTCACTTTACAGAAACAGGCCACTCTCGATTGTCTTATGTAATGAAAAACCGCAATTATTTTCAAAATATTAATGAAAATGGCAATTGTAATATGATGGTGTAACAGCCGCTATTTAATAAAGCCATTTTCTTACTGTACTAGCATTATCTTATGGAGTAACACCATCCTTAAGTAAAAGATGCCTTTTAATTCCTGTGGGCCAAACATTTTCCATTTCTTCATTGAGGTTTTCCATAATAAATCCCAACATATTGCAATAGGATACATCAGAACTAACCTTGCAAGCAGCAAAAAGACTTGATACTGTGATACTCCGGTGTAGGATGTGCGTGTAAGTGTCAGCACACACTCACACCCACCCACACACCCACCTGCCCGCAAACACGCAGAGTGGGCTTGGGCATGCACGTGCACACACAAATCTGGCAGTTTATATTACCTCTTTCATTTACTGACCATGCACACATTTAAATAGAAAGAAAGGAGAGGAATTATAGGATATATGTGACCCAAGGCTTTGCACAGAGAAGGTGGACACACACAGACATCAGCACACGTGCGCACATGCATGAACCCACACACATGTCTACACACATGCACATTGCGTGCCCATGCACAGACACATTTAATTTATTTTTTTTTTTTAAAAAAAAAAAAAAACATAAACACAAATATTGTGTCTATATCACCTGTAGCGCACACACATGCATGCACACTAAAAAGTTCATATAAAAAAGTCGGGTGTCTATATCACCTGCAGCACATATTGATCATGCTCCCACTTAAATATACAGAAGGGGAAGGAATTTAATACGCACTCCACATGTATCTAATGGTTTCATTTGATTTCTTCGAGGGAAATCGTACTTCCTAATTCAACTGTTCATTCCTTGTACCAATTAACCCCAGACAACCCAACAAATCCCCTAGTCTATTACTTGCTGAAAATGAAGATAATATTAATGGAAAGACATAAACACATTCAAAATTACGAAAATAAAAAGAGGGGTGTATCTGAATCACAGGATATGCGCCCACAAAACTTTGCATAGAATAAATGGATTTTCAATTCTGACAAGTAGGGCCCATGCTTCAGTAATTCAAACAATTCTAACGAGTAGGATTCCTTTTCAGTAACTCAAACAATTCTGACAAGAAGGGCCCATGCCAGTGTCACAAATATTGCCGAGATTTTGAAAATCTATCGCCAATATCACAAAAAGCAAACGAAATGATAATATTGTGATATTATATTGAGATTTTCAAAAGCTCGGCAGATTTTAAAATATCGCATTTTTATCGTAATATTCTCACGAAAAATAACAAAACTCTTAAGGTATTTGATATATGTGTGCGTGTGTTTATGTATGTATAATTTATTAATATGGAATTAATATTTTAAATATTTTCATTTTCAGTGAGATTTTCCCAATAATATCCCGATAAAAGTGTCAAATTTTGAAAATCTCACAAGAAATTTCCAGGCCGAGAAATTGTCGAGAACGAGATTTGTCAATAAGGCCCACGCTTCGGTAGTTCAAACGATTCTGACAGGTAGGAACCATGCTTCGATAATTCGAACAATTCTGACAAGTAGGGAGCACGCCTCAAAAAACTCCAGTATTGGAACTTTCTTTTTTTCATTTTGTCTCCTTTTCTTTCAGTTGAATGTGGACCATTTGCCTTAATTTCTCTTCTTAACCGTCTATTTCTAGGCCACAAATCGAAAGGTTACAATCGTCTTATGGAGGATATATCTTTGTGAATTGTCCATCACCCATCACCATCATCATCATTATCATGAGCACCATCATCATCATGGGTGTATTAGGAATTTGATAAAAGGATGAAAATTCATCGGTATCTAAGCAGAGGCATCTGAAACGAGAATTTTGAAACGGAAAATTTATATTTTAAAAAAAATTAATTCGAAGACTTACCAGAAGCAGAGCTGGATCGGATGGAGATGAGTTTCCTGCGATTGAAGTTTACGGGAGAAGATCGGAAAGACAGAGATGAGGGAGCGTTGGATATGCGATTGGAATTTCTAATAGGACGGCAGGAGAGAAAGGAAGCAGAAGAAGAAAGGGTTGCTGAGAGAGCCATTGTAGAGAGAGAGAGAGAGAGAGAGAGAGAGAGAGTCTGGAGAAATTCCAAATGGAGATCTTTTACGAGGAAAACGTGAAAAAGAGAGAAAGAGGGGAAAATGGAAAAGAAACTCCGTCGCGACATAGACTCCAGCGTGTCTCTCCACCCACCGGGGCCCACATTTTAAAAAGGTCCGTTGATTTGAACCGTTCATATTCTCATTGCTATCATAAATAAACTATTTTTTATAATCAAAATCCATTAATAATCTTAACTTTGATTTTTAGAGTTGAGTGACACCATGAAAATCTTCTTTTCATTGACCTAAATCGTCTGCAGATACTGATGGTTGCAATCATCTGATAAGCATTAAGTTTCTTAAACTCATTCATATAGCATAGATTTTATAAGATGGACAGATCCGATCATTGCTCCACTAAGCATGTGAGTCCCAGTGGGCGACGATTACGGAAGATTGTTAGTCGCGACAAAGACAACGAATTCGAGAGAGAGAAACATGAGGTGCTCGTGTTGTGCTACTCTTTCCAACTCACTTTGGCGTGTCCGGTACCGGAAATGCCAATGCTGCTCGCGCGAGTAGAATTGGAATACATCCCAACCGTTCGTCGTCTGGTAGGCCATACGTTCAATGGGTGCTGACCAGAAGACCGGGTGGGTCTGCTCGTCGAGTGTCATTCACTTGCATGTTGTACGTGGACCGTGGGTCCTACTTCGACATTTCGGTTAGCGTGGCCCATGTGATAGCCTGACGGCCTTCATGTGATGTGGACTGGGGCTACAAAATGAATGGCTCGGATATCTCAAGCGTCCCTTGGACCCTGCTAGCACGCTCGCCGGTAATTCGTCTTTGATACTGTGGTCCACAAGTGTCTAAGATCCGAGCTCTCCACCATGTGGGCCTTACTTTTCAGATCATCTGGTCGAAAGTTCAAGCCTCTTCGCTCCTCAAATGGGCCACAGCGTACCAAAAAATATAGATAGCTTTTAGTCAACCGTACATCATGGCCCCACCTGAGGATAGAAACAAGGTGATTTTTAAACCAGAAGATCCAATCAGCGAGGCCCACTGGATGGAAAGCTGGAATCTTGAACGTTGGTGACACACGATCAGGTGCTAAGCAAACCTCTCTAATCTAAGAGAATAAGGTCCTTGGATGTTAAAATCGCTACCACTTGAACGGTACAAACGTTAATTTCAACTGGGACCATCAATCTTAAAGCTGGGCATCGAGTCGAGTCGAACTGGGTTAGGACTGACTCGACTCCACCTGGTTTTGAAATAGACTTGGCCCGAACTCGACCTGACTTGATACGAGTCCAGCATGCCTGATCCAATCCGAGTCCTACCTGCACTAATCCGCACCGAGCCGGGTTAAATCTGCACCGAATCAAGTCAGGTGCGGCGAGTATCATGGACCAAAATAACAAATCAAAACCTAGGTGCACTTGCTAGAATTGCAACCTCTCCATCTACTACACTGCATCTCATATATGAGTTTTCACACATGGGCGTGCACACACACACGAGTCAAGTTTTGGATCAAGTCAGTACCAAGTTGGATTTCAGGTCGAGTCGAGTTACTGGGTGACCCAAACTCGACTCGGTTTGAGTTCAGATTGGACAAAGTCTACTCAGTTTGGATTGACTTACCCACTCAGTTTGGACTGAGTCGGGTCTGAACAAGTCCGACGAGTAGAGTCAGTCCTATGCCCAGCTCTCTGCTAGTGTATGAGGTATTAGATGATCCTAACCATCCATCATAGGTTTTGCTTATTGAATTTGGACCTTAGCTAAATGTTGCTCGTATTTGGAGTTAGTTGTCCGTAGTGTTGGAACTCGGACGGATTGGGTTGGGTTGGGTGGGGTTGAGGGTCAAGCCCAGCCCAAGCAAACCTCAAGGGTACCCAACCCACAACCCCACCCGTTCTGAATTCCAACCCAAAGTCCTCTGTACTCCATGCAACCTGACCGGATCTAACCCAACCCAACTCCTTGTCTGTGTTATGCCCAGTTGCGAACACAGAAGTGGGCCGCATGTAGACCCAAACTTGCTACTTGCCAGCCTCTTCCAATTATGGAATCTGCTTCCCTGGGCCTCAAAATCAACATGGTTATTGGCAATTGTTTCCAGATGAATTATACAGCCCATTGCGTAGTCATGCGGCCCATGGTTTAGCGATCCACACCATCAATCTAAGCCTACATGGACAAGGGATGCCAGAACTTCCCACGAAGGAAAATCTTTAGCCCTTCCATCAATGTCCTACAAATACAAATCCATGAAAAGAAATCAACAGTACAGATTCCATGGAGAGAGGTCAATGACCAAAAGGGTCTGTATCACCAACCCATCAATGAAACAATCAAACCATGTGCCCATGTGTAACATAGTGGAAGGGTAGAAAACTCTTGCATCTACTGAGACTCAAGACACTCTAGTTCCTCTCCTCTCAACATAATGTTCCTTTGACAAAATTGAAAAGAGAAAAGGTCTGTTTGGATAGAAGATCTTGGAGAAAAGGGTTTTATGTGGATCCTAATTTCGGCAGGCTGCATGCTCTCCATTTGACTTCACCATGCTGAAGTGACGGTTTCCTCCACATAATTGCAATTAGGCATTATAAGTTTTCTAAAACTTCCATATTTACATTTATGGAGGGAGAAGCGCTGCTTTAGTGCAGAAAATCCAACATGGCGGGCATGGGGTTAATCAGGATTTGGTTTAATCCCAATTTAGTAGGATCCCCTACCCAAACGGACCATAACCTAATACAACAAATGAAGTGAAATAACAAAGCTAAAACTTACATGCTGGAAAAAAAATAATAATAATAACAATTTACCGGAACAAAATACAAATTATATAGAAGAAAACCTAATCCAACTAGGAATCAAAACTGGACCTAGACTTGCACAATAAATTAATCTAGCATCTTTTAATTTCTTCCTTCTTTTTTGCCTCCGTCAATAACTTGAAGAAACTCTCATTCTCTCCCCCAGTTGGTAACCACGGCAAATTGACTACGTGCATTACGAAAATTTGTTGCAACTGGACCTGATAATTTCTCAACCACCAGGCAACAGATCTCTTGATGCAAGGCCGAGAACTCAGAATCTCTTCTTTTTGTTTGATCTCGATCCGCTGCCATCAGTTCCTCTTTTCTTGTTACTCTTACCATGCATTTCCTTGTGTTTTCCATGCTTCTCCTTATTCCTATCAGACTTCACGCTAACAATGCCACTCGAAGAAATCTTCCCCATCCCATTTTGTAGAGCTTCCTCAAAATCAGCATCTCTATCCACAATTGCATACTGTTGGAGGAAATCTGGATTCAGCATGCGCTCCGTCTCGGCTTTCATTTTCTCCTACATACAGACAATAAATTTAATATCGAAAGACAGCTGAACAGAGAAACAGACAAAATAAATTTAATATCGAAAGACAGCTGAACAGAGAACCAGCGGATTAGGAATTGCAAAGCTCACCTTGACTTGTTTCGCTGCATTATTAAGATCATCATCCAAGGATATGCTGTGAGGTTCCATCACAACCTACGTAAAAAGAAAAATTGAAAGATTTTAACAGTGGAGTCAAAACTCAGATTTTGGTTGGTAATAATTTAGGGCAGCAAACTGAAACGCAATAGAACTGTTGTTTGCTATTGCCGTCTTTTCGTTACAAACTTGGTAAACAGAAGACAGCAGTTAGATCTTAGTGGGACAATGGATGGTTGGAGATTCCATAACCCTCATTTGCTTGCTTGCCCTTTGGGATGCACATGTATCAGGTGGGGATTTAGTGAAGAATGTGTTGGCATGCTACTCTAATAAAAGTAAGCCGCTGCCATGGACAGGTTGAAGACTGCCTTGGCATAAGGAAAAAATTCCCAAGCTTATCAAAGGCCTAAGCTTACTAGCCAGCCGGGGCCTTGACATCTAGGCCCAGGCTGGCTAGTAAGCTTAGGCCCTTGATAAGCTTGGAAAAAATCTACTACTTTAAGGATTGCTTAGGTCCTCTTCTTCACATACCTCACTGAGCCGAGGCAGCAACGAATCAATCTCCTTGGCTGCATTGCTGTATAGGTACTGGTAGAACTTTTTCATAACTTTAATGAAATTGGACAATATCTGATGCCTTTCTATCTTCTGCGAATTGAGCGTCAGCTGTCCCTGTTAAATCCAGAAACTAAAGATGTTGAGCCGATTGCAACAACAAATATAATCAAACGAATTGACTTCTACTGCATTATAACATGGCTGGCTCACTCTGCATATGCATTGATAGATATTCCTTTAGAGGAATGATCGAGTCCTGATTAATTGCTAAGATTAAGTAGTTTAATCAGCTACTCCATGAATGAGAATTCCAATCTAACCTCGATATAGGTGATATCTTGGTTCTGCAAGCCCATGCAGAGTAAAATTGATGCCTGAACAGCTGACAAAGTAACTGGAAGCCTCTCCTGGAAATACTGATGAGCAAGGGTTGGTACAAGGTCTAGGATCTACAAAATGCAGAAACAATCAGTTGTATTCGCCAGCATCATTTGAAATAGGATCAAAACATGACACAGAAAAGTACTTGAATTGCAAAATATTATTAGTTAATCTTGGAAGTAAATACAGAAAGGGGCACAGAGAATAATTATTCAAAAGAATTACAAAATACATAAAATTGTCTCATCGCTAAAGGAAAAATAATGATTGTAAAAGTATGCGGTCCCAATGTAGTAGCTAAGAAAGAACGTGTTGATAACCCTCAAGCAGAGGCAGTATCTCAAGATTGAATCCAAGTAAATGTAAAGAAATACTAAAATAAACAACAGTAAATAGGAAAACATTGTTTCATTAATCAATGAAGTAAATCTTATCAGTGACAACTATATCAATAATTTTTTTGAACATTGATAATTTTATTGATCGAAGGCCAAGGTCTAAAAAATACATCCACCCATAGACCGCAAGAAAATTACAGCTCTAGCCAAGTTTATTAGCCAACTTTGATGCTATCCCCCATTCCATTACATGTGAATTGGCCCTACTAAACACCTCCAGTACTTGCCCCTTCCAATTCTTGAAACATCCCTCATTCCTTTCTATCCATAGGAATCAGATACCTGCTAATAGACCTAACAACCAAACTTTTTTCCCAACCTTCCCTTTTCCCCCACCATGCCACATCAAAAGAAAGCAATCAACACTACTCGGCATCACCCAACCCATGCTACACCAAACAAGTCGAAAAAGCTATCTCACAACATTTTTGCAACGGGCAATGTACAAAAGAAGATCCATTGATTCCTCGCCATGGTAACATAGTAGACATACATTCGGAAGAATCATCTTTCTCTTGCAGAGATTATCTACTGTTACCACTTTCTTCCCACTAGGCAAGCAAGGCGCCACTACCTTTGGAGGCGCACCGTTAACCTGACAGAAATGTTGTTGGACTGACCTCTTCGCAGCATCAATCCATGTAAAAATATTTCACTGAAAACTTACCAGACTTATCTTTTAACCACCTCATCGAGTCTAATTTAGAAATCACCAGATTCACTTTGGACAACAACTCAAGAAGACCGATAAGCTCGTCAGTCTCTTCATCCTCTAAATTCCTTCTACACAGTGGAGCCCAAAATGCTTCTTCTCCTTGAATAGAGAAACATCTATCCACCTTCAGCTCAGCCTCTTTTGCCAGCCCCACTAAAAGTGGGAATACTTCGCTTAATTTTTTATTCCCCAACCATATATCCTCCCAAAACCTAATTTTCTTAATATCTCCCAAAAAGAAACCTATCCATTACCAAGCTTTACTTTTATCAATGCGACAACTTTCCATAGATATGATGCCCCATATAATATAGACGACCTAGTCCACCTACCCCTATCTGCCACCCCATATTTCCTACCTACCACTTCTCTCCAAAGAGAGACATCTTCCGCTCCAAACCTCCATACCCATTTTTCTAACAAAGCTAAATCCATAACCTCCAAATTCCATAAACCAGCTCCCCCACAATCCCAAGGCTTACGTACTGCCTCCCACTTGATAAGATGGAACTTGTGTTTTTCTTCCACTCCCCTCCAAAAAAGAAAAAAAAAGAAAAAAAAAAAAGAAGAAAAAGAAAAAGAAAAGAAACCCACTTAATTTTTTACAACTTATTCTACACATAAAGGACAATTAGCATTGATGGTGGGCTGCACGTCCACATTCAAGACGGGCCTTGTATGACAGACGGCCCACTTTGAAGGTTTGGCTCACACAATGGATGGTCCAAATCAAGAGAAGGGTCTCCATGTTATGGTTGATCCACATCTAATGTAGGAGATAACGGATGGCCCAAATGTCTTAAATATAAAGATTGTAGTCATCCATTCTTTCATCATTTGGGGCATGGTTCATCTATGGTGAGATCCATCAAAATAACCATTTGGATTGCTCTTATAATAGAGTTGTTGCAATCTTTAAAAATGACATCAACTACTCCTTAAAAAAAAAACTCTTATTTGAAGGTTTTACCAAATGAGCTTATTTCAAATAAGAGCTTTTTTTGGACTTGAAAACGTAATTTTACCAAACGAGGTTATTTAAAACAAGAGCTATTACAAAAAGAGCCTATTGGAGTAACTCTTATTGAATTAGAGTAGAGATGCCAAATGAACCCTAAGATTCATTATAGTGAATTTACATAATGTTGAAACGCCACAGCATCAAAAGAACCACATTAGCCATTTCAATGTTTTGATTTACAATATTGTTGCTTCTGTTTTAGCCTCCCTTTTCTATTTCTTTCACATGTATGTATGTATGTATGTATGTATGTATGTGTGTGTGTGTGTGTATGGGAAAAGGTACTATGCGCTCAAGCTGATGGGTCCGTCCCATGAGGTCGAGCTGTGTGGGCCCCACCGTGATGCATTTCGAACATCTACCCCATCAGTCAGATGCACCATTCCATCATGGGCCTAGGTCTCAAAAATCAAGTCAATCCATGACTTGTGTGGGCCACACCACATACAGAAGTGGAGAGGGGCTGTGCACCATTAAAACATTCATAATCATTTTTTCGGCCCACCGAGATATGGTTTGCAAATCCAGCCCATCCATTATGTGTGTCCCACTTGGATGAGGGTTCAGACCAAGTTTCAGCAGCATTCAAAACTCAGTTGGGCCCCACCAAGTGCTTTTATATGTTTTACCGGTGTCTTCACATGATTTTAGATGGTATGGCCCACCTGAGTTCCGTTTACGGCTGATTTTTAGGATATCCCATAATTTAAAAGGGACCCATCAAATGCACGGTGTTGATGGTCAACACGCATCACGGTGGGGCCCACACAGCTCGACCTCATGGGAGCTTATCGTGAGGTCGAGCGCATTGTACCTTTTCCCTATATATATATATATATATGGGAAAAAGTACTATGCGCTCGACCTCACAGGTCTGTCCCATGAGGTCGAGCTGTGTGGGCCCCACCGTGATGTGTTTCGAACATCTACCCCATCAGTCAGATGCACCATTCCATCGTGGACCTAGGTCTCAAAAATCAAGTCAATCCGTGGCTTGTGTGAGCCACACCACATACAGAAGTGGAGAGGGGCCGTGCACCATTAAAACATTCATAATCATTTTTTGGGTCCTACCGAGATGTGGTTTGCAAATCCAGCCCATCTATTATGTGTGTCCCACTAGGATTAGGGGTCATACCAAGTTTCAGCAGCATTCAAAACTCAGGTGGGCCCCACCAAGTGCTTTTATATGTTTTAACGGTGTCTTCACATGATTTTAGATGGTATGGCCCACCTGAGTTCCGTATACGGCTGATTTTTGGGATATCCCATAATTTAAAGGGGACCCATCAAATGCACGGTGTTGATGCATCACGGTGGGGCCCACACAGCTTGACCTCACGATAAGCTTATTGTGAGGTCGAGCGCATAGTACCTTTTCCCTATATATATATATATATATATATATATATATGTTTGAAGTACATGCATGTATACATGAGTTCTATGAATAGTAAGTTGAACTCCAAAGGGAGATAAGACTACACAAGCAAGGGAGAGGTTGCTCAAGATAAACCAATAATCTATCACTTATTCAGCAAAAGACCACTCCTCACTTCATTAGCCTCACCACAAAACATGACTAAGCTGAAACACCGAAATTTAACCAATTGCACAAGCTACCAGTCTCCACAACCCGCACTCCATTTTATACCATGATAGGCAGTAGTTGAGTCACTTCTTTTTCTCTCTTTTTTAATAGATTAGTTGACTCCTCAATAGGAAGATGCCCTACAAAGATGCTTTTAAAATTTTCAACTCTTCTAATGTAGTGCATTCAAGCAGGCTTCATTTAAGTCTTCAATTCACCTCAGCTTCATTTGAGTCCTCAATTCCAATTGGTATGGAAACAACAAGATCAACCTCTCCCTTCTGTCCATCAGGTTAACCATCAAGCTTCCATCAAAATTAAGCCTGACGGAACCTAGTGCTTTCAAATTCATTGCCAATACTTCACAAAAACCTTTGTTGGCATTCCAATTTACAAGTCCTGTACTCCTGGGAACTCATCACCCGGAACTCTTTCCAAACAAAAGCCCAATTAATGAAGCCAGTGTTACTTTATCTGCAGATCTCTCTAAGAGCTACTACCAATTCCAGCAGATAAAAGTTGAGAACAAAGGTTAATGTGACCCATGCGATTTCTTAACAATTTTATGAGTAAATTGTAGTTACTATAAGATCTCAACTTCAAAGGTAAAAGCAAAGAAATTTCTTACTATATGAAAGAGGCAACAAATATCAAGTTATGTGAACAACTGATTACAAAGGAATCAGGACAGCAGTTTGTCAGCATTGCCAATATCTTACCAGATGATAATCTGCAAGATTGTTGGTATAAGATTCTAGCCGTTTCATATCATATGGTGATAATAATTCCTTCGGGGACTTTAAAAATCCATTTTCAGTGGATGCCGTCAGTTCATCTTTGAAGTTGATCTTCGGTTCCAAGATGCTACAACAGAAAAAGATAAGTAGAGAAATAGCATGTCAAGTTGACACTCTTATATGAAGCAAGGGTGAGATTCAAAGACTGACCTCATAGCAAGCTTACAATCCAGTGTTCGGAAGCTAGAACCCAGAAGACGGGTAAACCTTCGTCTGAAATCTGTAAAACAACCATGAAAATTGTCTGACTCATGAATTCAAGCAACCCAATAGCCTGGTCAAACTTAAGACTAACCACAGAATAGTATAGTATAGCTTAGAACTGACTCACCTTGATAGAACGGACCAAAAAAGCCCCATTTACTCGAGCCATCGACTTCAATCTCATCATTATTCAATGGCTTGAGGACCATACAAGTATGCTCGCCCGTCACGGCACTCTAATGCATAAATCGAAAATTTATCATACTGATCAATCCTCTACCATACATTATTAGTAATTATCAAATCACAACAGTATAGTAGAAAAGGTTAATGATATTATAACTTGAATCTGGCCAATGTAGAAAGGAGCAAACTTGTGTCTTCTCCAAAATCTGAAAAGAGGCAGTGTCATTCCAAAAGAAACGCCAATGTAGTGGAGCTTTTCAGGTTGTCGCTCATGAAGATTAACAAGAAGTGGAGGAAGGTTTGCTCTGGGCATTACATTTTCTTCTAGCAATGAAGCCTGCAAGCGTTTATACTCTAAAATGAGAAAGTTCAAACCAAACGGTCAAGGAAACCAATGCTTTCAGACAATACAAAAGACTCCACACTATTAGTACTTTAAGAACAAAACATGCAAGAGTATCTAATAGTGAGAAACGTATAGCCTGGATGCTCCATGATGAATAGGTGGATTCACATTATCAAACTCAATTTTCTTGATAGAACTTGAAAACATTACCGGTACCTTTTGAAATCTCAGTTGCAACATTGGATGCAACCAACATAGTTTGGACGATTGTATGAAATACTAGGGGATATTTGGACTTGAATGCTTACCTTGGAAACTCTTTTTTTTTTTTTGGCCAAGCACCTAAACAAGCTTGCTCTACTGTGAATTAAGATTCATTTCTAAGGCTTCAACTGAAAATTATCATGTCATCAACCATAGTTCAAAACAAACCTTCTCGGCAGCTTCCATGACTTTAACAGGGAGCTTCTTCTCAACATTTTCAACATCTACCTCAGTGATATGAGTCAATTGCCCTTCATAGTACCTGCAGAAAGGATAAAATGAAAAAAAAATATTGTCCATTCTAAACATCCTTCATGGAACAGATAAAAAACAACATGCACCAAAAGTCAAAATCACATCCTCACAATTTTTTTTGGCTAATGAAAAGTTTTATCAAGTGAAGATTTTATTAAGCAATGCATGGAGTCAGCCTTGTTCAAAAAGTGAAGATTTTGTGGAGACTGTCAATTCTGGGTGGATTAAGGTCAATATAGGCTGCAGAATGGGAGATATTTCTGAAATCAGAAAAGGCTTCCAAATGAAGTGTTCAGGGGTCAAGACTGGAGATCATATAATGAGCTTTGTTCCTGAAGCTCTTCTTTTTTTCCTTTTTCTTTTTCTTTTTTTCTTTTTTGTCCTGTTTCTTTTTTTAACTCTTGTTAGCTTAAGTTTGTAGCTGTTCTTCTGATGATTTCTCATCTAGCTTTTTAATAAAAGTTTGTACAGAAGAAACCTACCAATCAAAAAGAAAAAAATAAATAAAACTATATGCACTCAACAGAACAAAGGTACGTCAATTTAAGCTCTTTCTCGGATCTTCAAGATTCCAGCGAGATATTCATTAAGCATTTCAGCAGGCTTATGAAATGAAGGGGAAGTTACAAGTAACAAAATAAAGCCAAAGATACAGACCTTGTCAGAAGCTGCACTGCAGTTGAGCCGTATCTTAGCTGCAATGAATCAGAATGCAAACATTTATAAACTTGGACATAAAATACTGATTAGTGAACACAATTTGTTATTTAAACAACAGGATTACCCCCATGGCTTCCGGGTGGACAGCAATGCGAACAATTCGAGCTCCAGAAAGACTCGGAAAAACTGTGTCTTGAAACTGTTCACAAAACTTCCATGGTAGTTGATCGCCATAGGGTTGATGACCTTCACTTAAACTTTTCATCGCAGACTCACGAGAAATCTGTCCTTCAAGGCAGACCTGCAGACAAAGATGATTTAATACATCTCACAAAGGATCTTACTAATAAGAAATAGAAGCAACTTTCTGAGAATAATAAGGATGAGTTGAAATGTTCCACATTCAAGTAGGAAAAAAAAAAAGGCAGTTAGAACACAAAAATCTTCATGTGAAGGAAAAGAAGATAAGCAAAAAGAATGGGTACAACATTTCTTTAATCATACATCCAAAACTACTCAAGTGGACTCAACTAGAACAAAGTTCAAGTTGAGTTACTAGTGGAAATGTCTGTCAAGATTTAAGACATGAAATTCGATTATTTCATCAAGTCATACTCAAAAAACTTGATTGGTTCTATTGGGTGCTTTAAAAGAATTGGGTTAATTTGGAATTATCTTAAAGTGATATGAAAATACTATCCCTAGACTTTTCTTCCATAATTTGTTCAAAAAAACCCTACCTTCATTTGATCAAACAGGATAAGGATAAAAGTTTAATGAAAACAACAAATGATGGACAAGTTGATTCATGTGTGTGCGGCCCAAGGTGTTCCGTATCCGTTACGATACGCCTGTAAAGGCCGATACATATAGGTAATGGCCATGACCGTTACACGATATTGGGGTGAAACAGAGCAGTTGGTTTTTTGAGACCCTATCAGCCGTTACGGGGCATAACAACCGTAATGGTCGAAAAACTGTCAATTTTTTTCTATGTAAATTCATTTTTCTCCTCTTTTTTCACTTTTCTCATTCCAAAAACACTCCTATATTACTTGACAACAGATTTTGACCACTCTTACTATAGCTTTTAAGATTAAAACCATAGATTGAAATTGTTTGAGCGAATAGAAGCTCCGAGGGCCTTTTTTTTTTTCATAAAATTGAAAAAGTAGTATTTATGCTTCTTTTTTTCTTTTCTTTTTTTTCTGATTTCTAGTTCTAATGCTTGATTGTGATGTGTTAACATTAGAGACATAATCATATTTAAAAAATTCACTAGACAACCCGATACAACACTCTCACCAAAGAGTGGACTGTTATACTACCATAAACATGTTCAAAAAAAAAAAAAATTTAAAAATGCGTATTTGAAATATTTACATTATTCTTGATTTTCTAGATATTTTTCAAAAAATTTTGAGCAAAAGAAAATTTTCAACCGTTACGGGGGTCGACTGTCATGGCTGCTACTCGCATCGGTAATAATGGTGACTGTTACGGCCACCGTGTAACATATACTAAATGTCATCATCACTACCATCTAAGCCTTATCCCAAACAAGGTTGGTCAACTCAATGAGTGGACTTAGGACCCGTCCAAGTCAGCCCAGTTTTTCTGCCCCACCAAGTCAAAATTTATGCAAATTCAGTGGGTAAAAATAGTACAAGTCGAAAAACTTCTTCTGAGTTTTCCTTAACTTGGGGACTCGGATAAGTCACAAGAACTAGGCAAGTCATACTCTTGTTCTCCTCCTTTCTTCTTCTTCCTTCACCTTTTTTCCTTCTTCTATCTTCTTTTTCTTCCTCCTTCCTTATTCTCCTTGTTCCTCTTTCTGTGTTGATAATGCTTGTGGGTTGTGGCATGCGGCTGTTGTGGCTGCATCTTTCAGTCCAACCATGACTACCATTCAATCCTAAAATAAAAGACAATTTTTGATACTTTGGCAGAGCATGATGGATGATACTCAAGCACTAGGACATTTTAAATGTGGAATATAAGTCAAATTAAACCGTGCAAATTATGGTTTTATTTAGATGAATTAGTACATATAGTTTTAAACAGATTTAATGACTGTTTAATAAATTAGTGGATATTTAATGAATGGCTGAAATGAGAAATAGTTTATGGTCTGAATTTACCAAAACATATGCCCACTAATGGAAGATTATGATCATCCATTCAATCTGCTTTTGATAAGATGAACTATCTATAGTCCGCCACACAATTTGGAAAGTTTAATTTGAGTATTGTATGCCATAAATGCAACTTAGAAGTGCCTATTTATCAACCACCAACCTCTTGCAAAGTATTAAGTAACCCCCAAGGGGTTGGCTCCCAAGATGGTTCACTGTGATTTTTAAATTGGTAGTGACTCATCTTCATCACATATGCAGTTCATATACGGCTATCTAAACATGTGGAGTACATTATGTATGAAGCATGTCTCTAGGATCACACAAATCAAGCAATTCTAACCATCCAAATGATGGTTGTCAAATGGATAGTTAAAATAAAATAGAAAGTATTCAAATTCCAAGGGAAAAATCAGATGGTTGCTACCACATACTTCGATCAGCACTTTTGGATAGATAGATCACTACACATGGAGCAATGGCCCCAACTCTACAAAACATGAATCATCCTGATTCCTGCATTGAGTTGCCCAAGTCAATTTTTTTAAGGTAAACCGAGTTTTGTACAAGTCCCGAGTTTGCCAACTTTGACCCGAACTAATCAGTGTCAGCTACACGAATCTTGTTCCACCATTCCGCTCTACTGAGGACCATATCTGCAGTTAAGCCATAGATCATTTAAGTATTTTCTTAATACCTCCATGGCTCCACCCACGTCCTTTTGGGCCCTCCCCTTACCCTTTTACAGCCTTCTGCTTGAACAAACTAGTGCAATTCTTGGTTTCCGTTGTGCATGGCCAAACCATCTCCCTCATCTTATTACCTAAAGTTCCCGTGATTGCATTCATTTCTAATTCTATCCTTACTTGTCTTGCCACTCATTCATGTCAACATCTGCATTTCAGCTAACCTCATCCCATGAACACGTTCCTCGATTGTTTTGTCCCATAAAGCATAGCTGATATTACAAGTATCCTATAAAATTTCCCCTGCAGTTACATTAGTAGGCAGCTATCACGCAAAACTCTAGACAACATCCTTCTCAGTCACTCCGTTATCCTAAATTACCAACCCAAGATATCAAAAATGGTCATTTTGGGGTACTTCTTGGTCAACAGTCTTAACTAATTTCTCATTTCCACTCCTATTGTCACAAACATTGCATTCCATATAATATGTTTTAGTTTGAATAATTTTAAAACCTTTAGATTCTAAAGCAACCCTCTGTAGCTCTAGCTTTGTGTTTACCCATTCCCTCATCTTGTCAATCAAAACTATGTCATGTGCTAACAACATACACCACGGGGCCTCTTCTAGTAAATGCCACAGGCTAAATGTAAAGGGAAGATTTTGCAAAGAATGTAGGTGCTAGAAGTTGATTGTTTTTCTTCAATTTTCCTACACTCCTACTCTGTCCCACCTATTATGCCCTGCTTTCCTCCTATTATGCCCTGCTTTCCTCCTTTGACTTGTGCAGTTAATAAATGTTGATCCATCCCTCTGAAAAAAGACGTGTGTGTGGATTTGACAAAGATGAGTCACACTCCAAAACCGATATTAAAATCCTTGAGCAGGAGCAGGAGCAGGAGCCAAAAGCGTATTCAAAGAGAGAGCCCACCTACTTAAAAGGATCCTGCAACATTCCACCTACCCTTCTAGCTCTTCACACCTCTCCTCACTAAGAAAGTTAATGGCTCTCTCTCCTGTCAATCAAGACGTGGTCGGGTATTTGAGTGAACTCAATGCAAGTCAAATGGAGTAAAGTATTAAGGTTTATTAACGAGGGCCATATACATCAGGAATCACAGTCTAAGATCCCGATTTAAAGTGCAACCTATTTTGGTACAAGAATGAATCATGTCACCAATACTAATACAAATAGTCATGTATGGTATGGTATGACTCACCAAAAAATCAGAAAATAATTAAAAGAAACAGAAAATATTTTTTTCTTTTTTTTAAATCTCCCTCCCTCCTAGGGTGGGAATGTGTCAGGTTTGGGAAGGGCTAAGCTAGACCCAGGCCTAGCTTGAAACTTAAGATCCAAGGCCCAAGCCCAACATGGCCTAGCACAACAGGCCAAGCCCAACCTAGAAAGAATTGGCCAAGCCAGGTCCTAACATGAAAAGCAAATTAGATGAGCCCAACCTAACTCAGCCCAGCCCAAAAATTGATTAAATCCATGTTTCCCACTTGAATGTTCCTAATCTATCCATTCGTCAAGAGGACCACACATGCAAAACGAAATGGACATTTTGAGGAATGAAACCAACAGTCTACATTGAAGATGGATGGGAGGATTGGAATGGCATGTTGGTATAATATACTATGTACATATAAAGTCAGGTCGGGCCTGATTGGGCCAGATCGACTCTGGCTGAAAATGGCTTCAGCCGAATCCTGACTCAAAAATTAATCAGGCTACACATGCAAGGCCCAAGCCCGTCACAAAGCAGAGTCAGGCAGGCTACCTGGCCCATTGCCACCTTCCTCCCTCATGGACTAGTCACTGAAAATAATAATAATAATAATAAAACATCTCCCTGCCTCCCTTTACTTGGGGCAAATCACCCTGACTCATCCAAGTAGGCTACGAGTAAATGCTGAGTTGGGTTAATCAGACCTATTCAGTGCAAGTCACCCCATTTATGTACAAGAGGGTCCGTATTGGACCAGTAGTAACCAAAACCAATATAACTTGGATGATATTGAGCCGTATCCAACGATATTTCGAACCGTGTTAAGAATATTCAAGCTATTGCAATATAATAAATTAAATTTTGCTAAAAAAGGAATAACATCACAACTGGAACGAGATGATAGATATGGCATTTTCTGAAGGAATATTTATAGAATGGCTCAATTATCTAATGTGTGATATGAAAACTACCCAGTTTTCAGCATTAATATATAATACACAAACAAACAGCAAAGATAGACCCTAACCTGAATGACGCATAATATATCAGGAAGGCGGTTCTGTGACTCATCAACCGGACCTGAAAGTGGAGTAATTAGCAGTCTGTCCGTCTTAGGAACAAAAGATGTAAAAATGCAATTCAATATAAAATAAACATACCAAGTAACACAAACAAGTGGTGTGCTGGAGCATCAGCCATTAATTGTAAGTCATTTGGAGAATTTTTGTAGTGTGAAGCAACATAAAGTGCCATCATCCGCTGTAAAATACAGAAGTCACAAACATCAGCAATATGTTAGTCAACCCTCGAACACAAACAAAGTAACAGTGAAACAGGAAGATCTCGATTTTGAAAAACTACCAAAATGACCACTTAGTTACCTGCAAAAATGTCTCACTATCTTTATGATAAGAGAAAAGTGTGTCTCGGTTTACATAATAGAGGTCACAGTCACTAGGATCAGGTAACCTAGCAGTACAACAGGTCACATCAGTAGAGATATGGGAGATACTGCTTCTCTCCAGGCACTCAAGAGAAGATACTAACCCACTGAGTCTAGGGACAGAACTTGTAGCATCCAAGCAAAGCAAACCATGAAGCCAAGACTCAATTGGATCACCAGGAGCATATCTGATAGATTCATGCAATTCTACCTTCTTGAAAAACCTACCTATGATACAAAGGCACGAGGGCATCAAATTAACTTCAATAATAATGATGCACAAGAAACAAGTGTAATTTGTATTAGTAAAAGAAAATATGCAATTCCATGTCTGAGTATGCCTCTTGCAGCACTGACTTGGAGGCTGCCCATCCACGATCCTTCTTTGCTTGCTTGCCCTTAGGGGCGTGCAATTATTAGTTGTGATGCTGGTGAGTACTGTGGGACTATGTTGGCATGTGAATGTTGTCAAAGCAAACCTCTGACACAGCCAGTTTCTGAACAAGAGTAAAAGGGGAAGATTGATGTCTAGTGAGAAGCTAATTGTAAAACTTTTGCCATCTACCAAAAATGACCCCAAATGCAAGAGAATGTGAAGTGCCTGTTTGGCAAATGCCTAAAAATGATTTAATCTTCATTTTAGATAAGCATAAACAATGTTTTAAATATTGACAATATCGGCTGATATATCCCACATGTTCGATCCGGTGAGCATTTTCAATTCCGGTCCCTTTTTTTGTTGAAATTATATTAAATCAGTGTCAAATGGTTACAAATCCATTGGTTCTCCATGTTTTGCATGAAAAATCTTGGAGTTGGAGCTTTGATTTCGATATCCATTGGTTCTTCATGTTCTCCATGTTTTTTTTTTCGAAATTCGAAATTAGAGTGTATGGTTGTCCGATTTAGGGAAAACTCAAAATTTTCCCAATTTCTCCAAAATTGCTTGCAATGTTGCACTCCAAACATGAAATCAAGCATGTATGAGAGCTGATCTACTGATTTGTCAAGTCCTTGTCAATTTTCAGAAAATAAAAATAATGTTTTAAATAATTAAAAATTATTTTTAAAAAATTTTCGAAATGTCCCTTCAACCAGCTGTCAGGTGAGACTAATTTCGAAGTATTTAGGAGTGTTTGATGAAATGATCATCACATACACTCTAAATATTATGCATTCAATTTGAATATAATTGCACTAGTTCAATCAGAAAGCGCATAGCTTAGGACCCTATGCAAAGGAAACTTAAAAATATGTATTAAGGTTTTTTTTAACAATCCTTGAAGTTTCATAAAAAAATTCAACCATTTTCTCAATTTTTCCCCATGTTTCCCAAAAAGTATGATAAATTACCTGATACAAACGATATATACCATGTGATAACCGATACGTATCTGTATCCCAAGGATGTGATACGTAACGCAATATTGATATTTCGAACACTGACCATAAGTATGTATTAGAGATCAAGACTGTTGGTTATCAAGATTATTTTTAGTCCTTACCAAAAAGAAATATAATCTCCTATATAAAAATATGATTAATTAAAATGAGATGAACTCACTTTTAGGCATCTGCCAAACAGGCCTAAAGGCACGAAACTTGATTAACTCATGCAAGTTGAAAAGATGACTTAGGCGAACACGGATATGATACCAAGGGATACAATTGAAACAAAACCATAGTCAAAGAAAGTGTGAAGGGAGGTGCAACAGATTCAGTTGCATGAGCGATGAAGCATGTCTTTAAGATGTTAGCAAGTATAAACTGCTAGGAAGCAGGAGAAGGCACAAAAGAAAGTCTAAAGCATTATTTGAAACAGAATCAACACATGGATAGAAGGTTTGTGCAACTAAGAACCACTATTCTAGTGATAGAGTGGCAGCACAAAGTTAATATCACTCAGATGCATTCGCAATACTACATACTCCATTAGTTCTCCCGTACACATTTAGAGCCTGGACACAGCACAGAGAGATAGAGAGAGAGAGAGGACCTCTCATAGATGTACGACATCGAACCCGTCCAATAGGTTAGCCCCATCAATAGCCACTTATTGAGTGGAAAATACTTACTGAGGATCACCTTTTGGAAAATTCATCCATAGCCACTTATTGAGTGCACAATACTTGTGTTTTGCTATTTATCAATGGCTGGAAAAATTTTTTATGCGCGGTCCATTTGATTAGTAGATAGGCTGATTTTTGCACCAGGCAATCCTCACAGTGGGGCCAACCTATTGGAAGGGTTGGATGTCACATGCACTTCAGAGGTTGGAAGTTATCATCTGAGTGAACTATAACTTGTGGTCCAACCAGTTATACCTGAGACTAGTGTGTGCGTCTGTGTGGAAAAGGTACTATAGGTCGACCTCATGGGAGTGCTCTGTGGGCCCACTGTGATGTGTTGTACATCCACACCATGCATTTGGTAGGTCCCCTACAGGTCATGGGATATCCCAAAAATCAGCCATATCCAGAACTCAGTGGGCCACACCATCTGAAGCCATGTGCACCATGCCCAAAACATCTAAAAGAAATTGGTGAGGTCCATCTGAGTTTTGGAATGGCCTGAAATTTGGTGTGACACCTCATCCAAGTGTGACACAGCCAATGGATGGGCAGGATGTCTGAACCACTCTCCGTGGGCCCTATAAACAATTTGGACGGTTTCAATGGGTGGGCATCCACTCTCAACTGTTGTTTATGGTGTGGCCCACCTAAGTAATGGATTGGCCAGATTTTTAGGCCCATGGCCCAGCATGGAAGGGTGCATCTGATTGATGGAGTGGATGTCCAACAACATCACAGTTGATCTCACAAAGCTTGGCCTCACTGGAAGTTCACATGAGTACATAATATAATATACATATATAGAGTGATCCCCTACGAACTGTATCATAGAGGAGCTATGTGCACTCCTATCCTCAAGAGTCGAGGATAGAACCTCAAGAATCGAGGATAGAATTAGTCTCACACACTTGATTTTTTATTGGCCCACCGTGCTATGTACATGAAATCCACTCCAACCATTAAATTTTCCATTGCATGTTAGGCCCAGGGCCAAAAATTGAGGTTGACCCGTGATTCAGTGGACCCCACTGAAAGAAACAGTTGGGAGAAATGTCGATTGTTAATTTTTAACGAGGCCCACTGTGATGGTTATGTGAAATCCACTCAAACCATTTTAATGCCACACTAAAATTTAGGCATGGGACCCAAAAATCATGCCCATCCATGATTTAGGTGGGCAACACCAAGAGAAACAGTTTAGAGTGTGTGTCACCCTGTACATTGTTTCAAATCGTGTGGCCCACCTGAATCACGAATTTGGCTGATTTTTTAACCCGATGTCTAATGTTATGTAACTTGCCTAATGGCCAGAGTGGATTTCAGAAATACAAGATGGTGCAACCACCCTATCAGACAATGCCTTACATAACCTAAAAGGTTAGGCAAGCCTTAAAAGGCATTTACGTATTGCATGCTAACACTGCCACTAGCGACCTATTGCACACTACTTTGTGGGCCCTGCAACAATGTATGTGTTTTATCCATGCCATCCATCCATTTTGGATCTAGGGCATGAGCCCAAAAATGAGGCAAATCCAAATCTTGAGTGGACCACACCACAAAAAACAGTGGTGATCGAACGCCCACCATTAAAATTTCCCGAGGGCCCATTGTAATGCTTATTGCCATCCAACCTATTGATTAGGTCACAAAGACTTGGATGAAGGGAAAACACAAATATCAGCTTGATGCAAAATTTGTGGCCCCCAAGAAGTTTTTAATGGTGAGCATTCAATCACTATTGTTTCCTATGGTGTGGTCCACCTATGATTTGGATTTGCATCATTTTTTGGCTCATGTCCGAAAATGAGCTAGCCAAATGGATGGACGATGTGGATAAAACACATACATCATGGTGGGGCCCACAAAGCACTGCTATTGGCAATACAAATCCCCCCCGCCCCCGCTACTATGTCTTGCAAATTCCTTTTAAGTGAATGGCGGGGTCGCTGATAAGGTGACCGCACCATCATGTATTTCCAAAATCCACTACGATCATTAGGTGCATTACCCGATATTAGATGTAGGGCTCAAAAATCATCCCAGTTCATGATTCAAGTGTGCCACACGATTTGATATAGTGTACAGGGCAACGCACGCCCTCCAAATTGTTTCCCTTCGTGTGGCCCACATGAATCACAAATGGGCCTGATTTTTGGGTCCCATGACTAAATTTTAGTGTGGCATATAATGGTTTGAGTGGATTTCATATAACCATCACAGTGGGCCTTGTTAATAATCAACAATGGACGTTTCTCCCAACTATTTCCTTCAGTGGGGCCCACCTGAATCATGGCTCGGCCTCAATTTTTTGCCCTCGACCTAACATGGGATGGTACAAGCAATGATCGGAGTGGATTTCACGTACACGGCATGGTGGGCCCACAAAAAAATCAAGGATGGGCAACTCATAGGATTACATGTAGCTCCCCTACACATTTTGTGTGTGATACACGCACACACGCACACGGGATGGTGTGTGTGTGTGCGCACGTGTGCGTGCGTGTGTGTGTCACATACATAATCAAACTAGTGGAGGGATGACATAATTAGGTGACAGAGAAAGACACCACCCTGTGTGAACATAGACTTCTCCATTCACTTCGATAATCAAACTAGTGGAGGGATGACATCATTAGGTGGCAGAAAGACACCACCCGAGAACACAAATATTTTGGGAAATGAAATTCTTGGCTTTGAGATTTTCATTTGCAACCAATACATATATGAAGCATGAATGTTGATGTATTACAACCATACTAATCACGGTTACAGAAAGAAGCAGGAGGAGCATTTTCAGAAGTAGGAGTCACAACAAAAGCTAAGACGCAAGATATTTTATGACCTAGCATGACCATGAATGGTGAGGTGCTACAAAAATAGAACCATAAACTATAGCTAGGACTCCATTAAACTACAGTTTGTACTGTGCCAAGAGCATTTTCTAGCAGTTCTAATTATAGATGGATCTCAACATATATAAAAAGAACCATAGTTTAATTCACTAACAATAAAAGCTTCCTGCTGGTTGTATTGTCTGCATGTAGCCATGGAAAAACTCAAGTATAACATGATACCAAAAATCCACCAAAGAGAGGTTTTGATGTCAGACAAAGCAATGGAACTTAAAACTAGGTGTCAAGTCAAGTCAGACCGAGTCAAGGCTGACTCGACTCAATCCGGTTTTGAAATAGGCCTTACCCGAACTCGATCCGACTCGATACCAAGTCCAGCATGCCTGACTCGATCCGAGTTCGGTCTAGCCTGGACTGATCCGGACCAAGTCCAATCCAGTCAAAAGTACCGAGTCGGGTCGAGTTGGCACTGAATCGGAGGGAGGGAGGGAGGGGGGGAGGGAGGGAGTGCAGAGGAGAGGAGAGAGAGGAGGAGGGTGATGGTGGTGGGTGGTTGCCGGGCTTGGAAGAGGAAGAGGAAGAGGAGGAGGATGAGGGAGGGGGGGAGGGAGTGGAGAGGAGCGAGAGGAGGAGGAGGATGAGGGTGATGGTGGTGGGTGGTTGTTGGGCTTGGAAGAGGAGAAGGAGGATGAGGATGATGGTGGTGAGTGGTTGTTGGGCTTGGAAGAGGAGAAGGATGAGGGAGGGAGGGAGAGAGGTTGGGATCGGGTCGAGGTAGGGTTAAAGAGTCGGCTCGAGTCGGGTTTCGAATAGAGTCAAGTCTAACCGAATTGAGTTTCGGGTCGAGTAGGGTTGAGTTACTGGGTAACTCGAACTCGACTCGGTTTGAGTTCGGATTGGGCAAAGCTTACTCAGTTCAGACCGACTCACCCATTCTGTTCAGGTCAAGTCGGACAAGTCGAATTAGCCGGATCAAGTCGTCCGGTGCCCACCTCTAATGGAACTTCTAGGTCCTCTATATACCAACTATCAGCCCCACATAATTTTACAGAGAATTAAGAGATTGGTCATTTCAACGACACTTTCCATTAATGTTATAGAGGATTTCAGGTGGAAATTTTGTTGAGAAATCAGTGAATTATGCTGGTACAGGTGGGGATAGAAAAGCCTGCAAGTAGATGGAAGCTACCATAAGATGATGCCTCCAAATTGCAGTTAGTTGCACAAAGCAAGAGCAGAAGTAGATTGTGTGTCGACATGGAGATGTAGTGGTTCTCTAAATGTCAGGAAGGGCAATTTCCCAAGGATGCAGGAGCGAATGCAGATGCAGGAGCAGAAGCGGAAGTGGTGCACCAGAGAAGGTCCTTCCACATAAGGGGAGGTGGTATACAAAAAGCTTGCTAACACAGATGTGACCGCATGTGCCATCCTAGCATGTCTCCGATTTCGAATTCATGCATCATGTTGCCCCCCATCACTTAGATGGACTGGGCAAAAAGTTCAGGGAGTCAACTCATCAGATGGGCCCTGTGCATATGAAAACAACAAAAGGTTTTCAAAAGATAGCCGGAAGTCTACACTCAACATATGCGCGTGGCCAGCATGATTAGTGACCAGCCTGATTCTTGGCCCAGGTCATCTACTAGGTGGAAATACTAATGCACAACTCTGTGTCATTGGCAAATTTGGCTTAGGTTTAGGCTCTTCTTGAAGCATTAAGGATTTTCCAGCTCTCATTTTCTAATAGTGGAAGTTATTAGCTCTAGTCCAAAGAAAAAGATGAATGATTTTTACTGGGTGGCTATAGAGTATGAACAATGCGAATGAACTATTCAATTTGAAGGAATCATTGGATGTCATTTTCAAATATGCTAGGAGGATAGCCAATGAGGAGGAACACTCTCCGATATGAAAGAGGGTGCTTAAAGACCACATCTCTGTACCAGAAAATCAATTCCAGCTGTAGAATGATGTCGTTCGCATCATGTTAAAGAATTTATCATAAATGGAAGTTATAAAAGGTCAAAGCGACACTTCTTAAAGTTGAAGTACAAGCTGTGGACAATAAGGTTCACTAGATCTCTCTTTTGTTCTTTCATTCCCCAAAGTCCAGCAGAATTGGCAAAAGGGATAGTATGATTTTTACAAAGATACATACAAAGCATACCCCTTGGTTGCTAAATAGCGAGTACTGTCAATTGCTACCACATTGCAGCAAGTCATGGTGTCACACCCACAAACTCCCACCAAGGACTAAAGGACAACCGGCTATTTGTCCTTTTAAATCTCAACAAAAAGGTTAGATTCACAGGAATCAGCAAATTTAATTTTAGACCATTAGACTTGTTCCAGGGAGGACACTTTGCAAAGAAGTCAGAGACATTGCTAAACTCATCAAAGTTAAGGGCTACTCAAACCAGAACAATTGCTTTTGATGCCAAACAGTAAGATTTTCAATAGACTTGAATATACAAAAAGACAAGAACCACAAAAGCCAACTGAAAGAAAAAGAATTAAAAAAAAATGTATATATATACCAGAGTCAGTTCCACCCACACTCTTTGACTCCTGGCTTTGCCGTTCCAGTTGTTCCAAAAGCTTTAGCGATAAGGAGCGACCAGTGCCTTCATAGCTTTTCACAAAGAAAAAAAAATTAAACAATTAAAGATTAATACCAATCAAGATCAAACTAGTGTAGTTAAAAGGCAAGCTAGGCACATGCTGCAGGTGTTTACTCCTTATGTACCTCACGTGGGCCCTAGTTGAGGTAACAACCCTGGTTGTGAGCCTCGGTGTGCACTGGAGTGCCCCTAAACACTTTTTCCTGGTGAGCACCTCAAATAAGGGCTTTTTGGACCTCTTAACACCCTTTAGGGAAACGGTTAAGAGGGCCCCTAAACACTTTTTCCTCTTTATTTTATATTCAAACTAGGTATAGAGCAATACCTCTTCTAAATTTTCTTAGATTCTTTTATCGTCTAGAATATTTTATTGAGATAAAAAGCAAGGGGGCAAGATACAATCCAGAAGGGAGGCAACATTAATATTGCACAAGGATACCCGATCAGTCCCAAAGCAAGATGATTTTTCTAGAACCCGCAAATTACTTCCACAACAATACTGATGGGGACATCATGTGCACTCGCGCATGTACACCACCCCCTACGCACGTACGTAAGCAAAAGGAGGGCCCCACCATCGATCTGGCTCGATGGCGACGTCCAGGGAGGGCCTGCTAGATAGAAGACGAAGTTTTGGTTCAAAAGGGTGGGCCCGATAGTCAAGAAAAGCCCATCATAGGATCTCATGATCATGACCCACTTGTCGAATTGATGTCATATTTTAGGTTTTACTTATTGTTATTATTTAGAACATTGTGAACGCTTTAGATTTCTCTGTTTAGTTTTTATTTTAGTTTACTTCGTCGCCAAGTAATAGGTTGCGCACATGGTGCGAGTTTTGGGGTATAGGATTTTTTCTATAAATAGGCACCCCTTATAGTTCTTTTCATTCATTGAAGTTAATAAAAAAATTTCTGCTTTATTTTTCTGCTCTCTTCGTGAGTTGTGGAAGAATTCAAAAGTACGTGCGAAGCCTTCCCTTTTCGAAGGGCTAACTACCGTGGTACGAAGCCACATCGACCCCGATTCACCCCCATCCTCCATCATTTTCTTTTCCATCTTCCACCACCATCCATACTTCGAATTCGTCCCTTTTGTTGCATTTCTTCATTACAGCAGATTTTCAAATTTCGACCCGCCGGCGAGCTGAAACTTTGGCGGAGCACCACGCACAAACCGTACATCGGATCGAGCTGATATTTGGGAGTTTTGGAGTCCATCCCTAGCCGACTAGGGCCAAGGTGGCCTTTTTCAGAATAGTGGGCCCCACACACGTACGGCCGTGATCACACGCACGTGCGTCTGGGCCATTGTTGCTGTCCACACGCGGGATCGTCTTTTGGTTCAGGTTTTTATCTTATTTTATCCTCTCATAGCTGTTTTTTTAATGAATCCTATAACTAGATTACGTTTTCCCTAAACTATTTGCCAATTTTCTTACCCTAGGGTTCCCCGAATTGGAATTTCTGAATCCCTTGGATTAGGGGCTGATTACTATGCATGTGTGGGTGATTATTTCTTATCTTTGAGTATCGTTTGGTTCATAATTCTTATTGTTCCAGCCTTATCATGTGTAGGCCTGGACCCGCATAGATTCCCCTTAATTAAATGTTTGGATTTTTATGTGGGATATGGAATTTGTGTAATTATTTCTGAACTAACGTGATCTTAAGCCTAAAATCTCGCATATCATATTTAGTTTTCCATGTCCTGCATCAAATTTGGTATCAGAGCCTAGGGTTCTTGTAGGGGAATTCACCACATATTTAGGGTTTAGTTTGTTTGAGTCCTCCATGCATCCACTCCATCATATATAGCTGCTAAAAAACCGTACTCCTTGATATATATATAGCTGAATTTTCGTAACGGTGTGTAGTCTTCTTCATATAGAGTCTCGTAGGGTCATTTAGTTTTTAGACGCATATAGTCGTCATAAAAAGTCCTTAAGTTAAGTTGGCCAGTGTATGCCCACACATACGAGTCATGGTTTTGGCTTGCACCCTACACTAAACATGGAGCAACTACTAGAGTCATTGAACAAGTTATCCCAGCAGATTGAGTATTTGGGCAAGCGCTATGAATAATATATAGACCAACGCTTTGATCAATTTGATGCGCGCATTACCCAACTAAAGGCCTCCGCCGGGACAAATCCCAGCATTGGGATAAATGTCCAATCTCAGGCAGGTGGCCAAGCAATCAGTCATAGGTGTGCACCCGTACCCCCACCCCATGAGGGACATCAAGACCATTATTTTGAGGGGTGCAACATGTGCGGCCTCGTGGCTAGAGAGAGTGCACCAGAGGCTAGTGTAGAGTTACCCACTAAGGCCATTTTGGTAGTGGATGAGTTTCGTGATGTCATTCCTGATGATCTACCAGATGAGTCTCCCCTAGGAGGGATATAGAGCACACTAGAACATGGGACACCGTAATACCCAAAGCCGAGTTTACGTTTAATAGTTCTGTCGATAGGTCCACAGGTCTTAGTCCTTATGAAGTCGCTACTAGTTATAAACAAGAGAAACCTATTGATCCTGTCCCTATGTCACTGTACCATATGCCGTCAGAACCTGCAGAGTTTTTTGTGCATCACATTCATTCATGGCATCAAAAAATCAGGCAGAAGATCATGACTAGTCATGAATATTACTCATTTTCTGCAGACCAACATAAATGTTTCAATGAATTCAATGTAAGGAATTCTGTCATGATCCGCATCAGGCCAGAGCAGTACCCTCAGGGAGCCGTTCGAAAATTACACGTATATAGCGCCGGACCATTCAAAATTATAAAACGAAACGGTCTCAATGCGTATGTGGCAAATCTTCCACCCTCCATGGGAATTAGTTCCACATTCAATGTAAAGGATTTAATTGCATTTCAAGGGGTCATTGATGCATTGTCCAACTTTTTGCCTAACCATCTTGATTCCTCAAACCTTTTCCTTGATCCATGGCCCCCTCCAGACCTATTTTCCCAGTCTCTACGTCCCATTTCTACCCGTCTCGACCCATTTTTCCAGCCTCTACCTCCCATACCTACCTATCCTGACCCATTTTCTCAGCCTCTACCTCTCATATATACCCCTCCCAACCCGTTTTTTCAGCTTCTACGTCCCATATCTACCCGTCCCGACCTATTTTCTGAGCCTCTACCTCTCATACCTACTCTTCTCGACCTTTCTTCCAAGCCTTTACCTCGCATACCTAACCTTCACACACCCAGAGAGGAAATAAAAGATATTCTGGACCATCAGATAGTTTCAACGTCGGACGGCGGGTTTCAGAAGTACCTGGTTAAATGGAAGTTATGTCGAGCTTCAGAAGACACGTGGCTCACTGAGGAGGAGCTTCAGAGACTTGATCCTGACATCTTGGATCGGTTCAGGAGTTTTATTTCGCCAGTGGCGAAATCTTCGCAACCGGGGAGAATTGATGGGGACATCATGTGCACACGCGCATGCACACCAACCCCTACGCACGTACGTAAGCAAAAGGAGGGCCCCACCATCGATCTGGCTCCATGGCGACTTCCAGGGAGGGCCTGCTAGCTAGAAGACGAAGTTTTGGTTCAAAAGGGTGGGCCCGATAGTCAAGAAAAGCCCATCATGGGATCTCATGATTATGGTCCACTTGTCGAATTGATGTCATATTTTAAGTTTTACTTATTGTTATTATTTAGAACATTATGAATGCTTTAGATTTCTCTGTTTGATTTTTATTTTAGTTTACTTCGTCGCCAAGTAATAGGTTGCGCACATGGTGCGAGTTTTTGGGTATAGGATTTTTCCTATAAATAGGCACCCCTTGTAGTTCTTTTCATTCATTGAAGTTAATAAAAAAATTTCTGCTTTATTTTTCTACTCTCTTCATGAGTTGTGAAAAAATTCAAAAGTGGGTGCGAAGTCCTCCCTTTTCGAAGGGCTAACTACCGTGGTGCGAAGCCACATTGACCCCAATTCACCCCCATCCTCCATCATCTTCTTTTCCATCTTCCACCACCATCCATACTTCGAATTCGTCTCTTTTGTTGCATCAAATTTCTTCATTACAGCAGATTTTCAGATTTCGACCCGCCGGCGAGCTGAAACTTCAGCGGAGCACCACGCACAAACCGTACATCGGATCGAGCTGATATTTGGGGGTTTTGGAGTCCATCCCTGGCCGACCAAGGCCAAGGTGGCCTTTTTCAGAATAGTGGGCCCCACACACATGCGGCCGTGATCACACACACGTACGTCTGGGCCATTATTGCTGTCCACACGCGGGATCGTCTTTTGGTTCAGGTTTTTATCTTCTTTTATCCTCTCATAGCTGTTTTTTTTATAAATCCTATACCTAGATTACGTTTTCCCTAAGCTATTTGTCAATTTTCTTACCATAGGGTTCCCTGAATTGGAATTTCTAAATCCCTTGGATTAGGGGCTGATTACTATGCATGTGTGGGTGATTATTTCTTATCTTTGAGTATCGTTTGGTTCATAATTCTTATTGTTCCAACCTTATCATGTGTAGGCCTGGACCCGCATAGATTCCCCTTAATTGAATGTTTGGATTTTTATGTGGGATATGGAATTTGTGTAATTATTTCTGAACTAACGTGATCTTAAGCCTGAAATCTCGCATATCATATTTAGTTTTCCATGTCCTGCATCAAATGCCCATGAGATATCTTTACCAAAAAAATAAATAAATAAATGCCCATGAGAAGACCACATAATATCTCACCCTATCAATCACTTACATCATGTACTTGCTTTTATAATTAAAACTCCTATTATTTTTTTTCCTCCAAACTGTCCTCAGAAATGCAAAGAGACTTTTTTTCTTGAAAGATGATTCTATCAAAAGGCCAAAGGGCAAAAAAAGAAACAAACTGAGAACAAGAAAAGAAAAAGGAAAGGAAGAAAAGAGACCCATAGGGAGCCCACACCCTATTGTACAAAGCAACCCTAAAAGAAACCCATGCTGAAGAGAACTTAGAATTACAAAAGCATCTATTATTTCTTTCTAGCCAGATAGCCCAAAAGAAAGCTGACAGCACAAGCCTCCAATTCTTCCTGCCAAGCGAACCACCCTCCTCACCATGCCACACTGGAAGTAAGCTCACTGCCGAAGCCAGAAACACCTAGGAAAGGTTGGTCAATCTGAAGATGTCGGACCAAGCAATGCAGGAAAAGGAGCAATGGTTGAAGAGGTGGTCCACAGACTCCTCAACACTCAAACAAAGAATGCAGGCGTTAGGCAAACCTTTTACAAAGGTTATCAATGGTGAGGATCCTATTTCTTGCACCAACCAAACGAAAGCATAGACACCTCCGAGGGAGCTCCATACTTCCAGAGGGAAGCTGTATGGCAAGGACCCGTAGGAACCTCGATACGAGCCAACATGGAATAAAGGGATCAAACTTAGAAAACTCCATTGTTGGAATGACACCCCTATAAGGAATCCTTTTCCTCAGAAGTAGGCACTATATCTTGCTATAGGGAAAGAAGGGACACAAACTTAGAAACTTCAGAGTCAGATAGGTTTCTCCTACACAGGAGAAGCCACACACACACCCTCTCCTGAGCTATAAAACGACTTGCAACTGCAATATTAGCAGAAGGGCATAAAATGGATGGGGAGGGAAAGGATCGATTTAGTGAACAGTTACCACACCATGTATCCTCCCAGAAACGAACTACGGACCCATCCCCAATGGCAAAAGTTAGAGCAGTGGCCAAAATTGGAACAATAGCAGCCACGGATTTCTAGATAAAAGAGGCCCTAAAGAGGGAAGAGTCCTTAGGCCACCACACCATAGGGGAGGTCCCATATTTAGCGGCCACAACTCTCCTCCATAGGCTGGATTCTTCCACCTCAAATCTCCACACCCACTCACAACGGAGGGCCAAATTAACCACATCTAAACGATTAATACCTACAATACCTTCAGACATAGGCTTGCAGACTTCAGTCTCACTAAGAAGGTGAAACTTCTTTGTAGTAGAACCACCCTCCCAAAGGAAGTCCCTTCTCATTTTGTCAATATGATTAAGAACCAATTTATGACACTAAAATAAGGAGAGGAAGTAGATGGGGAGATTAGAAAGTGAAGTCTTAATGAGAGTAATTCTGCCACCAAGAGATAGAAGTTTACCTTTCCAAGGGGACAGTTTTCTCTCCATCCTTTCCACAATCTTATTCAAGAGATGAAGGGCAGGCTTAACAAGGCATTAAGGGAGACCCAAATGGGTTGAAGGCAGATTCCATAATAACATAAATATACTCTTATAAACTTGGAACCCCCATTGAAGTTGCAGGAAGACAACCATAATAATCGACATCGACCACGCATCATCAGACTAACCAAAGCACCACGCCCATCAACAAGAGATGAACATGCAATGAAGGGAGAGGTGATACACCCTTTAAGCCTCCCTTAAGCAAATGCATCACCCATTAATAATTACTATTTTCCCACCCTGAAGGTGCTTGCTCATCAACACCTCAAAATTGACCAAACAAATGAAATGAATTACTCTTGGAGGAGCTTTTACCCCCAATAGGCAAGTTTTAGGGGCCAACCCTTCCCTCCCTCCATGGGGTGCATGTAAGGAGATTGGACAAAGAATTGTTGAGATGATACCACTAAGATTCTCAAATCATGGCCAGAATGATCAAAAGACATTTTCATTTTCTACCAAGTTTCTTCTAAAGAAAAAGCACCAAACTTAATTGGGAACCCATTCTCCCATGAAAGAAAACATGTTTGGCATCTTTTTTAATAAATGCTACAAATTTATTAGCACCAAACAAAAGGAGAGTACAAACCAAAGTACAAGGGAAAATAGTCTGATGAGAAATCATCCCAAATATCCCCCACACACACAATATTAACAACTTACATAAAGATTGTGACGAGTATAAGAATCCTCGTATCAAATGCAAAGTGGTTATCACTGATACACTGATCCTCCCAAAATCCGATCAACATGCTGCCTCTTGCCTCGAATGAGTGCCTAGGTCAGCAATCTCCACCTTGAGGACAGATCTAATGCCTAAACTTCTGTATCTCGATGAGCACCCCACCCATTATCAACCCCTTGTTTCACGGCTATGACCCTTTTCCATACCATGTCATCTTCCTTAGATCTTCATATACTCATGAAATCATTTTATGCTCGATTGCTTTCTTTGATAGTGTAGATGGTTTGATTAAAATTTTAATTTGATGAATAGGTGCTTTGGTGTGTATGGTGCTTAATTGCCTTAGCTTTTACTTGCGGTTTTCTACAAATGAATAGTTGTGGAATATGATTTGATGCTTTCTTCTTCTTTTTTTTCTTTTTTGAAAGTTCAGTTTGATTCATTTTGAATGGTCATACATGCATAATCATGGCTTGACTCAGTTGAATGTTTCTGAATTATTATTTGATTTCTTTTAGCAGTTTTCATAAAATTTCAATGGTTAAATTGGAATGATTAACTGATTTATTGAAATGATTGAGTCGATGCAAGTTTCAGGGAGTGTCTAAGTGTCTGATATTGTGATAATTTGAAAATTGAATGCACTTCCTTGTTAAAATTAGTCTATAGCAGAAATACAAAAAATTAAAAATAATAATAATAATAATAAATAAATAAAAATCATATGATTACTCCTACTATAAAATCCATATTTTTTTAAGCACCTAGAGCATCCAAGCATGCACCTAGGAGCCACCTAGCGCCTCAAGAATTCCAGGGGCCCCTGCACCTTGAGTAAACCTAGCACCTTTAACTACACTTGATCCAACAAAATGTTGGAAGATAGTACATTAACCATGTTAACATGGTAAGGTTTAAAAGAAAAAGGAAAAAGAAAAAATCTAAGATGTTTACATATTAATAATTGAAAAAATAAAAAATAAAAGAGTTCTCTAACAATATGCTGATAAAAAAAGACAAACAAATCATACCCATTTACAGTAGATGAGAGAAAGACCAGATAAGGGCCGAGCAAGGACTTTACAACTGGCAATGGAATAGCCGCAGCTTCATCGACAACCAGAAGCTCCACTTGAGAAAGCTTTTCATGTTCATGTGGCTGTATATACTGTAGAGAAAGGAAACAATTAGAAGGCATGCACTGGTAGAGTTTGTGATGTCCACCATTTCAACAGTAAATAGTGAGTACGTCCCATGATATATTGATATCACCAATAGTACCCGTGATGTCCAACAATTTCAGTAGGGATCTCACATTAACTTGTGTGACATTTAAAGCTAGAAAACAGCCAACGCAGACCAAGCCAAAGGGAAAAAAATTCTGAATTTTTCAGTTGAATTCAAGCCATACTTGAGCATAACTCGCACCAATATTTTCATGGAATAGATGAACGGATAGTAAGGATTAAGAGTATTAAGATTTCTGCACTGTTCCACTGTCAGATTCTTATCTACATTTTTTCTCGTTTCCTTTTTTTTCTTTTTTTCTTTCTTTTTTTTTTTTTTTTTTGAAAATTGCATGCATTCTTATCTACAATCAGACATTAACAACCAAAAATAAGCACCACAAATATGGCAGGAAACATGATAAGAGCATTCACAAGTTGAACTTGTAGTAGCACATGACCAACATGAAGTTGATGAAATACGTAAAAGGTCAAACTCACGTTATGGAAAGCAAAATAGAGAATGATAACAGGGGTTGCTATCATATAGAGCTCAAAGATGCAGTGAAAAGATGACTTTCGGAGATCAATAGCTTTTTTTATCAACAAATGGAAAAAAAAAAAAAAAACAGCATGAAGGCAGGAAACACCAGCACCATCTATCCAAAACAACATATGCACCAACTAGCCCCCAAAACTCCTTTAATACAGATCCCATGAGCGGACAAGACGTCTACCTCTATCTATCACCCCAAGAAATTTATTAATGAAAGTTCAGTTAGCCAATGTTTTGAAAGTGAAATTGGATCATAAAACCACAAGAAAATTGAAATCATAAATTGAAAATCGCAAATCATAAAATCGTAGAATTTTTGCCCTTATGCACAAAAAAAAAAACTGAAAATATTCATAAAATCAAAAAAATGGGACACAATCAAAAATTCATTATTCTATCATTCCTTTATAGATAGTTGTAGAATATCTTACTACCACAATTTGTTGGACATTATTTCAATAGAAGTCAAGCTAAATGAAAGAATAACACTGTCAAGAGATTGAGATGATTAGAAGTCTAAAAAGATTTTCCAAAAAGTCTCAACTCTTAGGGACAAATTTGAAAAAAAAAAAAAATGCTTTTCGAAAGTGTGCCCAATCATCAATTTCAAGTCTAATATAAATATATCGTATACTTAACATATCAACTTAAACCCAAAAAGGGATTGCCACCACCAACTTGATAGACTTCAAAATAATGTTCACCTCAAAGCATAAACCCTGTCATGTTTTAAAGACGAAGTCATAAAGGTTAAGTTCCTAGTGAGGCCTTCGAAAACAAATCTAACCAAATAAACCTTTTGAGTTTAAAATCACATAATGAAACCCCCTAGATAAACACAACCTGAATTCAACATACGTGACAAAGAAAATCCAGAAATTACGTATAAGTATTTAAGTTGAAGTTAAATCCCAACCACCGTTACCACAATACATATAGGTCAACATGACCGTGACCGTCCATAAAAACATTCCAGATAAGTCATTGATCAATTTAGTAAATTGAACAATTAAGAGGTAAGAAATCATAAAAATAAAAATAAAAAAATAAAAAGCTCCACAATTTATGAATTCGAATCATTTTGCCTAAGATTTGACTAAAATCACAAATTGAAAATTGAAAATTATACAGTTACCCCTTCCTGTCCATTAGAGATAGAGATGTTATGAAGATGATAAAGAAAGTATCAAAAGGCTTATCATTGCATGTTCTTCAGTTTGAAAGGAGTTGCAACATGTTGAAGAAGATTGTTTCCATAGCAGTTTTGACTAGCGGAAAGGACGAAAGAATCTCAGAAGAAGGGAAGTAACCTCCAGAAGGGTCCCCAACCTAAGCTTCTATAGGACTTCTTTGGATCTGGTTGCATCAGCAGATGGGGCCTTCACCATGAACATGATGGCCAGGGAAAGATGGCTTTTATGGGTCTGATAAGCATTTGAGGCACAGACGAAGTACAAGTGCTTTTCTTCTCAAGGACTCTGTGTACAATACCTATTTAGGCAGGCGCAATATTTGTAAAGGCTCTCTCTCTCTCTCTCTCTCTCTCTCTCTCTCTCTCTCTCTCTCTCTCTCTCTCTCTCTAAAAAATAAATAAATAAATAAATAAATAAAGGAAGGCATTATAAGCCAACAATTGGTGAACGGGTATCAAAGCACTTGTAATTCTCTTGCTTAGTTGCAGCTGCAACATTACTTCTACCTTTTCATTCTTATAATTTTTGTCAAGATAATGAAAGAAAAGGAAATAAGAAATGAGAAGAAAACTGGACATCCATTCACCTGAATTGTCTGTCTGTGTTGTTTGTAGATATTTATCCGTACAGTAGCTTTCTTGAAGTCGGGATTGGCACTCTTCACGACATCATAGTCTAAATGTTCCTACAAGGTGTTTGATGAAGTGAAATTTAGAGGGATGAGGAAGAATAAATGGTGAACCAACATTCAGAATATAATTAAAAAAAGGACAACGAAAATCATGGAAGAAACTATTAAATAAATCAAAAGTGCCCGCTCATTTAATGGATGTAACAATTGATACAGAAACATTATATCGCATCGTCCAGTGATGCAGTATCAAAGGAGATCAACTTTGGGTTCTGATAGTAAAGAAATTCAAAAGGAAAACTTGTTCTTAGAATTTGAGACTTCCAAAGTGAAATCTGATCCCTCCACCATGAACAACTTTATTAAGGTCCTACGAGTAAAAACTTAAAAGAACAATGCAAGGAATACGAGCACAAAGACATGAAAATGAAGAAAAGATCTCACCAAAAGACCAAACCTAAATCCTAATTCATTGGAAGTAGAGTTGCATTCTCAGTATATCAGCCACAATAGGGAAACAAGAACCGCCAAAAGGAGTGTGCAGCCACAAAGTAACAAAATTAGTCCATCACAATAAGTGCCAAGTGCCCTCTTAGGCATCCATCTATAATGTTATATCATCTCATGACAAATAGGTATTTTTCTAAGAATTCACACACGAATTTGTAAGGTGCTCAAAAGGAAAATCTGGATTGTGATTATTTGATTTTCAGAACAAATAATCAGTTGTTTTTTTGGGGGGGAATGTTACCCCATTCATTTTCATTAGGCATAGGATATAGATAATTATGATAAGGTTTACTTGTAGGAATAAGGAGGTTTTTCTACTGATGGAAGAACTTTTTCCTTTGGTAGAAAGGAAAGGAAAAATGAAAAGCAGAGACGACCCACATCAAAAAGAGGGGCCGATGACAGATAAAGACGGGGATTGGACGGAAGTGAAGGACAAGAAGAGATTTGAGATCAGGAACAAGAAGAACGGTAAAGAGCTAGCTGAATACCTCACTGGATTCCTGGGGGAATGGCTACCTGTGAACTTCTCTAGGGTTTTACACAAAGGGGTGGTCACGGAAGTGGTGATTCCTCAAGACAGATTTTCTGGTGAAAATCAGGGATTCACCTTCGTTTGAATGAGTGATACCAACGAGGTGGATAGGGTGGTGGAGTTGCTTGATGGAGAAAGCTTCAGGGGCCGGAAGTTGAAGGTTCAAAGGGCTCGTTTTGGTCCGGAGGTAAAAAACAGAGAAGAGAAGGAAGGGATGAAGACAGGGTAGGCAGACATCCAGAGCGACTTATATACCAGACTTTGGAGAAACTGGTCACAGACTCACAGCAGCTGTTCCACCAAGGGGATTGTTGAAGGGGTATCCTTCCGGGATGTCATGGCAAGCGATAATAGAGGAATTGGAGAGACGTTGACTACCAAAGCAGTAGTTGTCCCAAAGCGTCCAATCGATCATGTAGAGGGGAAATGGGTATGCCTTGAAGGCACAGGTGAGGAACATATAGTGCGACCAAGACCGGAGCTGGTTGACGGGGCTTGGAGCACCCTACACAAAGCCATTGTAGCTATTACCAGAGGAGTGTCTATTCCGCATATTAGGAAGTGGCTAAAGTCATGAGGTTTGGGGGAGAACGATTACTCTCTCAAACTGATTGACGAAAAGGAGATCTGGATTTCCATTCATCCCGAGGTAGACTTAGATCGGGTGCTCTCTGCTGGAGATCTATGGAGCAATGGGCTGGTGGAGTGCCTCGGGAAGTGGAGTGAGAACTCGATCTTCGGCAAAGAGGATTCCTAGATCTCGATCAAAGGCATCCCGCTTGAACTGTGGTTCAAAGAAGTCTTCCTTGCGATTGGTTCTTGAATCATTGAGGTGCTTCTCATCGACGAAGCTTCGGAAAAGGGAGAAGAGTCGGGTACCACCAGAATTTGTGTTAGGGGGAAGAAAACTGCAGCACTCCCCCTCCCTTATCCTTCAAGTATCGTTGTACAAGAAGGAGATCAATAAGCTATCAGCAAGTTGGTCTGAAGTTTGAAAACAACGGGAGAGGACGACGATGCTAGGCAGTCAGGCTGACCACAAGAAAGAAGGACCACAATTTCATTGCTCCAGGGAGCAGACCAGATCCTGGAGGTGTTACATGTCTTATTCCTAATTTTGGTTGGGAGGTGGGTGAGGTACGATCCAATGAGAACGCCTCAATCCCTCATCGGTGCTCCGAGTCCATATCGGTAGAAATATGTGCTGCTCCGAACCTAGCTTTGGCGTTATGTTCGGGGCCCGATCCTATTTCCTTTACTGAGGGTTCGACATATGGCAGCCTCACTTCAGCTTCGGATCGAAGCAGGGACACGTGTTCGAAGCAGACCCGAGAACTTCCTTTTACGGGTGATAGTCTTCATCTTTGCTCGACACTAGGCTGGGGTGTCAGGAAAAGGCAGAATATGCACCTTCTAAGGCAACGCATGGCACATGTAGGGATGGATCCTCGCACAACGAGGATATAGCCTCCAGAGCTGCTATTTGTAGCCGACTACTTAAATCTAGCACGTTTGGAGTCTTCATACAGAGTGGGACTCGTTTCACATGACATTCGTGTGGACTTTTCTTTAATGTCCACTTGTGTGCCGAAATTGTAGTCGTGGGGAGGGTTTTCTTTGGGTTCTAAAGAGCTTCCTTCCCAAGTCTCCCAAGACTAGTGTGATCTCAACAACTCTGGCCTCTATCATCCTGTGTTCACACCTGGTGTTATCGATGTTGTTGAAGCTCAGTGGGACATTATGGAATCCTCGAGGGAGGAACCTGACGAGGGATCAACGGATAGCGTATTTCGTGAGGAACATCTCGTGGAGGAAGTCTCCATGGAAGATGTGGTGGTCATCACGCCTCTAAGAACTTCTCCATTGGTTGAGCGCGAAGCGGACGATGGCCGGATAGAAGACTCAATAGATGCGGTTGGACTCCAAATTGAACAACAGACAAGTGATGTGATATCTGCAGAACAACACAGATGGTTGACAGATGTGCTTGAAGGGGGGGGGGGGGGGGGGGGGGGGGATCAGTCTGTCCTTCAATGCTCGGGAGGAGAACGTAACTGATTTCTACCATTTTGTCAAACAGAAAGTGCTACAAAGATTAAGGGAAGGCCAGTTGTCCATGAGCAAGAACTCTCCTAAGGGTTGGAGAGAACTTAGCCTTGAATGCTCAATCAATTATGATGCTAATAAGAAAGTAAGTGAAAGAAAGAGGGCAAGATTGGGTAAGAGCATATCTCAATGACCATTCTATCTTGGAATATCGGGGGTTTGGGATGCAGGGAGAAGCGAGCTCAGGTGAAGAAGTTATGCAAGAAGGCTAAAGCATACGTCATCACCTTGCAAGAAACAAAGCCGCAGTACATTGATAAAGGTATGTTAGATTCTTTGTGGGGCGTATCTAATAAAGATTGGATTTCGGTTGATGTGGATGGAACGGCAGGAGATATCCATGTAGCCTGGAACACAGATCTGTGGAAGAAGTTAGATTTCTTGGAGGGGAGTTTTTCTTTTTCTCATGTTCAATGAGGTTGCCACGGGTTTTTAGTGGGTATTTACAAGGGTCTATAGTCCTTGTACTCCCACTGATAGGGCTCGTCAATGGCTCGAGCTGGATGTTGTCAAGAGCAAATGGGACAAACCATGGAGAAATGGAGGGGATTTCAACGTGGTCCGCTTTCTTCACGAGAAATCAAATGGAGGCCACGTCACTCACAATATGAGGACCTTTGCAGAATAGGTTTCTAAGCATGAGCTTGTCGACCTTCCTCTTCAGGGGGCTAATTTCATGTGGACAAATGGCCAGCAAAATGCTATCCTCCCGTTTGGACAGATTTTTAGTTTCTGCGTACCGAGTTAATAAATTTTCGTTGGTCGCTCAGCGGGGGTTGCCTCACACGGTTTTGGATCATCGACCTATTATTCTGGAAGTCTCTCAGGAGAATTGGGGGCCCAAGACCTTTCAGGTTTGAGTTGGCATGGATGCAGATCGAGGATTTTAAGGAGCTCATTGTTGAATAGTGGAAATCTTTTGAGGTAGAAGGATTTGTTGGTTTCCACTTTTTCAAGAAGTTAAGAATACTGAAAGAAAAGCTCAGATTATGGAAAAAGGAGGTTCTTGGGGCTCAAGAGGCTGAGTTTGATGAGATGACCAAAGAAATCCATGCGCTAGATTTGTTAGAAGAAGTGGATAGCCTCTTGGAGATGGAAGGATTAAAAGGACTGCCCTGTCTTAGTCCTATCAATGCTAGTAAAGCGAAGGAAGATGAAACCAAGTGCCGGCAAAGGTCTAGGCAGGTGTTGCACAAGGAAGGGGATAAAAACACACGTTACTTTCACTGCATTGCTAGTGCTCGGGAGTGATATTACCGAATTTCCAACTTGGTTATAAACGGTGACAGATTTACCGATAAGGCGGAAATTTATGACTCTGTCATATCCTTTTATAGATCTTTGCTTTCTATGGAAAACTAGAATAGACCGCAGCCTGATAATTTGGAGTTTGATTCTATATCGGAAGCGGAAGTTGCATCCCTTAAAGCTCCTTTTTCGATCAAAGAAGTCAAAGCAGCATTAGACTCCATGTGTGGGGACATCATGGATGGTTTTCCTATGGCCTTCTTCCAGTTATCTTGGCAGCTCTTTGCTATGACATCATGGACTTCATGGTTGAATTCCCTGAGCGCAGTAGATTGTCTGTGGAGTTGGTGGCATCATTCATTATTCTTATTCTCTACACCGATTGCACAGAGCAACTTAAAGACTTTCGGCCAATCAGTCTTATAGTGGGACCCTATAAAATCCTCAATAAATTACTTGCATTGCGTTTCCGCAGAGCCCTATCTAAGGTGATATTGAAGAACCAAGGGGCATCTGTGCTAGGCATACAATTTCTGGATAGTGCTCTAATAGCTCACAAATGTATCAATTCTAGACATAGATAGCGGAAGCTGGATTGGTGTGCAAGTTGGATCTGGAGAAAGCGTACAATCACATCAATTGGGGCTTTTTGGATTATATGTTGCATCGTTTGGGCTTTGGAGACAGGTAGAGGAGTTGGATTAGATCCTGCATTCAGATTGCTACCTTTTCAATTATGGTCAACGCTTCTCCCCACAATTTCTTCAAGGCTTCTCGCGGCCTTAGACAAGGGGATCCCCTCTCTCCTTATCTCTGTGGTTATTGGGGAGGCATTTAGCAAAATGATGTACAGAGCAGAGGCGTTTGGTCTAGTCAACGGCTTCACTATACCGAATGATGGTCAGTAACTTGTAGTATGCCAATGACACCTTGTTATTCTGTGATGCGGATACGACATTAGTTGACAATCTTCGAAAGGTAGTTGTTTTAAAGTGATGTCAAGCTTAAAGGTTAACGTCAACAAGAGTGAGATGTTAGGGGTTCATGTCCCACAGGAGGATCTTCCATGATTTGTTAAGGTCTTCGGTTGCAAGACGGGCTCCTTTCCTTCTACATATCTAGGTCTGCCCTTGTGCATTAGGAAGAAGTTGATTCATCTATGGGACAAGGTATTTGAAAGAATCGAGAGGAATCTTTCGACATGGCAGTGCAGATATATTTCCCATGGGGGAAGACTTACGCTTATTAAAGTTGTTTTCTCGAACATGCCGATATACTCCATGTTGCTCTTCAAATGCCCGGCCAAGGTGGTTGACAGACTAGAAAAAATGAGATGGGACTTCTTCTGGAAAGGGGCCAATGTGGGGAAGAAGTTACATCTCCTCAATTGGGGAGAGATTTGCAAACCTATGTCAGAGGGGGTGCGGGGATTAAAAGTTTACGCACTATGAATCTCGCTTCTTGGAAAATGGCATTGGAGATTTGGCACTGAAGTGGGGAGGTTGTGGAGGGAAGTTATTGCCTTTAAATATGGAGTGTTCGAGGGCGGTTGGTATATCAAACAGTCGTCATTATATCGAGCATCGGGTATATGGAAAGGGATCACGATGCACAACAACTGAACATCTAGTTCGAAGCAAGGCTGCCTTTGCTCTTGGAATGGTTCTCGCATCCACTTTTGGGAGGACATTTGGTGTGGCGATATGGCTCTTCAGGAGGTTTTTCCTAGATTGGCTCTTGGTGCCTTCGACCGCCTCATTTCAGTGGCCAGTTGTTACTCTTTCGTGGGTAACGCAATTATGTGGAGCGCACCTTGTCGCAGGAACATGAATAATGCAGAGGCAGCTGATTTTATCGCTCTGCTGGATTTGTTGAAATTCTTGGTCCCATCGTCGGACAATGATTGCTTGATTTGGAGAACCTACCCTTCCAAGAGATTAACAGTCCGCTTGCTATTTTAAGCAGTATTTTCCACAAATCCCTCCACAGGGCCATCTCACCCTCTCTACCACCAGTTCTATGAGGCTCCTCCAAGAGTGGCAGTTTTTTTTTTATGGCTAGTTGGGAGAAAAAGAATCTTAACGATAGATAATCTATAACACAAAACCTTAATTCTGCCAAATATATGTTTGATGTGCATGAAGAACAGAGTATATTGACCATTTGGGAGTTCTTTTCTCAGTTATTCATGTGCCATGGGTAATGACAGAGTCGGCGGATGCTCTCCTATGGGCATGGCACAGTGGAGGTGGATCGAAAGGGGGAAAAATAGCTTGGCAGCTGCTCATTTTGGCAGTTTTTTGGATCATTTGGAAGGAACAAAACGACCGATGCTTTTGGGATAGATGCTCTTCCGTCGACGCCCTGATTTGGAAGATCATTGGGCTGGATTCCTCATGTGGGGGCAGCTAATGCTGCGTTATAGTTGTCCTTCTCTTCTTTTTTCCTTGTATTCTTTTCCGCCTTGCAGGCTTTTTGAATAAATTGTTGTTTCCTCTATAATATATATATATATATATATATATATATAGCGTGCAGAAAGTCTTCCCTGATGCTAATTACTATGGTCAGAGACTCAATGACTATGATGCCTTAGGCATCCAAGATTACTTAGGGACCTGAGAAGTTTAACTTTCTTGCAAATTGCATTAAAATTTCAGTGTCATTATTGAGAGCATTATTCGGGACAACTCCCAGCAGGCTTTCTCTTGAGTTTTCTATAATAAGACGGATCCTTCTCTCTTATTGTATCTCTGAGATTAAATTGATAGTACCCGACTTGGGAGCCATTGTTCTCTGGTTCCCCACAAGGCAAACAAGGTGGAGTTTCTATAGTTTCTATTTTTTGTTTGTTATTTGTCCTTATTTTGAGCACATGTGGGGTCCACACATGCCACTTAAGGTGATGAGTGGCCTTGATAAGTCTTTTTAAGATCCATGATTGTACATTGTATTTAGTGGTCTTCATAGTCTTTATAAGATCTATGATTGTACATTGTATTTAGTGGTCTTCATAGTCTTTAGTCTTTACAAGATCTATGATTGTACACTGTATTTAGACAATGTCCACATTCGTTGAACATTATATTCGGACAATGTCCACATTCGTTGTACATTGTATCTAGACAATGTCCACATTTTCTCATTCATATTTATACCCAATTGATACATTGAAAAATAATAAGCGTTTTCTACCCTTCATCTCTTTCATCCCATCTTTTTTCTATATGATTTATGAAATGGTATCAGAATGTGATTAATCTGGTGTGTAAGGTCCACTTTTATTTTCTACCACTGTGATGGATCAAAGTGGACCATCGATTATCAAGAGTTGGATTTAGGGTTCGATTTGAAGTCAAAGGATAGATTTGAAGACGAGTTGTGTGTGGAGATTTTTTATGGCAAAGATTGAAGATCATGTGCATGAAGGAAAGCCATAATACAAGTAAAGTCCTAATTATTCATGTTTGTGGATTCGTATCATCCTAGGAGTTTGATTGTGCAGGGAGATAAGAGTGTGGGAGAGTACCGCTTTGCCTTGCGAGGCATGTGGGAAGAACAAAATGTGTATCAATCATTGTCGACAGATTATGAGACTGTGACGGCAACAGTGTCGTCACATATGCAATCACATAAGTGCTTATGTTATCACATATGTCATTTTGGACAAGTGATGTGTCATTTTGGACCAGTGGACCGCATATGCTATTGAGGCATATGCAGTTATTGTGCCATTGGGGATTATGCGGTCACACAAAGAAGTGTGTGGTTGTATAAGTCACAGTTGTGCAGGTATGCCATCGCGTACATAGTATGCGATGGCATAACCTCTCAACGGTTAGATTTCTAACTGTTGGAATTATTTTTTACCTTATTTTCTCTCACTTTTCAACTATACTAATGCAGGACAATTAACCGCTTACTCTAAAAGCTCAAACTGTTAGAGCATGGTGAATTAATCTCTTTATCTCATAGCCCAGGCCCCACATCTCATGGGTTAGGACCTCGGCCAAAACCTCCCTCGTGAGCCCCAAATCACATGGGTACCGCCTCACATGGGCCACCCACCCCGAGTGTGTCCCCGCATCCCAAAGGCTACCCAACTCGAGTCCGGTGTGAAATGCGCATTAATCACCCCCAGTGAGGAATCTCAAACACGAGACCTCCCCCGTGGGCCTCGCCCACCCCGAGTGTGCCCCTGCGTCCCGCAGGCGACTTCACTCGAGCCCGGTGTGAAAATGCCCCTGCATTATGTACATAGGCACTCTCACCCCTTATTTTCACAACTCTCTCTCTCTCTCTCTCTCTCTCTCTCTCTCTCTCTCTCTCTCTCAATTCTTTCTCTCTCACACTATAACTCCCGTTCTCTCTTAAAATGACATCAATAAAATTTATGTTTTTTTTCACATTTTTTAGTATATGCATTCATTTGAGTAGTTGTTAGTTGACCTATTATAGTCTAATATTCCAATAAAACTATGAAAAAAATTCCCTACGCTTGTAGTCTTTTTAGTTTTTACGTAACTTTTCATATATTTTTTTTATTTTCCTTGAATTTTTTGGGTTTAGAAAAAAAAAAAAAAAGTTTAAGGGGCTATGAGATCGCTTATGCCATTCGACAACATTGGATGGCAAAGAGGAATTTCATGTGTAAGACTATCACCCAAGGCAGCACGGGCCTTCGAAACTTGGGTAGAATGAATCTAGCTCTCCTCAATTAATGGTTATGGCAGTTTGAGGCAGAAGAAGGGTGCTTCTGGTGTGAAATTATCACATTGCTAGTAAGTATGGTCTCAGGGAGGGGGGTTAAGACGTAAAGGAGTCCTCTCTTTATAGGGCTTCTAATATATGGAAGTCAATAGCAGCCTTAAGACTTAAGTTCTAAAAAGTAATCTCCTTTTCCTTATGTGATGGGACAAGGGCCAGGTTCTAGGAGGATATTTGGTGCGACGATTATCCTTCACATCAAGACTTTCTAAATTTGGCTTTTCTAGCGACTTCCGAAGAAGTGAACGTGGTGGATTGCTTTTCTCGTTGCGGCTCCTCGGTGTGTTGGACGCCTCCCTACAAGAGGAATCTCTCGGACAGTGAGTTGGATGAGTTTGTATCCCTTTTGGCCCGTCTACAAAACATGTCTCCATCAAGGGAGTTGACTCTATGGTATGGAATGCTCACAACTCAGGTTGGTTCTCAATTAGATCTTTTTATAAGATGCTTTGTTTATGTGGGCAAGATTAAAGGGGTCCATGCATATCATTTGTTGTTCTATGGTGTGCTGCCAAAGATTGCTACTTTTGCTTGATTGGTGGGTTAGAAGAAGCCGTTGACGGTAGACAACCTCTAGAAAAGCCCCATACCGAACATTTATTGTTTGTGTATGCAAGTAGTCATGTCCATTGACCCATGGTGTGTTGTAATGGTCATTAAGGGATTGTAAAGGGCATTACGTAAAGGTAATGGTGGCAACTGTTACACGTTACAAGGTCATAATGGTTGTAACGGCCGTTACGAGGAAAAATTACTTGTAACAAGCATTACAGCCCGTTACACCCTCCATAAAGGTCGTAACAGCCCCATAATGGTCCATTACAGGATCAATACAGGTTTTTGGGATTTTTTTTGTCAAGAAGAGAGATAAAGAGAGAGATTGTAACGACTGTTATTGCCATAATGGCCGTTACAGCCTGTATCGTAAAGGTAACAGTGGTGCTTGTTACGGTCACCATTACCATTACGAAATACCTTGCTAATTGATCATCTTTTCATCTCATGTCCTTTCACTTCAAGGTGTGGATGCACATTATTTCTCTTTTAGAGATGCCTTAGGTTGGGTACAATGAGGGACCCTCTTTGGGCATGGCATGGGGGAGGGAGGGGGAAGAAAGATGGAGCTATATGGCATCTGATTTTACCCATCAAGTGGTGGACCATTTGGGGCAAGTGGAAGTGTCGAACAGACGGTGTTTTCAGAATTCTTCAGGCTCAATCAAGGTGGTGGTGGCTTCTATCAAGGTGTCCGTTTTTGAATGGGCAGCTCTTTTGAAAGTTGAGGGTGTTTGTATTTTGTCTACTTTAGAGTTGTAATCCTCCTTGTATTCTTTTCCTATCTTGCTTTCGCAAGTGGGCCTTTAATAAATTTGTCCATTATCCTCAAAAATATATATATATATAGTTAATGATGTCGTATAGTAATGACAATATCAAATGGAAAATAATGTCTTGAAGCTTGAAGTAACCTAAAACTCATATGCTCATATAAACCTTGATAACGAGTGGTGAAAACAACATAAACATCTGATCTAACTGTGACATGTGGCCCTTGACTTACAAATACCATTGTAGGCCTGCCAATGTAGGCAGGAAACATTAGATGATTCCCAACATTGCATGTGTAACATCTTTATATTCGAATTTGAATTTCGGGTATCAAGTTGTGCTGCAACATGATTGTGTGCATTCCAATTTCCAAACAGAGTTGAAGGAATAAAAAATAAAAAATAAAAAATAAAAAATAAAAAATCTCCCTTAAAATAAGTCACTTCATAATGTATTTAATACTTGGTGACAATTAATGAGCATCCTCACAAGAAATAACTAAGAATCTACAAATGATGACATGACTTGCAGTTAATATATTTATTAATAACTCCATGATGATGGACAGACCCATTTCAGAGCCTCTGAGGGAGAATATGCCAACCTTGTAGTCTAGTGCATTGAATCCCTTGCAAACAAACTCAAACAGAGTCTTCAAGTTCTCCGGGCTGGGGGCAGTTACAAAAATATTTGAATACCTGAAATATTTACATGGACCTGCAGAATTAACAAAAATACAAAATATAGGAACAATAATTGCATAAACCATTGTTCAGTTCAAGTATGCAACCCCGCTGCAATAGCTCCTGCAATTGATAAACCAAGAGCTGCGGATTTTCCACGTCCACGAGCAGCGATCAAAGCAACTGTGCTCCGAAGTGTTTTATCCAGAATTGCATCAAGGAATGTAATGACAGCTTTTCCCTACTCAAAATAATAGAGAAAATTATTGGCTGAGTTTTTGGTCCAGTTTCTCCTAGATTTAGACAGTAATGTGGTAAAATTTTAATAAGTAGCACGATAATAAGCATTGTAATATGTACCTGGTCCAATGTACAACACTTCCCAATCAAAGGACCAACAGGAAAATCATCATGTAATTGCTCCTTCAGATTCTTCAAATCCCATTCTGTTTCTGACAGCCCTTCAGAGTCCTTCCAAAATCAAAGGAAGAGAGTACAAAGTTAATCAATCAACCACCAATCACAACTGAAATCCAGATGTCAATTTCTCCACAGAACTGAATACTAAATTAAAGTTCTTTCCCCAACTCAAAATCAATGACCCAATGCAAGCCAAAACTACAAGGCTTTTACTCTCTAGCTACCCTGCCAATCGATGAAAAAAAGAAAGGAAAAACAAAATAAAATATAAAACACACACCTCCTGAACAGACACAGGCATAATGGACCTTATATGAGATGAGATTGGTAAAATATTTAGCTCATCATCCATGACCACACATGCTTTGCATGATGCCAGCGATAAGAGGAAGCGTTCGTTAAAGCGTGCAGCTGCCTCAGAATGAGACTCTGTCCGAAACCTCTCATGAACATCCTGAAATCAACAAAAACTACATTCATAAGATAATATAGCTGGAAAATCGCAATAGTTGTCTCTGCAGATTCTCTGAACCCAAGCTAAGGCTAGTCGATAGAAGATATCAGTACTTTGAAAGGACTTCCTTTGCCTGCTTCAGCTCAAACGAAATGGAGTGAGAAAATTGTAGGATAGGACATCCAACATAACAAGAAAAGCAACTATCCTATAAGGGGACTACTCAATGTAAATATGGCTAAATGGAACTTGTCCCTGGTGTTAGAAGAAATATGTGCTAGGGTTGACTGCCAAACTAACCATTCCAAGGCATCTCAGCAAAACCAAAAAAGATTAATAAAAGGGTAAAAATGAATCTTCCCAAAAAATCATAAATAATATGCTACATTGATGAGGAAGAAAATACCCAAAAAAGCAAAAGAAATGGACTGAGGGGAATGCCTCTACCATAATCAATTTTCTCAAGACTTCTACTATAGAAAGAGAAGCAGTGACCCCTCAATCTCCCAAGGATATGGTGAGAAGAGATCCAGAAAAAAAAATATTAAAAAAAGATCCAAGTAACTCTTCACCATGTATGCTACGTGCTAATCTCCATGGAAGATGATTGTGTAGGTACCCATCTATTATAATTAGAAGAACCTCATCCTTTATAAGTAGGCCAAAGTACGATGTACTTTTCAAAAAAAAAAAAAAAAACCTATTTCTGCATTGACTTCCATTTGACTTGCTGAAGTCTTCAGGCTTATCTCTAACACTTCTATCCCCATTGATCCAGGGTTGCCTAGAGAACTACCATTAAAATTCAACTTCATAATCTGTCTAGAATATAGCTTCCATTTTCTATAATCTTAAGGTGGCCCTTGCTATTAAAGCATGAGGAGTAGTCCCTTGTCAGACTTACCACCTAAATCGAGGAAATTCCTTGCATAACCCAGGGATCAAAGTTCCGACCGATAAGATTGGGGAGATCTCTCTTTTTTATCATGGTCAAGGTTCAAAACAAAGGCCAATAAGATAATTATCTGACATGATGATTTCAAATAAGAATCGCTTCATCATAATGGCATGTGACTCATGTTAAATGTGCCAAAGACAGTTAACCTAAAAAGTGACAGATTGATCCCATGCATGTCATTGAATGAGTTTGCTCACAGTTTAGATGACCCTTTTTTTTATAGACGATGTCCTTTAGATGACTCTATTACCTCGTTGTTACTTAAGACTTGCATCCTAAAGGTCTTGTGTCAAGAATCAACCTAAATAAAGGCACACTTGGAAAGCAGCCAAGTAAAAGTTGAGCCATGTAGAGGTTAGAGGCAGTGTATCGATACTATCGGCCGATATGTCAGCCGATATTATCGTTATCGGCCCCCAGCGAGACGAAACCCGTCCGATAACCCCTGGAAGATACAAAAAAAAACCCAAAATCCATATCTCACGCGATATATCGTCGATATCGCACCTGGGAGAGCATCATTATCCGGAAAAAAAATGAAAAAAAAAAACTTTCAACGGTAGATTTTGGTACCTATAAAGAAGATCGCCCTGATCGGAAGCTGTGTTTGATGGGTCATTCGAATCGAAGCCTCTGATTTGGAGAGATTTGGGCGCGAAATCCATCGAAATCCTCGAAATCATTGGCAGTTGGGAGAGATTTTAGGGTTCCGGCGTTCCGGAACCCTCTCGACTTTGAAAAAAAAGGGCCCCAAGCCCTTATTCAGAGGAGGCGGACGGACTAGTGTATCGCACGTCACCAACTAGGATGATGTGTTGACGTCACCAAGTTATGTGGGTCCCATCATGAGGTATATATTATATCGAAACCATTCGTCCATTTGGCGAGCTTGTCGTAAGGCTTTATCCGAAAAATAAGACAGATCCAAAGATCAAGTGGACCACACTGGAAAAAGCAACGAGATATTGAACATCTACCATTGAAACCCTTTTGGGGGTCGCAAAAGTTTTGGATCGCAAGATATTTGACTTTCTTATTCATCAAGGTCTTTGTGACCTCATGAACAGATTGGATGGAAAACAAACGTTATGGTGGAACCTACGAATGTTATAACGGTGAGAATCATTGTCCTCACTGCTATTTGTGGTGTGGTCCAATTGAGGTTTGGATGTCACTCATTTTTGGGTTCATGATCTAAAACGATCTCTCCAAATGGATGAACGGTGTGGATATAATAAATACATTATTGGTGGGGCAATGTAACTCTGATCTCCTTTGAACTATTTGTACAACTCAAGGTGGACAATTGCAGCGCTCGTCTTGGCTTCGCATGAAGTTCATGCGCTGGAAACTTTGGTGGGGTCCACCATGATGTTCGTAAGAAATCCACTCCGTCCATCCGTTTTTTGAGCACATTTTAAGACATAGGGCCAAAAATGAGCCAGATCTAAGACTCAAGTAGGCCGAAAACGTGAGGATTGAAGGTCCACAGTTGAAATATTCGTGGTGCCACAAGTTTTGAATCAGTCTAATATTTGGGTTTTCAATTCATCCCAGTAGTAATGACGTAATGAACGGTATGGATGGAATGTAAACATCACTGTCGACCCAGGAAGGTTTCAACGATAGGAATTTCCCTACCCACCTTTTTCTTTAGTGCAACCCACTTGAGTCTTGGATCCTGCTCAATTTTTGCCTCAAGTCTTAAAATAAGCTCACAAAACTGATGGATGGAGTAGATTTCTCACAAACATCACGGTGTGCCCCACTCATGCGAAAGGATTTAGTAGGAAATCGGCATCCCATCTTCGCACGACACATGCCCATACCTTGCTGATGTGTGGTACACCAGCCAATCCACACCCTCCATCCATTTTCATAAGTAATTAAGGCATGAGCCCAAAAAGGAGACAGATGAAAGATCCACACCACAAGAAAATGTGGTGGCAATGATGTCCACCATTGAAGCTTTTTAGGGCCCACCGTAATGTTTATTTGCCATCCAATCTATTCATGAGGTTTGACAAACCTGGATGGGAAAACATAAATATTAGCTTTATCTAAAAAATTTATAGCCCCAAAATAGTTTAATGGTGATCATTCAATGACCACTATTTTGTGTGGTGTGGTCCACCTCGGATTTGGATCTACCTTATTTTTCAGCCCATGCCCTAAAATGATATGTTAAAATGAATTCCAATTGATGTTTGGATGTGACTCATTTTCATACATACCTTTATACATTTATAAATGGTATGCATCATATTTAAATATATTTACCTTAGTTTAATCAGATAACGCATAACTTAGTACCTTATACCGAGGAAATTTATTATGTGCACTTCTTTTTCGATATTTTATGATTTAAAAGTGTGCATTAAGGTCTTTTTAAATAATCTCTAAAGTTTCATAAAAAAATTCAACCATTTTGCTAATGTTCCCCCATGTTTCCCAAAAAGTGCGATAAATTATTCGATACAAAAGATATATCCTGTGCGATAATCGATACGTATCTATATCCCAAGGTTGCGAAACATTGCGCGATACCAATATTTCGAACACTGGTTAGAGGAAGACCAAACATGATCACACATTGGTGATGATATGAAAATGTGGACATTTTGTACCCGCCAAAAAACAAGAGCACCCCGCGCAATGCTTCTACTCAGTAAGGGCTCTAAAGTCAAGCAAAGCTTGTCACTTTTTGGCCTACTCAATTAACCTCTGTAATGCATCCCACGTAGCTTAAATATACCTGCGTCCTTAACATTTGATGCTTTGTACCTCGTTCATGTTTTAAATTCCCAAAAGTGCCTAAATTGTAGGTCAACGGCATCATCATCATCATCTAAGCCTTATCCCAATTAATTGGGGACGGCTACATGAATCATGTTCTGCCATTTGACTCTATGAAGGGCCACACCTTCAGTTAGACCATAGGTCATCAAGTCTTTTCTTACTACCTCCCCATACATGTCCTTTTGGGACTTCCCTTCAACTCGTACAGTTGGACCAACTCACTCCTAACAGGCACAATTCTTGGTCTCTGCTACACATAGCCAAACCATCCAAGTCTACTTTCCCTAATGTTACTAGCTATTAGCGCAACTCATATGTTCCCTCAAATGCATTCATTTCTAAATTCTATCCACCCATCCAACTCAGCATCCCCATTTCAGCTAACACTCATTCTATAACATGTTATTCCTTAACTGTCAACATTTTGTCCCATAAAGCATGGCTAGTCTTATAGTTGTCCTATAAAATTTTGCTTTCAATTTAAGTGATTCACAATGATCACATAAAACTCCATAGGCACATCTCACTTCCACCCAGAGGTGGGCAATCCGACTCGATTAGGCCAACTCAACTCGTCCGACTCATTCAGATCCGACTCGACCCAAACCGAATGGGTGAGTCAGTCCGAACCGAGCTGGCTTCGCCCAATCCGAACTCAAACCGAGTCGAGTTCGAGTTACCCAGTAACTCGACCCAACTCAACTCGAAACTCGATCCAATGAGACTCGACTCGATCCAAAACCCGACTTGACCCGACCCTCTAACCCTACCCACAGCACCCTACCTCGACCCGATCCCAAACTCTCTCTCCCTCCCTCCCTCATCCTCCTCTTCCAAGCCCAACAACCACCCACCACCATCACCCTCCTCTCTCTCCTCTCCACTCCCTCCCTCATCCTCGTCTTCCAAGCCCAGCAACCACGCACCACCATCACCCTCACCCTCATCCTCCTCTCTCTCCTCTCCACTCCCTCCCTCCCTCATCTCTCAATTCGACTCGGTGCCAACTCGACCCGACTCGGTCCTTTTGACCGGATCGGACTTGGTCTGGATTAGTCCAGGCCAGGCCAGACCAAACTCGAATCGAGTCAGGCACGTTGTACTCGGTCTCGAGTCGGATCGAGTTCGGGTCAGGCCTATTTCAAAACCGGATCGAGTCGAGTCAACCCTAACTCGGTCCGACTCGACTCGATGCCCAGCTCTACTTCCACCCAGCTTGAATTGTATGGGCAACATCTTTCTCAGTCTCTCCACTCATGAATTATTGACCTAAGATGTCGAAAGTGGGCATTTTGGGAAACTTCTTGGTCAGGAATCTTAACTGATTCCTCATTTCTACTTCCATAGTTACTACAATTGCACTCCATATACTTTGTTTAGTCTGACTAATCTAAAATTACAATTGATTCTAGGTCAACATATTCAAAAGATTTAAATGAAAGGAATACATTTCAGCTAGAACCAGCAAAGTTCATTTCAGATCAGTTCAAATCTATTTCGGGAGCAACCAACGTGTCCTACTCATCAATAACTCGCCTGTTAACATTTCATCGATGGCTTAGAAATAGACAGCTAAGAACTCATTGTGCCTCTAACAGTCTATTTCAATTCACGTGGCCGTCTGATTGGAATTATGGGCCTCGCAGTCCAATCCGACCACTCTTTGGGCCCATCTGAGTGATCTTGTGGGTCCACAGGTCAATCAGATGTTTAGAGTCAAAGTCAATAGTACAGTTTGTGGGGTCCATCTCTGGACCTACTTTCACAGACAGGTGGCCTGATGCATAAACATTGCTAGGCGCCTATCCCTCTTTCAAATTGTCTTTTTTCCTCATCTTATTCTTTCAAATTCCATAAATAGATTACAAGGTGTGTAAAATAAAGTATCAAGGACAAATGAGATTGAATAGGTGATAGGATTTATTGGAGATGAGAAGCGGAATATATTTTTCTCCGAATCCAAGAACAAAAATCCCAATCCCAAGACCTCCCAAGTATGATCATATAAAATTTCTAAAACATAAAATCTAACTTGAGAATGTTAGATCTAACCTGCAATGTAAACTCTAGGGTGTAGAATGATCCGATGCCAATTACAACCTTCCAACCTAGGATGTCTCTTCCTGATTAATCCTAGTACAGGAGAGGTCATATGCAACCAACCTTTCCCTTTGGTAAGTGCCAAGGGAAAAGCATACCGTCCACCCAAGTGTGATCGACGAAGGAGAAGAGGATAAAGATGTGGACATCTCAAGGGGGAGACATCCAAGGCTTCTCTTCCCTCTCCTTTGGGATAGGATTTATGTAAAGGAGGAATCCAGGGTTTCAAGGGTACACCCAGCATGGTGCTCCACGACCCTAAGCACTTCTTTGTAACCTACCGTGAGGGAAGTGCATCACTCTACCTCATCCATGCATATAATCATGATCCAATCCCTCCACTGCCACAGCGTATCTACTAACAATCATATCCCATGCCAATCAAAGGTGGACCATCAAATCTGGGCCATCAGGTTATAATAAAGTGTGATCAAAGTTGTTTTAACGATTAAAACAAAATTTTAATGGTTGAAAACCTGTTTAAAACTTTTCAAGTGTTGGGCTGGGCAAAAAAATCACTTGATGATTACCTGATCTATCCAGATCAAAGCCAAAAAACATGTTCCTAGGCAAACTAGTGGATCCCTTATTTGCCCTCCTTATTTAAGTACTCAGCTACGCCCACTCTATTCACCTCTACATGGACCTCGTAAGAAGAGCCAAATCTGACCGGTCAAGAACCCTTACACGTCCTCAGGTCTAAAGATTAAAATTCTTGATCTCGTTATCACAATCCAGGCTGATGGGACCCCAAGCTATTGACTTGATCTCAATCCGCCAATGTAAGTAACTTAAACGTTTGACCCAGAATCCTTTGTTCATGGCTCACCACACTCCAGTGCAAGGTAAGGGCAAGGCATAAACTGACAACAAGTCGGCTCTCTGGTGGTGGAGACTATCCATCTTGACCCAAGTCAGTCCCCTCACATAAGATGATATAACATCTCATAAACAGATGTCCACAAGTGTGTCCCATGCACCTCTGACGAGTATGGTTTAACGGGGTACTAAGATCCATGGACCATGATCCTCCCTGGTCAGTGACCGTCATATCCAATCTCAAGTTCCCAGGACTACTAGAGGAATTGCTCCACGACAAACCCATAATATAGATTCAACGTAACACTACACACTAAGGATCATCAGGTTGTCCACCATGGACTCATGGTCATCATGATCTACGGCTGAGACTGCCCTAGTCACATCCACACGGCTAGTGGAATAGGGCTCACATTTGTTTTTCAGGGCACTGGCTCCAACTATAGGTGGAAACTAAATCCAAGCAACTCTAGACAGTGGGTTGCACAAATGCTGGCATACTCACAAAGCGATGGACATAGACAATAAAATTATACAAGTAAAATTAATATGCCCTGAAGTGAAGACTATATGAGAAGAAAGTCAAAAGTACCCATTTGAGCAAAATGAGGGTAAGGCCATAAGCAAAAAAACGTGTAGTGACGCATGCATGGATAGTTTTCTTTTTCTATATTCTTATGTTTATAATGCATGCATGGATAGTTTTCGTTTTCTGAATTCTTATGTTTAAATTGTTAAGCATCAAAAAAGGAAACAAAAACTCTCATTTGAAAATGAAAGAAGCTATTGGTCATATGAGAGGAGGCCACAATTTGTGTTTTAAGTATCAGTGTCAATGACCATATGACATCCTTGGGATTCGGAAATGTCGCATGTATCAGGAAATGTATTGCTATTTGAGGGAGACATGAGCAAATTGATGGACTTTTTCGATGAAAATTTTAGGAGATGTTAAATCATAAAACTCAAAAGACGTGATTACACACTTATAACTCAATTGGTTTTAGAGAAAACCTTTGATAATTTGGCAAAGTATGATGGATGATGCATTGGGGCCAATACAGGTTTTCTTCAACAGAAAAGAAAAAAAAAAGTTGTAACAGCCTTTACGGCCCGTATCGTAACGGTAACAGTGGTGGCCCTTACAACCACCGTTACCATTATGGAATACCTAGCAAATAACATTGGCCAATATTATCAATACACAGCATACCTGTTGAGGACTAAAACTGCGGGAAAAAAATTTCCCAAACGAACACTAACAACCAACAAGAATAAAATTCGTGTAGTGATATGGGGGAAATGAATCCATACCATAACCATAGTACAGAGACTGGTAAGAGAGGAGAGAGAACGAAGCAGCAGGACCACCAACCCACCACCTTCGACTGTCTCAATAGTTCTTGCAAGGAGATTAGGTGTCACAGCCTCAAAGTCCTAAAAAAACAGTGTAAATTGTGTGGTAAAGTACACAAACGAAGTGATATATTACAGGCTACATCACCAATGGACTGAACATTATAAAGAGAAGATGAGCTCAAATTTTGCAGTAAATAGCTAACGAATGTTAGAAAACCTGTAGAATGCACATGCCAAAGGTATTCCCAAGGATCCTTTCTGAATCTTTGTACAGGCAATATGTTAACCCTCCACTTTCAACAAAAAGTGAAAAAGGATCCACCTTCTCAGGATCTAGAAGTCCACTTCGCATCAATTTCTTGATCTGCTTTCCACGTTTTTTCTTGTGGCTGGAAAACAAAATCCCTCAATCAGAACAACATAAGTAGATTCTTTGATAAAACGAGTTAGCTTCCAAAAGACAATTTTAACAAAATAATAGTAATAAGAAAACTGAAAAAACAATAGCTGCATTGGGAATACACAGTTCCTTCGAAGAGATTCCTATAAGCTGTATATTCAAATGAAATTTCATAAGCTGTGCACAAGTTAAAAAGCTTTCAATGCCTTGTCCTAAGAACCATGGACAAGAGAAGTGCAGTTTCTACTTGTGAGCCACATAAATCCCATTGCAGTCTTATCGTGGAAAGGTTTTCATTAGAGTTTCTAGTAGCACTTCATATTGATTTCTATAACAAAACTTACAAGACGTCTGAATCTTCATGCAACACTAACAGCAACTATGACCCAGATTTTGACAATCTTTTTCTTATACTTATGATGTAGGCCCATGGCCCACCTAGGCCACTGTAGGGCCCAACAATAATGTAGGCCCACAGCCTAATATAGAGCCCGACATGTGCTGATTTTTGGACTACATATTTATATATTTGGGAGCTTACATCAAGGATCACATGTTATTATTTTTGGAAGATATGAAACCTGATTTAAAGATGTGATTGAATATATGGGGGCATATGATTGAAGATATGCGGCTGAATTAGAGATATAATTAGGATTTTCTACATTTGTTTTTGCTATTGTTAGGCTTTTACCATCCTGGGTAGATTAAATCAATCTCTCAGCTAGGAGAATTCTCATTAGAGAATCACTTAAGAGTCTATAAAAGGGGGAGATGGTGTAAGAAGCAATTAATTCCAATATTTTCCATGTGAACTTTTCTCAAGTATTATAAAAGAAGTTTGATACCAATAAAGTTCTCTCCCTCTACTCTAATATTCTTGTGGGTGTACTCTAGTCCATTTCTTTGTGATTTGAGTGTCGAGATGTCAATGACTTGATAACCGGGTGGGTTGCACCATTTTGGTAACAAAGCAGGTCATCATTGGGGAACTGTTGATTCTACATCAGCTCCTAATGGCTTCAAAGAAGATGGTAGAAGAAGAGTTTGTGCAAATAATCCAATTGATCATTACACTCGCAGAGTGGGTAGGTCCACTCACACATGCAGTAGGCAATCTCACTAATCAAGTGGGGGAGCTCCACGGCATGGCGGGAAACTAGAGATTGAAGTTGAAGCACATGGACACGTAGACAAAGGTCCCCACCAAGCTCCTAACCAACAACGGGTGGCCCCTACATATGAAGACACCAATGATCAAATCCTTCGATTATTGGAATGGGTATACATGACAGAAAACCTGGAATTGACGTAGAAATTTTGAAAACGACAAAGAGATCCACAGAATCAAAGGAATAGTTAACTGTATGAAGTAATCGATGCATTAACGTTGGACCTACACTTGAATTCACCAATGGATCAATTGAGGGATCCACTAATAATGGCAGACACATATATATACATGCCAATGGCCTCAACCTTCAAATTAAAGAATCTTTGCAAAAGATAACAGTGGCATGAAAAACGAGACATGTTGCAAAATCCATGGAGAATTTTGGAGTTGCAACAAACAAGTTTGGCACCCACAAAAGTGCAAGCAAAAAAGATATCATCTACAATGGGCTCCAATAAAGGTTATACCGAGGCGACGCTTAGGGTTGCACCACCAGCTTCCACTAAAGAAGAAGAAGATTTGTCGTAAAGGTAGTATATTCTAAAGGTTGAGATTGGTTTCCAACTCGAGGATGAATTCTTTTCAAGCCGAGGAGAATTGATGTAGGCCCACTATAGGGCCCAACAATAATGTAGGCCCATATCCCACTATATGGCCCAATATGTGCTGATTTTTTTACTATTTATTTATAGATTTGGGAGCTTAAATCATTGTAATTTACTATTTTTAAAAGATATGAGGGCTGATTTAAAGATGTGATTGAAGATATGAGGAGGATGTGATTGAAGATATGGGCTGATTTAAAGATGTAATTAGGATTTTCTATACTTTCTTTTACTATTATTAGGCACTTTGGATTTACATCTTAGGTAGATTAGATTAATTTGAAGTCAGCCATGATTGATATGAAATCAATCTCTTGGTTGGGGGGATTCTCATTAGATATTCACTTAAGAGTCTGTAAAAAAGGGGAGTGGAATAGGAAGTAGTTAATTCCAATATTTTCTAAGTGTGAGTTTTTCTCAAGTACTGTAAGAGAAAAAGTTTGATATCAATAAAGTTCCCTCCTCCTCTAGTCTAATATTCTTGTGTGTGTACTCTTGTCCATTTCTTTGCGATTCAGGTGTCAAGATCTCATTAACTCGATAACTGGGTTGCACCAACTTACCCCTAGATCAAAAGGAGAATAAAAAAATTAACCACTTCGACAACCTTTCATAAATTTCAAAAAGAAATGTTTGAGTAACAAGTACCAACAGAATCTAACATGTATTTGGAGGCATGAACCCTGTGGTACCTTCACTGAAAAGTTGACGCCATTTTTGAAAAATTCCACGTTAAACATACTTAACATAAGATTTAGCGTGATGAGGTCACCTCAAAAATTCATCTTTCCGGAAAAAAAAAAAAATAAAACCCAAAAAATGTGAAGGGCAAACCATGGGTAACATCTGAAAAAGGCATGGTGCCACTAGTGTTTGCCAAATGTACTTCTGATAAGCAAAATGTATCCATCTGCCCATCCATTGCTGATTCAATACCAAGCCTTGGAACAATTCTCATAAGCATGGCAATGTCATCAATCCTTACGCCAACTTTCAGTCTGACTTTCAGATAATTTTCTGTTCAAGTGTTATATGCCAGCTATAACTGGAAGTTAGCAACTTGCATGCTCCCAACAAATTATCCAGATAGGAATGCTAGAAAAGAGTGCTATCTTCGCACCAACTTAAGCAAGATATGATCTTTGACTGTTAGGAATGCTCTTGACTCCACATGCCATCACATATTTTTCCGATCCAACTGGCCTCGTCATGAAATATTAAAATCTTAGGCAAGTGACAATGCAATAGTCAATAAAGCAAAGGATAAATTGACACACTTCTAAGTCCTAAATCATTGGGCCCCTCCATCATCAGGATGTGCCAACTGATAATAGAGGCATTTTGTGGGGCAGCATCAGAAAAATGAAATGCTTGCCTATTATCCTTTGAAGAATCGGATGATTCAACTTGCTAATGTGTGTTTCTTATGTAAAAAGGAGACATGATGTGGAGATCGGCTGTGGAACTAATGTGGGATTGGCATCAAGGGAAAGTTGGGAAAGTGGGCAAAGTGTTGTGGAGGATGCTCATTTTGGGGATTTTTAGGTTATTTGGGGTCACCGTAATAGGAGGGCTTTTCAAAATAGTTCTCCCGTTCAAGAGGTTATTAGGTAGATTAAGTGGAATATGGTAGGCTAGGCTTCTGTTGTGAATGAAGTTAAATCTGTAAATCTTCTCCTTTTTTGAGTTGTAGTCAATAAAGCAAAGGATAAATTGACACATGACTCCTCTTTTGTATTCTTTTGTGTGCCTAGCGCGCTTCTTTAATAAAGTGTTGTTATCTCCCATAAAAAAGGTGAACCATTTCTCCTTCCTTTTTAAGGTGACATCATTTTATTAAGAAAACCGCCAAAGCAAAAGCTAGGATGGGAGGAAAAATAACCATCTCTCATATTTATTAATGAATAACATAAATTTAAAGCGAGAAAAAAAAAATTTCTACAAATGATGTCATTAGAGGAAGAACACAAAAGAGGAGTCATGTGTTCAAGACTCCTCACCGAGGGTGATTAATGTAGGGGCATTTTCACACCGGGCTCAAGTGGGGTAGCCTATGGGATGCAAGGACACACTCGGGGTAGGTGGCCCGTGTGAAGTGGAACCCATGTGAAGTGGGGCCCACAATGAGCAGTCAATGTCTTAACCCATGCGATGTGGGGCCTGGGCTATGAGATAAAGGGATTGATTTGCCACTCTGTATCAATTCAAGCTTTTACAGCAAATGGCTAGTTGTCCTGCATCAAAGCGGTATCAGAGTAGAAGATCTCGTGTTCGAGACTCCTCACCGGGAATGATTAATGCAAGGGCATTTCACACCGGGCTCGAGTGGGGTAATCTATGGGGTGCAGGGACACTCGGGGTATGTGGCCCGTGTGAAGCAGAAGCCATGTGAAGTGGGGCCCACGAGGGGGTTCGGTCGAAGTTCTAACCCATGCGATGTGGGGTCTAGGCTATGAGATAAAGGGATTTACTCACCACTCTCTATCAGTTCGAGCTTTTAGAGCAAGCGCCTAATTGTCCTACAACAAATTGGTATCAGAGTGGGAGGTCTCGTGTTCGAGACTCCTCAGCAGAGGTGATTAATGCAAGGGCATTTTCACACCAAGCTCAAGTGGAGTAGCCTATGGGATGTGGGGACACACTCGGGGTGGGTGGCCCGTGTGAAGCGAAACACGTGTGAAGCAGAACCCATGTGAAGTGGGGCCCACGAAGAGGTTCTAACCCATGCGATGTGGGATTTGGGCTATGAGATAAAGGGATTGATTCACCACTCTCTATCAGTTCGAGCTTTTAAAGCAACTGGCTAATTGTCCTACATCACCAACCAATACTCAATTGCCTGAAGGATCGAAATGCATTTATTGTTGAAAGTTCTATTGTTACATTCTTTCCATATAACCAAGAATTCCATAAAACTTATATTCCAAAGCACCTTTCCTTTGCAACCTCTCAGACCAAGATCCCATACACCAAACGGCATACTATTATACTTGGAAATGTCAAAGACGCCAAATTGGCCAATGCATCATGCCCACATGGTTGCAGCAAGGGGTAAATGGATGACTAAATCATCCACACTGTCAACATTTTTCAAGCAAATACAACAACCATTAACAATGATCTTTTCATGTTAGCTAGATGATTGACCAGCCAAACATGGTAATCCTAGGTGGCACCTTTGCATTGCATACCCATCCAATGTGATCAAAACCCAGCCACATTATCAACCTTCTTATGGCAGAGAAATAGAACTGAAATTTACCAAGATGAGTCCCATCTCCATAACATCTTAACCATCCTCAAAAAATCCAAGACCACATCCCTGTACAACAGAGAATTTCCAGTACACAAGTTCGCCTCTTACCTCCCTTCGCCAAGGCATCATCTATTAGATTTTCATCACAAGAAATAAAGGCAAGTCATCACTTCTTGTGTGATGTGGATAGAAATTTATGGTGCATTTTTCAATGCATTTTGAATTAGTTGGACCTTCCCAGTGAAAATTCATGAACCATTGAAAGTTTGTTTGGTTGGTCTTTCTGTTATTAAAGGACATATTCTTTAGAGGTTTTCCAAATAGCAATTTTGTACTAAGTGCAATCAGAAAGAAACAACAAAACTTTTTTAGATGAAGTGGCTTCAACTAAAACAAAATCAAGGAAACATTACTGGAAGTAGGCCTGCCAAATTGAACTGGGGCCAGGCCTATTCAAAATATTGATTTTGCTTTGCCCAGGCCCTTTTCTTTTCTTTTCTTTTTCTTTTTTGAAGATTGAGAATTTATTAAGGGGCCGAAACAGGCCCAAAATGAAATAAACGCAAAACAACAAGCCGAAAGCAAAGAAACAAAAACAAAACAGAAAAGAGAAACTAAATTAAGCTATAAAACTCAAGACTGAGCCCTGGAAAGAAATGTTTCAAATAGCACTCATAGCATAGCAGTAGCATACGCTAGGTAGCGTAGCGTAACCGTAGCGCTACGTAACATAGGAAAATAGCGAAAATCCCCAATAGCGTACTCTACAGGGGCCATAACCTATGCTATAGCTACATAGTGTGTAGCGTTTGTAGCATACTCTACAGTGTTTTTTTTGTTTTTTTAGGTTCTGGTTGTTAAAAAAGGTGTAAAACTCATTTGTTAAAAAAATGATCTAAAACTCACACTATGAAAAACTTAAAATGTGAAGTTAAAATCAACTATTTTCTTTGTTTACTTTCACTTAAAGTGGTGGTGATCCTTTGTTAAAGTTGGTGTGAAACTCACACATTAAAAAACCTTTAAAACTAAACTTAAAAGAGAAAGGGTTTCGAAAGAGGGCTTTCAAAAATCCCTCTTTGTATTGATGACATCTGTATTGTACTTAATATTCTTAATATGTGGGATATCTATTTCTTTTTCATACCTGTGAGTCGACTTGTACTTTTGATTAGACTATTAATTAAAGTAGTTTGCTTAGAATGTTATTGATGTGATGATTATTTGATTTGTTGGCCTTTGATAAGTAATAATTAAGAATCTTTTTTTACATACTTGAAAAATGAATCATCTTTTAGGAAGTTTCATATTTTTTGCTTTTTTTCTTACTATTTAACATGTTTTTCCTATTTTTAACTTAAAAAATAGAAGTATCGTGCAGCTCACGCTACAAGCTACGCTGTTTACGCTACACACTACAGAGGGTTGAACACTACGCAACACGCTACCGCTATTTAAAATACTAATTACAAGTAAGAAGTTGTATATTCACACCAAGCAGAGTTTGGAGTAGGAAATTGTTCCAAAATGTTATAATTACATAAAAAAGCTTGGCATCAGATATACAATTTTGTCAAGCCCATGTAGATGAATATTCAAGCCAATTTTTAGGCTAAACCAACCACCAAGTGAGCCAAAAAATGGGCCTACGGATTCAGAATACTATATGTGGAGCGATAACGCAATATAAGCATTTGGAATGAAACTAAAAATATTAACAGTAAATCCAACAAACAAAGTACACCAATAACATCCTTTAACCACGCAAAGTATATTTGTAAAAATAACCATACAAAAGACACAAGAATCACATATTGGGACATTTAGCATGTTGTACAGTCATACATCCGCTTGGAATTTGCTTGCAATTCCGGTTAATCATTTAACTATCCCATACATAATGCAAAAATATAGTAAATCGGCAATGGATCTAATAGATAGTTGTCTGGTAATTTTAGCGCATTGAGATTAGGCAACCAAGAATACACAACACAAAATACAATTCATCAATCCATTCATGAGGTCCAATACATAATTAGGATCAGTGTTTCAAATAATGCTCATAGCATAGCTAAATAGCGTAAATCCCATGCAGCACATGCTATAGGGGTCGTAGCATGTAGCATTTGTAGCGTACACTACAATGTTTTTTTAAAGCTTTCGTTCGTTAAAAATGGTGTAAAACTCATCTCTCTAAAAAAAATGGTGTAAAACTCACATCATGAAAAACTTAAAATGTGAAGTTAAAATCGGACCTTTTCTTTGTTTACTTTCACTTAAAATGGTGGTGATCCTTTGTTAAAGTTGGTGTGAAACTCACACATTAAAATAAAATAAAATAAATAAAAACATTTAAAACTAAGCTTCAAAGAGAAAGGGTTTCAAAAGAGGGTTTTCGAAAATCCCTCTTTGTATTGATGACATTTGTATTGTGCTTAATATTCTTAATATGTGGGATTTTTATTTCTTTTTCATACTTGTGAGTTGTGACTTTGTAGTTTCAATTAGACTATTAATTAAAGTAGTTTGCTTAGAATGTTGTTGATGTGATGATTATTTGATTTGGTTTAGAACTTTATATATCTAGATTGGCTTTTCATAAGTAATAATTAATAACTTTTTTGAACATGCTTATACTTGAAAAATGAATAATCTTTTAGACATTTTTATATTTTTTGCTTTTTTCTTACTATTTATCATGTTTTTCCTCTTTTTAAATTAAAAAATATAAGTATCATGTAGCTCACGCTACACGCTACAAAGGGCTAAATGCTATGCAACACACTACAACTATTTAAAATGTTGCTGGAAAGAGCTGCTTGAGCTGACAGAGCCAGCTCGAGACACAGAAAAACAAAAACACAAACACACTAGGCAGGCTGATGAGAAATCAACGACCAGTCGGCTAGAGAAAGCACACTCATCTAGTCTTTAATGTTCCGAAGGACAACCTAAGACCCTAGACAGGGAGGAAACATTTCAAAACGTCCTTCATCTTCCTAGCTTCCTCATTTCCCGATGATTAAACTAAATGTTTGCATTTCAATTCATTTGTTCACCCAAACACAGCCTAAAAGACAATAATTCCACACTCGACTAAATAATATCTAGCAAATTCACAAGCTAAGGGGTCATTTGGCACCATAGATTTGGGGGGATTTGAGGGGATTTGAAATCCCCTCAAAGAGGGGGTTTGAAATCCACGGTGAGAGCTGCATTACATCTAAAATCCTTCCAAGAGTTGCATGTGTAACATGTGTGTCACCATACTATTATTCTATTGGGCACATGACCCACTAATGATATCCCAAAACAATTAGATTATCAATTGCATCACTATAATTACTTTAATAGGATGATCAGCACCGTCCAAACATTGTCCATGTAAATCAATGGTTAAAAATTGCTGGTTAGTCACTCGGACATGATCTTGTGCTTGTGGCCCATCTAAGGCTTGGAATTCCATCATTTTCGGGCAAAGCATATATTTTTATTTTTTATTTTTTATTTGAAAGATTAGAAGATTTCATTAAGAACTAGAGAAAACAAGAGAGGAGGCTGCTGAGAAAGCAGTCCTCAGATTACACGCCCAAAAAATAGAAATTGGGACCCAACAGATCCTTAACATTCAGAGCCCATTCAATGATGAGACGCTTGGCCGAAGATGCCACGAACCCAGCTGAATTGCAGAGATTTCTAAAACATCTATTGTTTCTTTCCCACCACACAGCAAGGACCACCATTCTCCAGATAGTAGTTTTCGTCTTACCCAAATACGTCCCATGCCATGCGAGGAGGAACTGATCTGCAGTTCCCGGGAAACACCAAGATATGTTGAAACTGTTCATTAAGTCAACCCAGATGGAATGAACAAACTGACAGTGCAACAGAAGGTGATCCACTGTCTCTTCCGATTGCATACAGCAAAGACATGTTTGGGATCATCATACCTTTCTTCTTTAACTTGTCAATGGTCAGAATTTTCTTTTTCCCAACCAGCCATCCAAACACCCGAATTTTTGGAGGGGCTTCATATTTCCAAATGAAAGAGTGATTGAATTGCAACACTGATTCTTGCTTGCGCAGCTAATTGTAGAGAGAGCTGACTGAGAAGCGGGACGATTTATCTGGTTTCTAATATAATTCGTCTTCTAATGAAGTAGAAGAAGATGAACAATAGAGACATTCTAAAAGGCCTGTGTAGTCCGAAACCTCCCAATCATGTAAGCTTCTTCTGCAGTTAACATTCCAAACGAACTTCCCCCCAGAAACGTGAAGGAAATCAGCAACGAACCCATTTTTTGACGTCACGATCCTATAGGAGAGGGGAAATCTGATTTTTAGTTGCTGGTCTCCTATCCAAACATCGTCCCAAAAGCGGATTTTTTCACCATTGCCGAGAGTATAACCAATATTAGGGAGGACTTCCTTTTTCATTCTCATAATGTCCTGCCATATATGAGTGACTTTGCTTGACGGTAACTCTTTCACCCACCAACCATCAGAACTACTACCATATTTACCCCTTATTATAGAGCTCCAGAGAAATCCTTCTTCTACCCTAAGCCTCCAGATCCACTTTCCAAGGAGACCTTTGTTCATAGCTTTAAGATCTTTGACCCCAGCTCCGCCATGTGATAACTGGGTGCAGACCTCCAGCCAGTTAAGAAGGTGGAATTTCTTACCTATTTCCTAGCCTTGCCAAAGAAAATCACGTCTCAATTTGTCAATCGACTTTCTAATCACCGTTAGGCATTTCAGAAGAGACATGTAATAAACGGGTAGGTTTGAGAGAGCGGCTTTGATTAATGTGCGGCGTCCACCAGGAGACAAATAGCGGCTCTTCCATCTCGAGAGAAGAAACTAGAATCTGCAAATGACTTTGTCCCAAGAAGAACTAGGAGGTTTTCCGATGCAAAACGGTAAGCCCATGAATGAAGACGGGAGCGAATCTGCAGAGCAACCAAGAGCTAAAGCAAGGCTATTGGCCTCCTCACTTTCCATATTGATCCCAAAGATCTTTGATTTTGTCATATTCACCTTTAGGCTGGAAATAGCTTGAAAACAGAGGATGGTTGTGCCCAAGTTGGCCACCTTCTCATTCGATGCTTCAGAAAAGATAAGGGTATCGTCCGCATATTGCATGTGGGTGATTGGACGTGACAAGCCAGTAATTTCAATCCCACCTAGAAGACCTTACTCTTGACCCTTCGAAAGCATTCTAGAGAACGCCTCTCCTACCAATAGAAATAAGAAAGGAGAGGGAGGATCACCCTGCTTGAGGCCTCTGTTACTTTTGAAAAAGCCTTTAGGAGAGCCATTTAGTAAAATAGAAAAGTGGGTTGATCCTGTGCATTCTCTCATCCAGTCTCTCAATTTGTCCCCGAACCCCATACGCTTTAATAAGTATTGAAGGAGGCCCTAGTCTACATGATCGTAGGCTTTTTCGATGTCTAACTTGCAGGCAATATGCTTCCAACCCGATCTAGCGCTAGAATCCAAAATTTCATTGGCACTTAAGGCGGCGTCAACAATCTGCCTTCCAACAATGAAGGCACACTGATTTTCTGAGATTAACTTCCCTATTACCTTCGCCAGGCGAGTTGCCAAAACCTTAGCCAAAATCTTGTAGGGTCCCCCCACCAAGCTGATGGGTCTAAAGTCCTTTGGAGACGCCGCTCCTGTCAACTTCGGGATCAGCGCAACGAAAGTTGCCCCTAGGCTGGTAGAAATCTTTCCTTGAAAATGGAATTCTTTGAAGAAGTATATAACGTCTGCTTTAATCACTTCCCAAATTTGAGCAAAGAACGTGATTGGGAAGCCGTCCGGTCCTCGGGCTTTATCAAGTCCAAGATCATATATAGCCCGCTTTATCTCCTCTTCCGTAAATGGGACTTCAAGGGAAGACGCTTCTTCTTCCAATATAACATTGAACTAGATACCATCCAGCTTGGGTCTACGTCGTTGTTCTCCATTGAGAAGCGATCTGAAGTAGGAAATCATAATGTCAGCGATGTCATCTTTGTCTTCAAATCGAACCCCTTCTACCAAGATACTGTTGATTCTGTTATTTGACACATGCCAACTTGCCATCCTGTGGAAGAAACGAGTATTTTTGTCCCCTTCCTTCAACCAAGTCAGACGCGCCTTTTGTTTCCAGGAGATTTCTTTTTGAATAATTCTATTAGCGATTTCCTGAATTAGATGAACCCTTGAGACCTGCAAGTCTGGAGAGAACTCCCCTAATTCCAACTGCGCATCTAAGACAGACAGGTCAGTTTGGAGCTTAGAAGAATCGAGATCTCTTTTTTGTATATCACTCTTGTGCCACTCTTTTAGCTCTTTCTTCAGCATCTTCAACTTGACAGACAATTTGAAGTCTGCAAAGCCTTGGACCTTGAAACCTTTCCACCAATCAGTTATCTTGCTAGCAAACCCCTAGAAAGAAAGCCATGAGAGGTTAAATCGAAAAGGCTTTGGCCCCCGGTTCTGCTCCACTTCCAGGGATATTGGACTATGATCGGATGTAGTTCTAGGAAGCACAATCTGAGAAGATGAAGGGAACTGATCTAACCACTCGGGAGAGACAAGAAACCTATCCAACCTGCACATAGTGGGGGACACTCTCCCATTGGACCAAGTGAATCTAGCACCAAGAAGAGGAAGGTCAACAACCTCCTCGTCATCGATCCAATCTGAGAACTGCTTCATAGCTGGAGAATACAATCTGCCATGCGATTTTTCCTAACTATTCCTAACCATATTGAAGTCCCCGGCTATACAGCACGCACCCGCAAATTTCTGCCTAGAGAGGGATAGTTCTTCCTAAAAAGCTTTTTTGTCCCCGTCCTGACTCGGCCCATAAACAAATGAAAACAAACAAGTGAAGCCAGACGAAATGTGTTGAAGGATAACCGAAACAGAGAAGTTAGCAGACCAGCTATTGAGAACCTTCCATACAGAATTCTTCCAGGCAATGCGTATGCCTCTTGCACTACCCATAGAGTTTTTAGCCACGCAATTCACATCTGCGGCCCGCCACAGAGAACCCATCAGTCTATCGTTAAAGTTGGAGCACTTGGTTTCCTGAAAGCATATGATGTCAGGTTTGTATTTATCGCAGGTGTCCTTGATAATGTATCTTTTCTGTTTGGACCCCACCCCCCGGACATTCCAAGAGATCAGCTTCATTTGGAAACAGGGCTTCCCCAAGTACCCTGGCAGGAGATCCTTTTTGAAGGAGTTAATGAAAGTCCCTGCCCTGAAATTAAGTTGTGCAATTCCTTGTCGCTGCGATTATTCTGCACTATCCTGTTGGATGTTGGCGTTGATCTTTGCACCTTGGGTGATCTCTGCTCTACGAGGGGTCTTCCACTGGCTTCGACGCATTAGAATAACGCTATGAAGTCCTCCGGGCAATCCCCGAATGAAAGCCCAAGAGCTCTGCCCACATGTACTATAGCGTCTTTTATCCATTTCTTATTAGGAATCTTCTCGATTACAGCTTCGCATCTAACCCTGTGCTGTTGCTGGGAAGTGTTTTCCTTGCATGTCGATACCGCTCCCCCTCTGGTCTGGAGAGGTTCCGCCTCAATAACCTCAAGTTCTGGATGTTCCTGGAATAGATCAAGGAGGCCATGATCGGACTAGTAGTTTGCTGAGGACATGGGGGAAGAGGGAACGGAATCTTGCGTGGGCGAGTTTTCGGACTAGAAAGAGCCTTGGTCTATTTCGACTCCCAGGATCATCTTTCTTGGATCGGATTGGGCCTGTGTGAGAAATTGGTCCAGTTGATGGTGTTCTTCGTATAGAATCGGTTCTCCGTAAGGGGCAGGATGAAGAATGAGAGCGTCGGTGGAGTTTGGTGGGGGATGGATACTGTCTATTGAGTGATTGGGTAAGAAGGGGTAATTTAAGGATTGTCGGGTTTGGAACTTTGGACCCATGAACTATCAGACCCGATGGGTATTTAACCGGCAAAGCATATATTTCAGCAAGCTTATTACAACCATTCTGTCAAACATTACATATATCACTAATCAGAGATATACCATGCATAGCTACTTTTGGATTAAAGTTGATGCCCAATCAATGGTGCCAAACATGATAGAAGGATTTCAAATCCAGGGGGTTTCAAATCCAGGGGGTTCCAAATCCACGCTCCTAAACGGGCCCTAAGTGAAGTCTCTTTGAGTTTTTCAATCTTCTTTTTTCCTAAGAGTTCTTCAATCTTCACCATTACCTTATTACTAACACAGCACTTGTACTTTTTTGGAAAATCCAATGTTACAGCAAAATAAGAGTCCATGACAACAAAAAATCAGCATTTAAATAAGGGTGTGTTTGGATGCACTACCAAATTGAAATGCGATAAATCAGTCCAATGAAGTACAAATAACCAAACTGTTATATAAATTCTCAGCATTCTCCAAATCTCAATAGCATTACTTTCAAGTTGCAATCTAAAGGACCAGTAACAGCAACTGAAAGGCTCCTTTGCCACTATAAATACCCTGAAACATCGCTAATTTTTGCCATTTTTCTCAAAAAAAAAAAAAAACTGTTTGCATTCCGATTCACTTGTGCATCCAAACGCAGCACAAAAAGAAAAAAGATAAGTGTCAGAAATCCAAGAGGAAAATAGGAACCTGCTAAGCTCGAGCTTGTCCTTGTAGCACCACAGAACGGTCGGCCGAGATTTAACGGACGCCTTGCCGAGCATGTAGTGAAGATTCACAATCTGCAACGGGTCGAAAAGGTGAAAAAATCAAAAGGAAAATCTTTAAAAAATAAAAATAAAAATAAAGGAAAAATCGATAGAGAGATGAAATACAGACCTGGTCACGAGATTTGTCACCGACGATGATGAACATGGAACGATGCCTGGTTTTCACGCCATTCTCTATCAGAGTCCTTATACGGTCGTCCACCTTCTTCCTCATCCTCTCTCTCTCTCTGCGGCTGTCTGGCTGCTGCTCTGCTCTGTCTCTCTCTTCTTCTGCTGCTGCTGCTTTCTCTCTGCAATGAGCGGAGAGAAGCGCGGTTAGTTTTACGGAGGTTTTATACGAATACTCGGTTCGGGTTCCGGACGCGGTTTGGCTGGTGACCCCTGCGTAGCCAGCTAGCTGATGTAAAATTTCTGTGGACCACACCATAATGTATGTATTTTATCCACGCCGTTCATCCATTTTGACAGATCCTTTTCGGCTACGAGCCAAAAAAGGAATCATATCCAAATCTAAGGTGGACCACACCAGAGAAAACAGCGGGGATTGAACGCTTGCAGTTGAAAACTTTTTGAGGCTACGGAAGTTTTTGATTAAAGCTGTTAATTGTGTTTTCCCTTCATCCACGTATTTTTTTTCACCTTATCAATAGGTTGGATGGAAAGTAAATATTACAGTGGGCCCTAGAAGGTTTTCCTGCTGGCGTTGGAAACGGATTGGCTGCTCCCAGCCACGGCCAATGGTCGGTGCTCTGTGGACCCCACAATGATGTTTGTGTTCCATCCATGCCTTCCATATATTCTTATATATCATTTTAAGGTATGAGACAAAAAATGAGGTAAATCCCAATCTCCAGTAAACCACATTAAAGGAAACGGTATTGAATGAACATCGACCATTAAAAACTTTTTGGGGGCCATAAAAGTTTTGGATCAAGCTAATCTTTGTTTTTTCCCTTCATCTTCGTCTATATGACCTAATCAACAGATTAGATGTCAAATAAACAGTACAGTGGTCCTGAGGAGGATTTTAATGATGGATATTTAATCACTATTGTTTTCCTGTGGTGTGGTCCACCTGAGACTTATATCCCTCTTATTTCTAAGATAAACACTTAAATTAATCTGTAAAAAATGGATGAACGGCATCGATGAAACACATACATCATGGTGAGGCTCACGTAGCACCGACCACAGCCACCGGGCTGAAGGGAGGGGAGTAGCCAATCCGTTTTCGCCACTAGCCAAACCGCGTCCTCGGGTTCTGGGTTTTGTACAATCGGGGCCCACATTTCAGTGATCCGAAACGTTCATGCGATGGGACACACCGTGGGTGGGCCTTGTACAAGACATCCACCAGATTGGAAGATCTTAGTTTTAAAATATCTGGCCTTTCATTGGTTCAATGAGAAACTGTTCCCGTACTTGTTTTCCTGCCAGACTTGCATTATGGCCATTGGTCGTAGACTGCTACGTGGGGCCAACAATATCAACGGCTTGGATCACTGAATAATGGCCCACTTGTACAAGCTCCAAACCTTCACGCCACTTGTACAAAGCTCAAAACCGTTACAACGTCTAGGGCATTTCATTTATCGAAATGACGAGGCTACCCGCTCGTCTCTCTGCGTTGGAGCCTCTTGGCCGGCCTGTACACGAGTCGAGCTTGCTCGAACAGATCGCTCGACTCGGCCGAGTCAGCTCGGATTAACTCGGCTTGAAGAACCGACTCATAGCTTTTAAAAGATCCAGTTGAGCTCGAGCTGAGTTCGAGCATGATGCATATCAACTCGACTTGACTCAAACTCGAACTCAACTCAACTCGAGCTCAAGCTCGACTAGGCTCGAGTATTACATATTATATTATATTATATTATATTATATTATATATATATATATATATATAAAAAAAACTTTAATTTTTTAAATTAAAAAAAAAAACTTACTAAACCCTACCCGACCCAGAGACTCCCTATTCCCTCTCTTTCCCTTACTCGACCCAGCTCGCCAGTTGCCATTTTCACCCGTTCGAGGAGCTTTTTGCCCCTCTCTATCTCCCTCTTTCTCCCATTCTCTTGAATCTCCTCTCCCTGATCCGTGCCCAAGTCTCAACCCAATTCGTATCAACCCACTCGACGACTTCTCTTAACCCGCACCCAACTCGACTCATCTAAGGCCCAAACCACTTGACGACTACTCTCAGCCCATTCGGCCACCACAAAGGTATGTGATTAATATTTTTTAAAATTTATATATATGGGCATACTCACCTATGCACGTGCGCACCTTTGCACACGTGTCATGGATGTCAAATCCGAACGGTCCATAAGATGCAAAATCCCATGAAACCCCAGGGGGTGAGTTTTCACCCTGATCTAAGATTCTGGTGGACCATAGCAAAGAGAAATTTAAATCAAGGGAAGAAACTGTTTGCATTTTTCATGGCCCCATCGAAGTTTTGGTTCAAAGTAAAAATTGGTACCAAGGGGTTTCAAGAGGTTCTGCTTCGTGTGGATTGATCAGATTTTCAAGACTTATCAAATATGATGAGTTCTCAAAAAAGTTCGCAAGTAGTCCGTGCGAACTGGTTCGCAAGTGTGCGTTCCGCTATATATATATATATATATATAAAGATAACTGATGCATATTAAGAGGAAAAAGCAGAACAAACAAACAAACAACCAAACATGGAAAGAAAAAAAAAAACGAAATTAACAACAGGAAAAAAGGAGAGAAACTGATCATTGAGATGGCGAAGATGTTAAGCTCCTAGAAATAAGAAATCTTCTTCATTTAAAGCAGAAATATTCGTGGCCCATTCAATCACCAATTGTTTAACTTTAGGAGTTACAACCTCAGCTGAACTAGAGCAGTTCCTGAAACATCTGTCGTTACGTTCAACCCAGACAGACCACCAAATGGCAAGGAGTGTCATTCTCCAAATCTTCGTCTTCTTCTTCCCTATCTAGCTGTCGTACTAAGCTTTAAAGAGAAGGTCAACAGAACCCGAAAAACACTAAAATACTTGGAAGCGAAAGAGAAACTCCACCCAAATGATAGATATGAAGGAGCAATGGAGCCCTAAATGATATATGTGTATGTGTGTGTGTGCGTGATTGGAGATTTTTTAAAAAAATTATTATTGATTTGGGTTGGGTCCTAGGTAGGGCGTTGTTGAAAGTCGGGCGGGTGAGTTCGGTTGGTGCTCAACCCTAACCCAACCCAAGGTTACTATACCTCAACCCTGACCTAACCTAACCCAATCTCGGGTTGGGAATTCTCAACCCAAGCCCAACCCAAGCGGGCTCGGTCGGGTTGATCAGGTTGGTCGGGTGTATACGTGCTAATATTTTCGTTATTACATTAGTTTATTATATTTCAATATAGGACTTATTTTTTGTATATATGACTTGATTAATTATATATGTGATTATTCATTATAAAAAACTTCATTTTTTTCTTAAAAAAAACAAACTAAAATATAAGACAACTACTCCTTTGAAAGTCATGTAGCATGGAACGCAATCTATTTGGGAGAGAGAAATCCGACATATCTTGTTAGCTTGAGTCCTTAGAAATGACGTGGACAAATGAGACCCGACATCACTAGTGTGCCTTCGACACAAACGATCCACACTCAATTATAATTTATAAGTAACTTATATATTGATCGGGTTTGGGTTGGGTCGGGCAACCTGAGACCTCAACCCGAGCACAACCCAAGTTTTATCGGGTTGGTGTTTGTATAGCCCAGGCTTGAGATCGGACCCCAATATATCCTATCCAAGCCCAACCCAATGTCGGGTCGATCACAAGTCAGTCGGGTTAAACCCACCCAACTTTCAGCCCTAGTCCTGGGTCAAGTTGGGCGTTGGGTTGGGTTAGGCCAGGTTGGGCACTAGGTTTAGTCAGGTTAGGCGCTGGGTTGGGTTGGGTCGGGTTGGGTGGTGGGTGGAGTGGGGTTGGGGTTTTGGGTCAGGTTAGGCGTTGGGTTAGGTCGGGGTGGAGGTTGGGTCAGGTTAGGTTGGGCACTGGGTTGAGTCGGGCATGGGGTTAGGTTGGGTTGGGTCAAGTTGGGCGCTGGGTTGAGTCGGGTGCAGGTTTAGGTCGGGTTGGGCACTGGGTTGAGTCAGGTGTGGGGTCAGGTCAAGTTGGGCACTGGGTTGAGTCAGGTGCGGGTTTGGGTTGAGTTGGGTGCTGGGTTGGGTTTAGTTGTTTAGGATTCTTCTTTAGAACACTGTAAATAATTTACCTCATTTATTTGGACCATTAAAAATCAAATGGGTTTATAAATCTAAATTTTAAGTCACTTTTTATCTCCATAAATAAGGGAAGAGCACCTCACAAGCAAATATGCGGGATGAACCTAGCATAATCAATGAGCACCATACTCGAATACTTCACACAATGTACACGTCAATTAGCTTAACATAGTAATTAATAAAATAGTAATAATGTTTAAAAAAATATTCATAATAATATTCTAAATGGTGTGCAACAGTGTCTTCAGATGATCCATCCACCAATTTTTGGGATTATGGATCCCAACTCTACTCCCCATACTCTGTAAGAATAAAGATTCAATGTAATTTGTATCGTGCCAGATTTGTTAACAAAATAAATCGGCTCAAACTACACTTATCAAGTCAGGGGGAGATGCAAAACCGTGTTCCAAAGCATAAGAAGATGTACGAATTTTATTCCAGGCTTTTATAGACTCCAATAAAAAACCTTCCACCCCCTCCCCCACACCTAATACAACTAGCCACAAGATATACCATAATAGTCTCATTATAATCAACGAAGAATCTAAAATAGAGGGTGAAGAGAATTATAGGGAAGAAGAAGAGGAGAATGAAGCTAGATTAAGATGACTGTAAAAAGAGTGATTACAAATAGCCTTAAAGTTAAGCAAGGAAGAGGCAGATGCATCAAGAAATCAAAGATCTGCGCATCGACAACATGATGCAAAAGTAGGACCGATCTTAACAAGAAAGAAGCCATCAAAGTTTATTTTCAAACTCACCTCATTCCACAAGATCTTACGTATTCAGTATAAATCAACTCATTAAAAAAATTAAAAAATTTAGCGGAATCTATACAAAAGCATGGTGGAAAAGTCTTCCCACCTTCTAATTCAAGGGAGGTTAATGAGCATATTGGAGAAGATACCACCAACCCAAGCTTGGACGATGAAAATTATGGATCTGATTTAGAATAAGGAGAATATTAAAACTTAACTTTGATGTATGAAATTTTTTAGTTGTAAACTTGTAGTTGTATGGAGTAAATACATTGACTTAACTTTCATACTATAATGTGCTAATTTAACTTGCCTACCATAAATGCATTATCTTCTTATATGCTCTTAAAATTTGTATTTGTAGACTTGTAATTGTATGGAGAAACTTTTTCTTATATATTTTGATACTTGTTCTTTAAATATTAATGCTTATGATTATTTATCATCTGATGTTGTTAATTAGTATTTAGACCACCTAATGTTTAGCAATATATTTTCCGTTTAGTAATTTATATTGAACAAGTACAATCATTCGAATGAAAATACTTGTTCTTTATGGATTCCTAAATTATCCCATTTTGGACAATTCAGTATCATACCATGTACTTAGGTTGTCCTCATTCAATTTACATGTACTGGAAATTTTGGTAGTGTTTCCCTATATTTTGTCCAGATATATAGTTCTTTATTAGTTGGTTTCCACTGCATATGTAATAGATTATATGTGGGTGCGGCAATTAATTAGTATTGAATTTTACATATATTTGGAGTATATATGGAGGTGTTGTCAAAAATTTGGCTAGCATGTAAATTGTATGGGGACAGTACATGGTATGCTGTCAAATGGGATAGAGACAATTAACACCTCTATATAGGGATAGTTATGAATATATGAGATATTTAGAGACAATTAGTAAATAAAATTTGAAATAATTATGTACAATTGTCTCGTTGAATGGGGCATTGAAAAGAAAATATCTTCAATTACTCTAGATAATGCCTCTTTTAACGATACTTTGGTTTATTTCTTACGTACTCAATTCAAAGTCGCCAGAAATTTATTCTTCGAAGGTAAAATTTTCAAGTTAGATGTTGTGCTCAGATACTCAACTTAATTATGCAAAAAAGGTTGTAAGCAATTGATTCAATGATTGCTAACATACGAAATAATGTTAAATATATAAGGGGGTTACCTTCAAAACTGAATACATGAAATGATATAATCTAATGTTTGGATTTGAAATCTAAACAGTAATTGAAGTTAGATATTTGCACGCTCTGGAATTCAACTTATGAAATGTTGGATACGGCTTTAGAATTTAAAGTTGTTTTCCCTGAACTTATGACGCGCAATAAAATATACACATGCGTGCGTAGTGATGAAGATTGGAAGAAAGCTAAACATGTTCATTAGTTTCTCAAAGTTTTTTACGAATGTACAAAGATTTTTTTTCAGGAAACAAGTATCCCATGAAAAATCAATTTCTTACAAAAATTAGTTTCATCATGGATGCACTAAAAAGTATGTTGTTGAGGGTCCGAATTTTTTACAAGCGATAGCTATAGGAATGCAAATGAAATTCGATAAGTATTGGGCTGAATGTCACTTGTTAATGGCCATTGCAGTTGTTATGGATCCACGATATAGGATGACAATAGTTAGATTTGTTTTCAGATCACTTTATTATAATTCCGAGATAGTTTCAGCGGAGACTACTATTATTAATGCAGCAGTTGAAGAGTTGTTCACTTCATATGTTGGTAATTTGACCAAAACATCAAGTACAATAGATACTTCTGAAACTACGAGTAGTACTTATATTACAGGCAAGAGATTTCGTGACTTTACCTTTTTTTTAAACGAAGAAGAAATTAAGACGTATAAAACTGAACCCGAAGTGAAAAACTATCTAGAGGAGCTTGTCATAAGGCTATAAGAAGATGATTTCGATATTTTGCAGTGGCATAAGTTGAGAGCTCGTGAATACCTTAGACTTTTGGTGATGGCACGAGACATATTATCAATTCCAATTTCGACCGTAGCATCAGAATCAACTTTTAGCACCAGGAGTAAGGTAGTTAGCAAGTGTCGAAGCTCACTCGCCTCGAATACAATTGAAGCACTAATATGTACGCAAGATTAGTTGCATCCAGTTTGGGGCGGTAACAATTTCGATGTTGAAGAGTATGGGGAGGAGTATGGAAGTGAAGATGAGGTACATAATGCATCTAAAATTGCTTAAAGAAATGTAATCTTTAAAATTTTTGTTTAACATTTTATATTTTGTAATATATTTTTACCTTTTCGATTTAATGTTGAGGACCAACATGTGATATGATAGTAATATGTGACACTTTTTTTTTTTTATCTTAGTAATGTGGCATCTGAGACATTTTAGACTTAATATTGTTGACATTTAATTTGTATTTTTTACCCAAAAATATAATAAATTGATATATGAACAAGCTCGACTCGACTTGAACCACTAGCTCAACTCGAAAGCTATGGCAAACAAGTCAAGCTTCAATGTTGAGCTCGAGCTCAAACTCAAGTATAGCACGAACGAGTAGAGCCAAGCTTGGCCCACCTCAACTCGGCTCGGCTCGGCTCGATGTATAGCCCTACTCTCGTGGGAGGGGTGTGAGTAAAACAAGGGGTTATTACTTGGGAAACAGATCGCGTGGTCTACTACACACCACTGACCTCCATGGTGTGTTGACATGGCAAAGTTTCGTGGCCCCACAATAATGCATGTGTTATATCCACACCGTCCATTCATTTTGTGAGATCATTTTAGGGGATGAGCCCAAAAATGAGGCAGACCCAAACGTCAAGTGGATTGCACCGCAAAAAAAAACCCAGGGGGGGCAATTATGCCCGCCATTGAAACTTTCCTGAGACCCACCATGATATTTATTTTTCCATCCAATTTGTTCATAAGGTGATAGAGACCTGGATGAAGGGATAGCACAAATATCATCTAGATCCAAAACTCATGTGCCACCAAGAATATTTTCACTAGTAGGTATTTAATCCTCACTTCTTTCTCTGGTGTGGTCCACTTTGAGGTTTGGATCTACCTGATTATTTGTAACACCCCATACTTTCGCATACTCGGGTATTACCATGACATCGTAGCTTATTAAACCATTCACATACATTCTAGTCAAAATCTAACCGTGTGAATGATCTTCGTCTAAAGATTGAGCTATCCAACCCTTAATTTTAAAGATAAACCATCACACCATCACGAAACCAACGTTTTAGCCGAATCTAGCCCTTAAGATTAACTTACGTTTCTAGATTGAGTCCTTAATGACCATTTTTTCAATCCATCACTGGATCATTAAATTAATAGTTTAACTGCAAATTTAGCAATTCTCAAAGACCTAAGAACTCACACGAGTCAGATATGGACTGACCTAACTGAAAGATTTCCTAGAACCGACAACAAACATCATAGATCATCCTAAACAGAGTAGATTAAACCATTCATCTTTCAAGTTGGGAATCAGATTATCAAACCCACCATGCATTTAGGTCCAACTTAAAGGTCCGTTACTTAATCATCACACATAGACCACCAAACTCCAAAGCCGACTGTTAAACCCCAACTAGGCAAGCCCTAGAACTCTATTAATTACTAATGATTAACTTGAATACAATCTAGCCAGGATGGCAAGAATACAACTAAACAAACAAGAATATGGATTTATGGCCCATTTAGGGATCAAGATGCTCTTGCTATCAAACCAACCGTCGAAGTGTAATTTCACTAACTTTGAAAACCTATAGAACCAGTAAGATCAGGATTAGAAGCCATCCGACTGCTAAATTTTATAGAATTGACACTAATAACGAATTTCATGAACTTTAGCCCACCCCACCTTTTGAACATGCAAATTACTAATCAAAAGTGATTAGTGGACCTCCCAAAAATGAATGGTCGGCGTCGATCGACTTAGATCATCACGGAGGCCCCACATTCCATCAGTGCATGTGCGCAGATAAGGTGCACACGCCACGCACCATGCCAAAGCATCGAGTCAAACTAATGTTGACCCGATATAAAAAATAAAATAAAATTTGAATTTCCTCTCTCGCCCAACACTGTGCAAACTGACCGTCCATTTGACGATGTTAACGACGTTCATCCGAATACAGTAGCTTGATCAAAGTCGTCCATCTGATAGAAAGATTCCCACCGACCCTAACCATGCTTAGATTTACGATTGAAAGTCATCTACGCAAGCTCGAACAACGACCGGTCGGGCGTTGTGAAAGGAAGATGCTGACGAGGAGAGTATAGCCACATACGCCATCCTGCTGGCGAATTCGACTGTTCGAAATGGCCGTTTGCCACCCACGCACGCTAGACTGTCCCCGTCACGCCGCCTATTTACGGAAATAGTTCCTCCCATAGCTGAAAGCGGAAAGTTATAGGAAAGAACCATCTTCATCAATCGTTGGTCTCTGGAAGCTTCTCTCGAGCTTATCCAGGATGTTAAGATTAGGGCTGTCCGGAAAATCTCGTAAGAAAGCCAAGATTTTGACGAGTCACAACTATAACTCAAACCGACTCCACTTTAGTAAGAAATATAATCAACGGCCCATCCGTCACCATGCGATGGACCCCACGAGCCTTTTGGATATAATCCAAACCATTTAAACGTCTCAGATCGTGTTATCAGCAGTCCATTGCAAAATCGCCATTAACCATGTGTCATCTTCTCCAATCTGACCAGCGGATCAACCTTCCATACACCTAACCCATTCTCACATCCAGTCCGCTCATCGTGTGGCCCACCCCATTCAAAGTTCATCCGGGACAATTGTATGGGCCCGTGCACAAAGTCTAATGCATAGGGAGACCCAGACGGCAAGTCATTCTCGGCTAACTCATGTTATTTCCGCACTAATCTTCATGATTAGTTGTGGAACCATCTGGAAATGGGAAGGAATATATATAGCCATGCATTAAGGTGAATCCCAAGGAAAAGGAGAAAGAAAAGAAATAGAAAAGGAAAGAGTGAGAGTTCTGGGCGCCGCTGGATCGAGTTGCAGGTAGCAACTCGACTCGGCCCAAGTCGTCAATCTACTGAGAGAAGATTGAGAGTGAGGAAAGTGAAAGACGAGAGAGAAACAGAGGAGTAGAAAAGAAAGGAAGATAATCAGAAAGAAGAAGAAAAGGAGAGAACCAGTGGAGGGGCCAAGTTGCTGCTATGGACGGCTTGCTATCGAGTAGTTGTCCTAGCTGAGTCGACTCACTCTGCCTTTGGCACTGGGCGGGTTTGTTAGGCCGAATAAAGGAGAAGAAGGAAGAATGAAGGAGAAGGAAAAGAAGAGAAGGATAGAAGATGAAGGAGAAAACGAGAGAAGAGTAGGTGTGGATGCACCTCTGTTGCACCGTTGTGTGTGACTCACTGACGAGTCAGACCGAGTTCGGCTGATTCTTACTGCTAAACTCCCAACAGTAGAATACAGGAGAAGATGGGAAGAAAGAAAAGAAGGAGAGTAGGAAAAAAAGGAAGGAAGGGAAAGAAGAATGTTGGGTAGTGATGTCCATTGCACTAGCTTAACTCGAACATGTTGCAGAACTGAGTCCATGACCGAGTCCCGTGACCTGGTCGATCCCTAAACGAGTGACAACTTGTCCCACCTCTTCTAGCAGTCAAGAACACCCTTGTTCAGACCTCCGACCCAGTTGTAACTGAAAACGAGCCTCGAATCAACTTCCTACAAGTGACTCAGTCGAGCCCCGAGTCACGGCCCTCAAACTCAACCCGAACCGATCAGGACCTAACCCTCGTGGTGCTTTCAAGTAGGACTAACATTAGTGCAGGTATCATGATCAAACTCATCTCTGTCGTAAGTTTGCACCTAACTCACTAACGAGTTAATTCCATAAGTACCTAACTGAGTTAACTCCGTAATAAACCCCTGAGATAACACAACCAGGGCATATCCTTTACTGGCGATCTAGATTATTACCACAGATCCAAAAATCCCAATAGTCGATTACCACAGCATGTAGTTTTCCTGAATTGAAACACGACTAGTTGTGGGTTGAGAAATCTAACCGAGTCAACTCAGTCGTGACTCACTGGATTTAGTAACGTCTCATTCAGGCGCTGATTTCAACGACCCACCTTGGAAGATAATTCCCTTCAATCAACTCCAAGAACAAGACGCTTGAACTCATCAAGGTTAATACCCATCTAAGGTAAGGGATATCCCACATAGCTTCCTCATTTCATTGAATTGTAAGATAGTTAAGCCAAAACGTATAAAGATATCTTAATTGTGTATATGTTAATTTTGCTTCCTTTAATCTTGAATTGACATTGATAATCATTTGGGATTGTTTTGAATCTTGTTGTTTTAATCCATATTATAAGAATTGTATTACGCACATTATGCCACATATGAAATTGCTTATGTACATGTATACTTCTATTATCTGCACTAAGAGGTAACGGATCTTGTTTCCATGATGAGGTTGCTCCATTAATTTCATATATATGCTAGATTAGTTTTAAATTGAACTTAATGAAGTATTAGAATATTGCAAATAATAACTTAGTTCCTTAGTTTCTCATTTGGATGTGTTAAACATGAGTTATTTCATTAATTTCTATCACTCGAGTCCTATGACTAATAATTATGTGACTAGGACTTAGAATTGCGTTCTTTATGTCATCCTAGTAATTTCTCAATTTTGTACATAGTTTTACAAGTTGAGAAAAGAATCATGATGCCTATATTCCTTCTATCTCATAAGATGTACAATGAATATCTATATTCTTAAGATGTGTAGTAATCTTCTTACTATCCTAATATGTTTGAAATGTCGCATTTAGACCCTCCTTTAGACCTTGGGAAAGTAAATGAATTTATATTGAGCTTATATTTGAATGTTAGATATCCTATTAAAGGACCACAATTCTTGATCATGCTTATGAGAGTAATCTTGTTAATCCTATGGAATGTGCATGAGCATCATGGTACATGACATTGTCGCATGACATATGAGCTTTTTCGAGTGCTCAATGTAAACCATACTCTATTCAATTTACTAAAAGTTCCAACACTTTAGTTTAACTCACAAAACCTGTGCATTTAAGTCACTTTGAGTGCTTTTCTTTACATGAGGCTTTTTCAGAATTAGACACTCCTTGGGCGTACCCTATGTATTTTTTCGAGAGATATCCTTGGGCACACTCACCTACATAGTCTTTTGCAGGCGACTAATTCTACTTGGGCGTACCTATGAGTATTTTTCCGAGTGACTAGTTCTCCTTGGGCGACCCTTTATTTTGACAGTTAGATGTGCATCCCCAGATCTATGACTTGAGCATACATTCATACATCCATATATTTACATTTAAATTCATATTGTCCTCGTTATGATTGATTATGTTTGGTTTAAACTGTTTTGGAATGACATGGTATGCATGAATCCTTACGGAAAATTTTCACTGAGTTTTCACTCATCCAATCGTGTGGTTGCACAAAATAGACGCAGGTTTGATGACAGGTGGAGACCCCTATGACGGGATCCTAGGGGCAGCTGAGGTGGAGTTTGGGTGAGTAAGTACTCTATGTAAATGTAGTTGAGACGTTGGAGCTTAATTGATATATTAGGATTTTGCTTACTTTCGTATCTTGGACTTTAAGTTTTGTTTAAGCTGTAATAACAATTTCCCTGCTAAGGGATAACATGTTTCTTTCATTTTACTTGTATTAAACTTCCTTGTTGTTACTCTTGATATTTTAGTCTACATGGTAGTTGCCTTGTTTTATATCATGAAATTTCTAGTGAATAGATGTAAGGTTGTTTACTTCGTAGTGTAATACTCAGGTTCTCATACTCGAACGATCGTCCTCGAGTTATGAGAACCAGGGTGTTATATTATTGGGCTCATACCCTATAATAGCCTCAAAAAATGGATGGATGGTGTGGATATAACACACACCACATCCTGAGACCCACAAAACTTTGCCATGCAACACACCACAGAGGTCGACACACAACGCTATCCGCTTCTTGTAACCTGGGTTTGGATGACTGACCCAACCAAGTACAGGTCGGGTTCGGTCAGGTTGTCAAGGTCCTCCGGCTTGGGTTTAAAAAATTAAACCGTATTTAAATTTGAGTTATGTTAGGGTTAAACAAATTCAAGCCATGTTAGCTTGGGTTCAGAATAATCAGATGGGGACCAATTGCAACTTAGGTTCTCTTGAAGTCAGGTTGGACTTAAGTTCACCTTCGACCTGACCTAACTAGCCTGAGTTGCACCCTAGAACAAGGGTTGTCAATAGGCTAGGTTAACAACCATAGTACACACTTCTGACTGAGCTCGGGCTGACATGTTGGACCCAATGTTGAGGTCTGACATGAGCCCATGGGATTAGCTATGCTTTCCAGGCTTGGGGAGACTTGGGGTATGGTCATTGAGGCCCAATGTCTAAATGGGATGGACATGGAATTTTCTAAGGACATGGATTCATGAAAAGGATAAGAGATGAAATAATAGTTTTTGGAAAATCTTATTTTTTATAACACACCACATGGGTACTCGAACCCATAACATTAGTGTTGAAACCTTGTGGAATGCTGCGAGGAGGAGGGAATGATTCCCTGAGGGTACAAGAGATCTACTATCTTCCTTTCTACTAGTTACCTCGCTGGAGGGCCTTTGTAAAATGGGGTAAAAGATGTGATATTTGATCAGATTCACCACTAACTAATTATTCAATAATACGGTCGGTTAGAGCTCATAGAAATGCTTAAGATTAAGGACCCGAAGATCCTTAACCTTAAGATAACTCGTGAGTTTACATTCTTGAGATTTTGAGGAACGGACTGTGGTTACAAAGATGGGAGGTGTTAGGCACCCACTTTGCCCATACAGATGTACAATCCTTACTTTACAAGATCTGACTAATTTATGAGGAATATGGGTAGTTCTCGCATGCTGTAAATGTAATGCGATGCGGAAAACGTAACGCAATGTTGTAGTGGAGGTGTTTGATCAATATAAATTTCTGATGGGCAGGGTCCGACTATATCAACAAATCGTAGAGCATACGTTCAAAATGATCAAATGCAGGGTGTAAAGGATGTTTGATGATATATAGATACATATGGTAAAACGACAGCTAACCAGCTACGGTTTCTAGTGGACTTACTACAATTATATCATCAGGTCTCAGAGCATACGCTCACCAGTTAGATATGGTGAAAATAATGGAATGCAATGTATATACTAAAATAATGGCTAACTGACTAAGGTTTCTGATGGGTAAGATCCGATTATCTCAGCAAGCCACAGGGCATATGTCCACCAGTCAGATGTATGAAAATGATTAAAGTGCACTATGATGCTGATGTATATAGGAACAGAGGAGTTGAGAAGGAAGTGAATGTTATACGATGCTAATGCAATTATTTGATGAAACTGATAGAGGTTTGAATAATAGGATGAATGACATTGTCGCAACGCTAGGTTGAGTAGCTCATATTTAAGCTTGGGTGGCTCAGGAGTCTTGGACTTTGGCTAGGCTAGGCCAGACCAGGGTCGGGCTCTCACTTTTACTCTCCTTTGTAGAAGGATGGCTAAGGCTAAGGGGTGAGCTCTCTGAAAAGAACGCTCTCTGGAGCTTGGTGTGTGTGAAATGTGAATGGAAGGGGAGGTATTTATAGTCTCCCAACCCGATTTTCCTATAAGTCCTGGTGATCCTAGGGGTAAAATATGGTTGAATGCCTAGGATTGGATATTGCCACATGGCATCATCTCATGGGTTAGATGACTTGGTAAAATGGTAATTATAGGTAAGGAGATGGGCATTATAGTAAATGCACCTCAACCACACATTTGAGTTTCGAAAAATGAGCAACCCACATGCTTGAGGGATGCCGTCAGAAAGAGAGGGAGTGCCACGTGGTCAGGGGTAACCTGGCTATCGTCGGTCCCCACTTGGACTCCCTGTTTTGGCAGGCAGCATCTTCCATGCATGTGGAGGTTTTCCTGTAAGGGTTGGTGGTTTGAGGTTTCGACCATTTCTCCGATTGAGCTTAGGCTTGGGCTTGACTACATGTGTTGATTGGTTTATGGGCTTAGGTAGGCTAACTAGGTGAGTTGATTCGTTGAGTTAACTCAAGGTTCCTAGAGTTTTGGGTTCCTATGGCTTTGAGTTAGGCTGATTGGGTTGAATGGGTTGACTGGGTCGGGTGGGCTGAGTTAAGGAGGTTTAGGACCAAGGCATGGTTATCCATCCATCTGTTCAAACTTTATCAATTTATCAGTCTGAGGTGAGTTGTCTACATATGCCCCTCTTTGGCAGAGGTTGTGTGCAACCAAATGCCAAAGAGAGTGGACACCCCGCCTTTTTCCAGTCAGTCGTGAATTATGATATGAATTTTTTGCTTTGTGTCTGTGTCAGCTGGTTGCCTGGAAATAGATAACTTGAACATATCACAAGGGTTTGAGAAAAATGTTATAATTACTCCTACATGGGCCGCCAATCCCAACCCTTTCACTCTTGGTCGGTACTAACATCGGAAAGGTACATAGAGCCCTACGCTGCGACCTTACAAGAATATTGACCCAGTGTTAGATTATCTGTTGCTTCCCATATCACCCGAGGAGTACTTGTTTTATCTGATTGTCAAAGTGGTTAGTTGCCCTGTGCTTTATGCAGCCTTACGGGGAATTAACTATGCCAACATGGACTCGTTCAGATTTTGCAAGTGTACACGCCTAGGTATGTGTGAGTGACCACTTCCCATATAATATTCTGATTTTGACACTTAGGTTATAATTTGTCTCTTTCACCGTTTGAATGATTTCTTCTTATTAGGCTTGGCCTTATCATCTTTTTAGTGCATTAGCATTTGATACAATAGAGTTGACATTGGATTTCAGTCTGAATGTATTTTGATGTACATTTGGATACGGTAATCTTCGGGGAAACTGCGAGATATCAGATCTTATTTGATGTTGCACTGACTCTCACCTAGAGATATAGAAGATATCTTAGTTCCTTGAAATTCTGACGCTTTATTTTGATTTCAAAAGTCGCCCCACTATGGGGAGTGATACTCCATGGCGGTTTTTACTGCAAGATGATTTTAAAATGAGTCCGACTACTGGTCGTCTGCATTGGGAATGCCTATGGGACTTTGAGTACATTGATTTTTATTAAAAATATGCAATGGGCAGTGCATATGCATGGTCGGGATGAATAATTAACTTACTCAGGGACTATGGATTTTGAAGATGTTGTATTTTATTGATTGGATTTTGGTTGTCGCAATTGGGACAGGGGATGGTTTATTTGATGCATGTTTGATTAGTGATTATGATCAAGAATCTAATCAGAGATGGTTGATTAGTTCCATTGTCTCACAGGGTAATCAGGCTTGATTATTTAGGGGCGGATCTGGAAGGTTGGTTGTGATCAATTCCAGCTTTTGATGCCAATCAGTCCATGGGTGGTAGTTAGGATTACAACTTGCGGCCAATCGAGTCCGTTGCCCCATGGTTTTGCGGTCAAGATTTTGATATATGATCGATTCCATCGTCTCATTATTTGTTTCTCTCCGGGGAGAAGGTTTTGCATTTTTAAACGTGATATGGTCCATTGGATTGCGAGTTGACTGTCGCGATCAATGCATGTATCTATTGAAAGAATTTAGTTAATCGGATTGCAAATCGACGGTTGCGATCGATGTTGGTATTTTGGATTTTGAAAAAGATTCAATCATTCAGATCACAAATTGACGGTCACAATCGATGTTGGTATTTTGAGTTTTGAAAAGGATTCAGTCCTTCGGATCACGAATTGACGGTCGTGATTGACACTGGTATTTTGGGTTTTGAAAAGGATTTAGTCCATCGGATCGCCAATCGATGGTCACGATCAATGCTGATATTTTGGGCTTTGAAAAGGATTTAGTTATTGGATCACGAATCAAAGGTCGCGATCGATGTTGGTATTTTGGATTTTGAAAAGGATTCAGTCCACCGGATTGTAAATCGATGGTCACGATCAATGCTAGTTTTGAAAGAATACAGTCCATCGAGTCGTGAATCAATGGTCGTGATCGATGTTGACATTTTGGCTTTTTAAAAATGATTCAATCCATCGGATCGCGAATAAACGGTCGCGATCAATGCTTGTATTTAGGCCTTTTTTTTAAAAAAAGATCCAGTCCATCGGATCATGAATCGACGGTCATGATTGTGTTGGTTTTTATTGGCAGAATCCAGTCCATCAGATCACAAATCAATAATCGCAATCGATGTTGGAATTTAGCTTTTTTTAAACAATCCAGTCCATTGGGTCACAAATCGAAAGTCGCGTTTGATGTCGATTTTTATTGGAAATTTTGTGAAGTTTTTGAAAATGATCCGGTCCATTGGATCATGAATCGATGGTCGTGATCGATGCCAGTTTTTATTAGGAAATATGTGAGATTTTTTAATAATGATTCAGTCCATCGGATCGTGAATCGATGGTCGCAATTTGTGCCAATTTTTATTAAAAATTTTGTGAGATTTTAAAAAAATGATCCAGTCCATCGGATTGCAAATCGATGGTCGAGTTTAATGCCAGTTTTTATTAGAAATTTTGTGAGATTTTAAAAAAATGATCTGGGCCATCAAATCGTGAATCGATAATCGCAATCAATGTCAATTTTTATTGAAAAATTTGTGATTTGTGAAATTAAAAAATGCATGAGATCTTCTCTCTCCTTCCAATTTCTCATGAGTTATTAGATTTTGGGATAAAAAATTGAAATTTCCCCCCATTTTCATCATTCATTCAGTCTTCTCACTTTCATCACCTCACCATGATCAATCCGTGCAAGATTCCCTACAAGGAGGTCTTCCCAAGGTCGTATCTTCTCATGAGAGAGGGCTAAGCCACATCTCATTAACAAAAGGGGGACCGACAACCTAGTTGTTGACAATCCTCATTTTGGCCACTGGTTTTTTTTTCATGTTCCAGGTAATGGTGCGTAGCCTCCTCCTCTATATATATTTCAGCTTGAGGTGGCTCGTTCTAGCGTGCTATACTTCAAGCTTACTCCTCTTTCTCTCTTTCCTTGCTTCCTTTCAAGTGCTCTTTTTCCTTCTCCTCTTTTATACATCCCTTAGTGAAAAGGCGAGCTTAAGAAGTCTTTGGGGGGGGGGGGGGGGGTGGTTTGGTTGAATAGGATTATGTCAAATAATCAAATATAGTGCTGAATAAATAAATAAATTAGAGATCTCAATCACACTAGTATTGAAACGTTGATTCAAACTGATTCGTAAGACAACCTTCACCTAAACAAGTTAAGTAGGACAACCTTATTTCACGAATATGATAATAATCAAAATCTTAAACTGAGCAAGAGTAAATAAAACTATTTATTACAAACATTAACCACTTTTGCATAAAAGAAATTACAATCATTAACCATTAAAGTAATAAAACCATTCACCACAACACCAAGAATTATAGTGGTTCAGTGTGTCAACAACTATTTTCAAATAGCTATACTTACTCCACTCTCAAGATTATTAACCATGTAATCTCGGCTTTCACTATGAATAAGGTTTTCACGGGGTCACCTTAAAACCTGAAACAATTGTTATTTTAACAGGCTATCACAAACAAAGAAACCCCTCACTAAGCTTTTCTGGCTTATCTCAAAAAAATCAACTCTGAGATATTCTAGCTATCTCAGAAAAACCAAATATAAATTAAAAAAGAATACTTATCTTCACCTTAGAAGAAGCTGTAGCCAAAGAACGCTTTTCTTGAATGATGAATGTTCAATGTTTAGTCCAATAGAAAAGGTCTAGGGTTCTATTTGATTTTAATTAAGTTTAAACCAAAGGCTAGCTACTTGCATTAATTCCCTTAAATCTCAATAAGAGTAAACACTCTTTTTAGAATTAGAATGACAGAGTTTTGAAATGAATGAATTAATGAAAAAGTTATAAATTTTTTTTTTAAATACCGTTTGATAGATTAACAATAAATGAGGCTTCTCTCTCTCTCTCTTGTCTTTTTAGGATTTAAAATACCTATATGGACTAAACGTCATATGATTAGAAACTTGAAGTTTTCAAAGGAGTTTGATCTTCTACTAGAATCTTTCAGTAGATTTAGCTTGGTCTTGAACTTAAGCTTGAGTTTGAAATTAATTTTGAACTTGAGCTTGAACTTGTGCTTGAACATGAGCTTGAACTTGATTATAAGCTTGACTTGACCTTGATCATGGGCTTGACTTGAACTTGATCATGGGCTTGACTTGAACATGAGCTTGACTTGAAGATCACTTTGCTAAGTTGTTTTGATAAGACGAAATTTGACAAACCAGGTGTAAAATGTGTTTTAAACATAGTTTCAAATTGGAGCTTTCTTTGGAGCTTTGGATAACAAGGTGGTGTCCTCTTAGTGTGAGGAGGTAAGGTTCACTTGTGTTCTCGCTTTCCTCCATTTGTCCCCATTTTTTTCATGTTCTCATGCCTTCTCTCTTTCTTTTCATAAGTGCTCTTTAGAGTTTTGAAGTGCGATGTGAAGTTGTGGACAACAGTGACATTTAAAGGTCAATGTGGTGCATAAAGTCGCTCTTTTTCAAGGCTTTCATTTTTCTATTTTGCTTTCTTTTCCTCCCTTCTCCACATGTACAAAATGATACTCTCATTCATGTTCATGAAGCAACATGTAAGGATTATTGTTTTCTTTTGAGAGTTTTTGTGCTATGTAAATAATGGATTGAAGGTTATTACTTGGGCCCCATATGCATTTGGGTGGACTCAAGCTTCATTTTGGACCCATTTTCATGCTTTCCTTGCTATCGTTTCCATTCTCTCTTCCCTTCTTTCTTTTCATTTTCATAAGTGATTAGGCCTATTGAGATGGAATGGCCCATATTAGATTTTTGACCTTTAAAATTCTCCATTGTGGCCCCACGGTGGCCCAAATGTCTTTTGGGGATCCTATGGACAAGACAAAATGATCCGCATTGTGCTCTTATGTTCAAATGGGCTTGGGATTTCGTATTGGGCCTGAATGAGACAAGTGACCCATCCCTCTTTAGGGATTTTGGGTTGGCTTGCTCTTTTGTGTTTATGGGCTTAAGTTCCTTGGGCCAAGATAGCTATGTTCGCTTGCCTTCTTTAGTGGGCCCTGAACAACTTTTGTGGCCCATGTCAATGTTAGGCAATGGCTTAGCTTCTTGATATGCATGTAAGGCCTAAGTAGGCTCATTTTAGTAAGATTGCTTGCTTTTATGTGAGCCACTTTTGGGCCTTGACTTGAAAATCCTGATCTCATTCGCACATGTAACCATGTGACTTTGTCGCTCCTGTTTGAAGTTGGATCATGCCTTAGTTCATAAGAAGCTCTTATAAGTGTAGGAAATGGGGCATCCTTGATTTGGATTTTCTTATGCATGGATGGGCTTGTGCCCTTGCCTTTTTCCAATGTCCCACTAATAAACCTTTGACCCTCTTATCATTTACCATGTATATACTTTTGGAAAGGATTGGTCTCATAGTGTGGCACTTGACAAAGTTCACCTTTTAGGGTGCCTCATTTTCTACCTTACGATCATTTGCATACTTATATTTGGACTTGTAACCTTAATGGGCTTTCCCCTTTCTCATTGGGTGTAATCTCATCCACACTTGCTATCTTGGAGTGGGCCATGGGTTACGCTCATATGAGGCATTTTAGGACTTGTTGTCTTGTGCAGCTTTTCCCATGTTTCAGTTTAAGTTAGTCATCCAAAGGGCAAGAAAAGGAGAAGAGATATGTTACTTACATCGACCCGCCCTTTTGTGGATATGCCGCGATGTTCTCATACTTCTGTTGGTGCGTCATCGTCGTCTTACATGAACCCTGCTTATATTCCTCATGAGGACAAGCATCTCTCTTCGAGTGCTTGCCTTGGCATTTCCCTTCCTTTCATCTGATGACGGGGAGCTCACAAGAACTAGGAGGATTGGTTCCCCGGTCCTCACCCTTGTCTCAACGCGATTTTGGAGGCCTCTACATTTGCAGACTTCATGACTCTTTGATTCCCTCAGGCTAATAAGATACTGGAAGTAGCTTTGTGTGAACATTGGTGGGACAATACTCACACATTCCCGCTACCCTTCGGTGAGTGGGGGATTACCCCACTAGACGTTTTCATGCATGTGGGACTTCCTTCCTGTGGTGTGCGCTCACTGTGAAATTGCCCTTGCAAGTGCCCTGGTTTGTCAATTAGCATGTGCGTTGAGTCAATCGGACTGCAGAGCCTCACGAGAAGATTAAGTCAAGCGTCTGCCTCAACCGGATGTGTGGAAGCTTGCCATAGCTAAATCTAAGCCTCACATCCCATGTCCCAAAATACCAGGTGAATAAAACCCTTAAAACAAGATAGACATCATAAGGTTTTTAATTGAAGAAACTTTTTCAAAAATTAAAAAATCTCTAAGTTTTCTTGTTTTGTCGATTGTATCGATACACATCTCGATATGAATGACCTGCGCTGTCGATGTTCTTGAAAGACCAATCGACAAAATCTAATGAGGACTTAATATGTCCAGCAATCGCATACATATCTGGATGGAATTATTGATGTATCGACACGTGTATCGATATCATCAAGATTTAAATCTCGAGTCCATCGAAGATGGCTCGATAATATCGGCAGGCAGATATCCGGCGCCTCTGTTTTTACTTAGGAAAATCATATATGCTTCGATATATCGGAGCTATCCTCGATACCATCAGAGTTCAAATCTCGATGATATTGGAAGGCTCGTGATAATACCGGTCATGGGCGCGTAGTCTTCCAGCAACATTTTTCAGGTGGTTTTTAACTCTGATCGGGGGTCATTCGATAGAATCGATATTCAAATATCGATGGTATCGAGGCCGGATCGATTGCATTGAGAATGGACATAAAATCCTTGGATTTATCGATGCATCGACATGACCTTCGATATCATCGGTATTTAAATTCTGATGATATCGAGTATTCCCCGATCATATCTAATGACCTGAAAAATTTCATACAAGTCTCTTTCATTTTCAAATGTCGAGAACTCGATCTTTATATCGAAAATATAGGAGTTCAAAATCTGATGGCATCGACACGAGTCTCGATTCCTTCGACCAGCTGGGAAAAGGTTTTCAATAACGTATGACATTGAGTTTGTGCCATTGAGCGGACCATCGATATGATCGAGAGTATACGCTCGATGATATTGAACTCTATCATAAATGTGACCGTTTTATATCCGTTGGAACCCTTTTGCCTATATAAAAAGAACTTGTCTTTTGTTGCTGGTAAAGAAAGAAGAGAGTGCTTTTGAGTGTTTAACCTTAAATAATTTATCCAAAGCCCTTTCTCTCAAGGGATTTCATTCTTTAATCCATTCTCATCATTGATATTCAATAGAGTGAATTGGGGAATGAACTTCCGCATTCAAGGATCCTCCAGCTACTACCTTAATGGCAAATCATTAAGCTGGGATGCCTTGAATGCATAGATGATTGGAATCGTTATATCTTCCTAATAGAAAAATATTTAGAGAGTAGGATTTCATCATAACCTTGACCCAACCCGTCGCCATATATTGGTACATCATTTGTGTTGCGGATCAAGGTAGCAGAAGATTCTTCATCAACAAGGAGGAGATCTTCGCCAACGTGCTGAATGAGACTCATCCACTTATCTGTAAGTATCTAGAGTCCAGAGGACCCTTTGATCATTCCCTATTAGGATTGGGTCTAAGGTGTTTCTCACCCTTTGAAGTCCTCAAGGAGGTCTCTGGCGGGAGTATATGTAGTGGGTGCGTTGTGTGGACCCTTGCTCTGTGGAGAGCATAAACATCTGGTTAGGGGTGAACAGTTAAAACCTTGGGTTTGAGGTGAACTGTGTAAAATCTCGGGTTTGAGGTAAACCGTGTAAAACCTCCGTTAGGGTCTTATGGAAGATCCTTTGTCAGTGTGCCTAAAAGTGGGTACGATGTGTTGACCCTTGCTCATGAGAGCATAAACAGTCAGCCTCAATGTAGGTTGTAAAGGTTGAAGGTGAACCTGATTTAAAACCTTAGGTTTGAGGTGAACCGCTGTGAAACCTCCTTAGTGAAATCCGGTACACTCAAGGGTTGAGTGTGGTTATTAGGAGTGGAGTAGACATGTCGTCGAACCACTATAAAAATGATTTTGTTTGAGATTGCTATTCTTTTATTTATGTGATTTACTTTAATATTTTTAAATATGAATATCTGAGATCATACATCACACACATACACAGTCATATCTATCATAAACTAGTTTGCATATTGTTCACTTCTTAAATAATTTGTGATTGGATCATCTACCGAGCTTGGAAGTCACTAGAATTACGTTTGAGTAATCCTAATTTGTACTTGTTGTTAGGATTAGTGTAATAGGATTTTGAATAAACCATAAAAACTTTAAAAAAGTCCTATTCACCCCCCTCTAGGACATTTTGGTATATTTCTACTTCAACTAAAGCGGTCTTCATCGCTATTTCACATCGAATGTTGAGACTCTTTCGGCCGTCACGGATGTTGACTGGATGAACCTCCTTGGTGTCATCCCTCCCAACTTGGAGTCATATTATAATTAGTTGAAACTCTGGTGGATGACCACTGCATTCACGCACATCATCCCGGAGGATGATCAGAAGACCATCTTCAAGGCTCGAGCGATGGTGATGTTCCTCCTGGGCTCTCTCATATTTTTCCATGGTAATGAGAGAATGAACCATAAGTTGATCTTTCAGCTGGAGAACATTTCCTTCCCGTACAACTGGAACGTGGCTCTCTTGGCTCATTTGTACCACGGCTTGGATAAAGTTAGCCGTGACAGTATCTCTTTGACCGGGTTTTGGTCCATCATTATCGAGGTGACTGACACTTCCTTAGTCTAACTTCTAGATCCCTTGGATGGTGTCCATGCTTACTTTTCTTTTTTGCTTGATCCTCATACCTATTTTTATGACCACTTTCCGCACCTTGCCCGACCCTTGAGGGATCATGATCCTCCCTGATGTTGTTTCATGTTGTGGCGACTGGAGAATCATTATCCCGTCCCACAAATATCAGAGGATAATTGGTGGGTTGATATTGACCGCCTCACCCAAAATGATGTACGCATTGCTCTTAGATCTCTAACTGTCATCTTCTACTTGCTCTGTTTGATGGAATGATAATTTTTTACCCTTGTGCAGTTTCGGATGATGTCGTACGCTCATCTTTGTATGTTCTCGACCTTGTTAGTCGGGATAGCTTTTGAGGCGTCACGTCAGCGTCACTTGCTTTCTGATCCTGATACTTAGATATGGTATCTAGGTGAGCGACTGTTCGGTCAGATCATTGAGGTTCTGTATGTACCTTTGTCACCACTAAAGCTGGGCAGAATCTGACCCAATCCAATCTGAACCGAAGGCCAGGATCGGGTCGGATCAAGTAGGCCCACTCAGATCTGACAGTACATCGAGTCGAGTTTGGATTAGTGGTCAATCCAGACCGATCCAATTCGCACAACATTCATTCAACACTATTTCTTGTAATGTTGTCCACTAAAGATTGGGATATACCTCATTTTTGGTTTAATACCATAAAATGATCTAGAAAGATAGATGAATTGCATAGATGAAATAAATACATCATGGTGGGGTCCATAGAGCATCGACCACCATGGTGGCGGGGGAGTAGCCAACGTCTCCTCTCAGCTGGCGCATCGAGCACCGAGTCCCTGATAGTGAAACTGTCACACTCAAAACGGAAAATCAGATTGCTTACTGAGTTACTCAGTACGATAACTCTTATCATACTGAGTAAACACTACTGGGCCCACCTTGAATACATGTAGTTTATCCACACAGTCCATCCACTTTTAAAGATCATTTTAGGTATTGAGACCAAAATTGAAGTATATCCACACCTCAACTGAACTATACCACATGAAACAGTGGAAGTATTGATTTCCACCATTGACACCTTTCTAAGGCACGCAATGATGTTTAATTTTCATCCAACCTGTTCTTAAGATCAAACAGAAATGGATAAAGGGAAAAAAAACAAATATCAACTTAATCTAAAACTTCTATGGCCCTAAGAACTTTTCAACGGTAGAAGTTCAATTCACACTGTTTATGTTGGTGTGGTTCATTTGATCTTTTGTTAGGCTTCATTTTTGGGCTAAAGTCCTAAAATTATCCGAAAAAATGGATGAACGGGTTGGATAAAATGCATGAATGAAGGTGGGCCCCACAGAGTTTACTCAGTACGCTTAGGGTACTAAGTTACTCAGTACGTACTCTGCTTCCTATCATAGACATTGTATTAATTGGAGTGATGGGTAGGTGCACCATGTACTTGATGGGTAGGTGTACTATGCACCAACTCGTGTGTTGACTTCGGCAAGTTCTATGGGTGCCATCATGAATCCAAACTGTCCTTCCATTTGGCGGGATTGTCTTAAAGCTTAAGCCAAAAAATAAGACAAATCTAAAGATCAAGTGGACCACACTGCAAAAAAAGCAGTGGGGGTTTGAACCTCTACCATCGAAACTCTTTTAGGGGTCACAGAAGTTTCGGATCAATATGAATTTTGTTTTTCCTCTTCATCAATGTAGTTGTGACCTTATTAACAGATTAAATGGAAAATAAACGCTATGGTGGGCCCTATGAATTTTTTAACAGTGAAAATCATTATCCTTGGTGTGGTCCATTGAGCTTTGGATATGATTCATTTTTTCCCTAATGCTCTAAAATGATCTTGAAAAATGGACGAACGGTATGGATATAATAAATACATCACTGTGGGGCCATGTAACTTTGATCTCCTTTGACCCGTTCGTACAACTCAGAGTGTGGGCGGTGCCTTTGCACGACACGTATGTACACAAGTTTCACCCGATTTGAACAAAGGCCAACTCGATCCGACTTGGCATCTCTGACTAAGTCGGACTCGGTTCGTATCAATCAAATCAAGATTCGGTTCGTATTGAGTTAGGCCCACTGGACTCGGTCCTGAGTCGGATCGAGTTCGGATAAAGGTTTTGACGGTACCAGATCGAGTCGAGTTGGACCTAACTTGGTCTGACTCGACTCAATGCCCACCTCTAGTCACCACCCTCGAAGTCGATCCGTTTTAGTCCCTTAGCTACGGGTAGCATTACTGGGATGCCTACATGGGATTTCACCATGTTTGTTAGAGATTATGCTTCATGGTACCGTCAGTTCGGCATGGGTCAGTCTTTCCTCCTCTCTTTTCTCCCCGATGAGCTCATTGCTATGTTGGAGGTTCGATGATGGCCCATCTGACAGATGATTTTTATGCGGGGCAGCAGGAGAGAGTCGATGACAATGACTACATGGGGCATTTGTATGGGCTTCAGCGAGCATTCAATCCTTCTTCAGCATCTCTGTATATAATTTTTCTCTTGTATTCTTTTATGAAGGATCATGTATTTGTATTTTATATGGCCTATATGGTCTTGATAAATGAAATGTACTGTTTTTACTTCAGATCTTGATCACTTAATGTATGCTCCTTGGTCTTAAGGAAGCTAATTGATGGCATGGATCATGTTTTTGCGATGCTTTGATGGTCCGGATCATTCGAGTCCACCTTGATCTTCAGTTGAGCACTATCGGGTATGACAGGTTTGTATCGAGCCCACATTTTCATGATTTGCCACTTGGATAAGGTTCTGAAAGGCCTTAAGCATATTCTAGCCAAAGTAGAGGTCCATTCGAAGTACTGGCAGAAATTAGGGTGCCTTCGGGTAATGCCACATGTCATTTTCACATACCGCGAGTCCCAAAGCCAATCCTGCGAAGGCGAGGTCAGAATGTACGGACCGGCGGCAACCTGGCTACCATCGATCTCCCGTCTGTTGAAATTCTTTGACTCATTCTGCTTCGAACAAATCCAACATTCTCCTTTTATTGGTCTCTATCACCTTCTGTCAATGAACATTTGATTCCTGCCATGAATCTTCTTCTTGTCTGTCACGCCCCAAACTGAAAATCGGATTCACAGGAATCCCGATTGCCGAATCTGGTGCCGACAGCCTCCGTAGTACCCCATTCTCGGCTCCTAGCGTCCATACGCCATATTTCGATCCGGGATGCTACAAGGAGGATTTATTTTTTTTTACATTTAATTCGTAATAAGCATAACCACAAGTATACCCAAATTACAAAGGCAACATTTTCACCACATATCCATTAATATAAACTTTGAATACAATGCTGAAAGGGAAAATACATATGTCAAAGTAAAGTCAAAGCTCCATAAGATCGCTGCATGCTACATGTTTAACACTGCTGCAACCTAACATCACCTGCACGCATCTATCATGCATAAGCTTATAGAAAGCTTAGAGGGTGGTGTAAGTGTGTGTACAAGGTAATTGCGAAGTGTTCAATATAATATCATCATCATACAATATCAGAAATGCTGGTAATCCATAAATTGTACAACATCGAAATATGTAGAAATACAGACAAGGTCATGAATTATCAGAGTAAATAGAAATACTAATAAGATCATAAATCATACGCTGATAGAATAAGCGGAAATACGGACAATTTCATGAGTCAATCAATATCAGAATGCGCAACATAGAACAGCTATACAAACGAGGAGTCATAAAGAGCCAAATATCAGATGCTGAGGATGCGATGTAATATACAAATCCTACTAAGTCCCTCTAGGCCATATAAGTGCAGAAACATAACAACCCAAAATGTCATATGCCTGTGGATGTAATGCAATATGCTATGCAAATAAAATGACCATGCTGGAGTATGAAGTCGGGATGATAGTACGTAGTATCACAGGCTACAGAGTCCACCACAAGGGACTTCTATCCAAACCAGTTCCATACCTAAATTTGGATAGTCAGACTCAACGTGGTAAACTCCTAGTCTCAGGTTAGTTGCGCGCCTAACCTAAATCCTTACCATAACAAAGGTAAACAATAATTAGTTGCGCACCACCAGCCCGAGTGGATAGTGAATGAATGAGCATGCAACTCCTACTCAATAAGTCCACATATCAGTACAGTTCCTCTCTGGGATCATCACAAGGGTTTATTACACTCCAAATGGCACTGCCGCTCTCCCTAGCCGCACAGTCTAAGTAAACATAAGAAACCTTACTATCCGCCTGGCCAATAATCTGTCAATATCTATCCGGGACGTCGATAGCGGACCCATTCAAAAGCTGGTTAAATTCAGCCTAGCAATGCCCCCTGTGCTCTGGCGGGTAAGGCCACACCCTCTCTCAACCAACCATGACACAGTGGGAGACTCGGCCTCCTGGTATTTGGCACTCGGGCGCTCATGTATCCACTCGGTCTCGACGTTGGGGCGTCCTCTAGTACCAAGAGGGTTTTAGGGACTTTCACCCAGGGCCATTTATGGCAGCCCGATGCTCAAACCAAACATTTCTGGTGTCCCATCTGGCCATCCAAGATATGCCTGTGGAGGCTACAGCCCTGATGTCGCTAGGGCGTACAGTGATCATGTCACGCAAATGCGAGATACATGAGTCACACAGTGCAATCATGCATAAATCCTGCGCATACCGTGCGCTCATGTGGGGCGACTCCGCCTATCAGGGATCCTCATGAACAACCTGCCCTATGGCATATGCAATGGTCAATCACGTCTCATAACAAATATGCAGATGATGCGTATGGGTATGTATCATGATGCTATGCTGCCATATGCTCACAATCGGTACCAGTAACCAACATCGACAATCGGCCTCGACAATGTGGACATTTAACCAACATTGTCCCCAAGGAATGGCCCACATAGAGCTAAACATATTGTGGGCCCATGGCCTCACACAAGGGCCGAATACATCAAGTGGGCCGCATCACATGGGACAGAAATACATCTCAATGGGCCTTATGCACGTCCTATTGGGCCTCGACCCATGGGCCTCTAATACATCAAAATGGGCCTCCTAGCATGGGTCTCATATATATCAAAGTGGGCTTCAATGGATGGGCCATAACTACATCAAGATGGGCCTAATCTTATGGGCCTCATATACATCAAGTGGGTCGCATCAACTGGGCCATAGCAATGGGCCTCATATAATTCCAATGGATCGCATTAAATGGTCATATACAATCTCAATCAAACGTATCCCATGGGCCTCAAATATATCATAATGGGCCTCATCATTCGGTCTAATATAGATCATAGTGGGTCGAATACACGGGCTTAATATACATCACCATGGGCCACGACCCATGGTCCTTAAATACATCATAACGGGCTACGACCCGTGGGCCTCAATATACATCAAGTGGATCGCATTAATGGGTCTCATATACATCAAATGGGCCATGTACCTGGGCCTCGAAATATATCAAGTGGGTCGCATCAACTCATGGGCCTCAAATATTAACCAGGTGGACCCCACATACATTAAGTGGGCCAAATGAGGCAGTCTATGGTTTAGCAAAATAAATGAATAACGTGGTTGAAACATATTCATCATGGTGTGACCCCACCATGCCGATGAGTGGTGTGATGAATACATACATCATGGTGGGTTCCCACAATACCCTGGACAAATGGACGGCTGGAGAACCACACACATTCAAGTGGGGTCCATGTCCTCAAGCGGAAGGACGGTTGGATATAACAATACATCCTGGTGGCCTTACGCCACTCGTCCAGATGGACAGTCGAATATGGAGCATGTACGTCAAGGTGGGTCTCACTTGCCATGGACGGGGTGGATATACAACACATCATCAGGGTGGGTCCCAGGAATAGTCTGCCCAATGACGTATGATATGATCAGTCACTTCTCACATCAGGCATACCTATGATGCGTATGATCACGAATTATGGATCTCTACTAAACATGTGTTGTGGTGATGGGCTCCGTTCATAACGAAGATGAGCTTAGGCGGTCTACACACTATAAGTATGAACCTATCATTGGACCCTAAGGAGAGTCACAATGCGGATATTTAACCAACATTGTACTTACAATATGGACATCAAACCATCATTGCTCCCAAGGCATAGTCCGCCATAAAGGTTAGCACATAAACCACGGTGGAATCACATTCAATGAGCCTTATGTACATCCCATAGGGCCTTGACCCACGGGCCTCAAATACGTCAAATGAGCCTCAACCCACGGGCCCTAATACATCACAATGGGCCTTGACCCATGGACTCTAAATACAGCACAATGGGCCGCAAACCATGGTCTCATACATATCAAAGTGGGCCTTAGTGGGCGGGCCACAAATATATTAAGATGGGCCTCAACAATGGCCTTAAAATAATCCCAGAATGGTTGGACGGTTTGGATGAAACTCATGCATCATGGTAGGTCCCATCGGGATGGAAGGCATAGATAAATCACATACCCCATGGTGGAGGTCCACACTGATGAAAGGTGTGGACACAATACATACATAAGTGGGTCCTAAGTAGGATCCACCATAATGTTTGTTTCCAACCTAACCTAGGGCCCAACATAATGTTTATTTTTCATCCAAACTGGGCCCAACATGATGTTTATTTTCCATCCAAATTGTTCATAGGATCATATGGGCCTAGGGCCCACTGTAATGTTTATTTGCAATCCAACTGTTCATAAGGTGACGTGGACCAGGGCAGGGCCCACTGCAATATTTATTTGCAATCCAATCTATTCATAAGGTGTCGTGGACCTTGGGCAGGGCCCAATGTACTGTTTATTTGAATCCAATATGTTAGCAAGGCCACGTGTACATGGGGCCACCCGTGATATTATCTACCATCCACCCCATTCATAGGGCCACACGATCAGGGAGGTGGGTCCACCGTAATGCTTATTTGCCATCAACTTGTTTATAAGGTCACACGTGAGCCCACCGTGATATAAATATATGCATATGTGAAAAGGTACAGTGCTCGAGCTGACGTCAAGCTCCCAGGAGGTTAAGCTGTGTGGGTCCCACCGTTGATATTTTCTAAACATCTAACCCCTCAGTCAGATGCACCATTCCAGCATGGGCCTAAGTCTTAAAAATCAAGTCAGTCCGTGACTTGCGTGGGCCACACCAGATACAACAGTTGAGGGCATCTACCCTCCATTAAAACATTTATAATCATTCATTAGGCCCACCTAGATGTGGTTCACAAATCCAGCCCACCCATTGTGGGTGTCTCGCCTGAATGGACGCTCATACAAAATTTCAGCCGTATCCAAATTTCAGGTAGGCCCACCAAGTGATTTTATGTGTTAGGCATGTCTTCACATGATTTTAGATGGTATGGGCCACCTGAGTTCCGCATACGGTTGATTTTTGGGTCAGGCCCCTTTTTGAAGGGGGGCCTCACAATGGACGGTGCTGATGTTTAAAATACATCATGGTGGGGTCCACAGCTGGGCCGTGAGGCCCAGCCGGTCCGGCCTTCCGTCCGCCCATGCGCAGGCAGCGCCTGCTGCATTCAGATAGCAGCAGCGCATGCTGTTCTATGTTTTTTTTTAAAAAAAATTTTTTTAAAGCAAAAACTCATGGTTTTTGATAGGTGGGGCCCACGTAAGAGAAATCAATTCCGTCCATTGACTTTCACGACTCAAGACCGTCCTAATGAGTCCAATATGCCATATGTTTTTGGCGAGTAAAATTGTAAAAAATAATTTTTTACGGTCAACACCACTATTTCCTTTGGTATGGCCTGTGGTATGGCCCGTTCAATAATTGGATTAGCCTAATATTTGGGCTCAACGTCTAACATTATCCGAAAAATAAGATGGATGGCATAGATTAGTTCGATACATTAAAGTGAGGCCTGTATAGGTGGCCCACCCTAAAGCACATATCTCCTTCACGTTTGCACACACCACGTCAGTACACGCACTCCATATTAGCCCACCCTCACGTCCAGCGTCGTCTCAGGACGCTGGACGACGTGGATGAACTCAGGCATCTAGGTGGGTCCCACACATATGTGGCCCACCATCAATAATATATATATATATATATATATATATATATATATATATATATATATATATATATATATTAGCATAGTAAATGGATTTCACCTAAAATGTGGTGGGCCACACCATTTGATGAATGGAGTGAATTTTAACATAATTTGGTAGGGCCCACATGGTTTGGACGGTTGGATAAGACATACATCAAGTGGGGTACATCCGGGTGGGTCACACATCAAACAAAAATGAAAAAGACAGGGAGAGAAGCACCCACCGATCGGCCTTCTTCTTGGACTTTCTTCTTCCATCAACGCACCCGAGAGCTCCAAAGGGTGCGATTCAACGGTCGAGATTGATTTTAGAGGGTAGGATTGGGTGGTAGGGAGTGGGCCATGCCAAGCTTCTCTCATGGAGCTTGGATGATGGACTCTCATGGGTTGCTTGTGATAATGAGAAAGAGAGAGGAGAAAGAGAGATGGGTGTGATGGGGAGTGATGGGTGGAAGGTGTACTTGTGTAAGGTGAGAGTTGACTTTTGGGGAGGGGTGGTTGTACTTGGGGATGGGTGAGTGATGGAGTGTGATGTGTACCTTAATTGATAGGATTGATGGATGAGACATTAGGTAGAGATTTTCTTAGGTTTAACAATGCACGACATTTTTTTTGAACTGAACGCAAGCCCACATCTCCTGGCCCGGGTATCGCCTCGGCGCGCGAGTCGCGGCATCGGAACCTTTGTGACAGCGCGGTCGCTAGGATACAAGTCTCGGGTTGACGGCGTGTGAATCAGGGTCGCGCGTAAATATCGATTAAGGGTCGAAGGTTGTCGAAATTCGACCCGGAAGATCGCGGAATCCTACGAAACGGTATGGACTAAGATACGGGTCTTACATTGTCTCTTTCCTTCTCTTTGCCCTTTCTTCATCTTGGCCATCCTCCTCATGGGCCACCCAAGATGGGTTATTGGGTGATATCATTACTAGAGTAAGTGGGTCCCATGCATTAGATTTTCTTTTTGACTTAGATGATGGTGAGATTCCTCCCATTGACAACTTTGATGATGCAATGATGAGGGATAATAATGATGGGTTTGAAGGAAGCTTGGAGATGGTAGTTGGGGCTGAATTAAACACCTCCATTAATGGAGGGTTTGCTGAAATTTCCACCATTGATGTGGGTGGCATTAATGAGGGGTTTGATGGTGGAGACAGGCTTGAAAGAGAGGGTATGGGTCTCATTAAGGTAGGCCATGTGGATGAGACTTTAGATGGTGAGGATGAAGCCATGATTGATGAGGAGGGGTTGATCTACCATTTGGATGGCTTGGATAGCTTGGGGACCACTTTGGATGGCTTTGATTGTGGTATGGATGGTCCGGATGTAGGATCCTTTGACTTGGTTGGTCTTGATGCAATCGCGACCATGGTAGATGGCGATGTAACTATTCTTCTGATATCCGACAGGGTGGATGTCTCGTCAGCTCTTTGGATCGGCCAAGATGATAGAGCACCAGTGGAGTCCTTGTTGTCATTACTTCCGTCGAGACTTAAACTCTTCACCTTGTCACATTCCGAATAGTGTCAAGGAACCGCCTTGTAGCATGGAGGCTCCTACTCCTCAAATGTCACTGTCTAAGCCGGGAGTTATGTCGATGCCGCGGGATTGACCACTGTCTCTTCCTTGCATGGAGCCCTTGCTTGTAAGACTACTTTGTTGCTTGTACTGGATATGATATAGTGAGGTTCGTCCTTATAGATTAGGTCACAACTTAACTACATTTGTGGTTGGAGGCTGCCACGGGACGAAGAAAGATCTTCTCTCCATTACCAGTGCTTGACGAGGGATCTTCTTGTCATATGCTAATTGGTGTGGGATACGAAAAGGTGCCCTTAGTGGCCCATCAGTAATTGCTCATGCTACTCCTTGTAGGATGACTGACTCGTATGTTGAAGGTGCTCCTTCCAATATGACTGGCTTAAATTTGGAGGGTGTGTCTTTCAATACCACTGACTCAACTGCTGGAAGAGGGGCCCGGGGTGCCCCTTGCAAGACCAATGATGCGTTCGAGCAGTCACATGATATGGCATGGATAGACCGCAGTGGAATGAAGAAGCGATCAATACTTTCCCTTTTAAAGACAATGACAATTGGACTCGTGATGAGCAGGGGTCTAAAGGATGTTGTGGTAGAGGATTCTAAAGGATATTTGTGGGAGCTACTGGTGCGGTCCTAGGGGTTGAGATGGAGATCTTTCGACCGTCAATAAGATCTTAGTTTACATGCCTTAGAGAGAAGCATCTCTCTGTCAAATGACCTCGGCTTTGATGGAACTCACAATACTCATTTCGTTGTTTTTCATCGGCAAAGGGTTTGGAGGTGATCTTGGCTGCAAAGGAGTGAGGAGTTGTTTCTGCACTAACATTGTCAGGATCTAGCTATACGTTTATGTGAGTGGAGTGAATCTCCTAAACTCCTTGTTCACCTACCAATTTTGATGGGGGTACTGGACATTTCACTTGAACTGTTGTTATTGCTGCTGATGTCGTGGTTGTGGATTTTACTGTAGTGGAGGTGATTGATACCTCTGCTGTTGATGTTAAGGACGATACTATTGGTGCTATTGTCGCCCTTGTTGAAGTGCTTGATGAGTGGCCTGAGTTGTAGCGATGATATTGGCTTGGCCAATGTTGTTGTATTTTTCGTTCCTACTTCTGATGGGTCTTCCCTTGACCTTGTTCCGTTTGGCTAGAGCAGCCAAATGAGGCCATGGGGTGATTGTTCCCGCACGTGTTACCGCTTATACTTTTTCTATAGTATGGATGACTTGAGCGAAGTTCATATAGGGATGCGAGATCAGATATTCAGAAATGCTTGGATTTGTGGAATAGACGAGAGATTTGCTCCTCGTCGTCAATCGGAGTGTGCATTCTGGCGGTCATCGCTCGATATCACCTGACATTTGCTAACAATGTCTCGTTGCCCTTTTGTCTCAAGGCTGCCAAATCTGTTCTTCAAGGAGCCATGTTGAGATTGTAAGCTAATCTATCAACAAATGCTTGCGATGGCTATTCCCATGTCTTAATTCAGTAACAATCCAGGGAAGTGTACCAGTCCAAAGCATCGCATTTCAAAGATTTTTGGAAAAGGCGAATGAGCTCTCCTTATCTCTTGTCACTCCATTTAAGTCTCCGCAGAATGCCTTGAGATGTGATCTAGGACATCCGCTACCATACTACCTTTTAAACTTGGGTACCACAAAGTTTCGAGGCACTACGCATATGGAAAGGGACATAAGTCCATGAATTTCGTTAAGGGGAGATCGACCCCTTATTGTCTATGAAGATGATTTTGTAAGCTTTGAAGCTGATTGTAAGGCCCATATCATAGTCTGTACCATTCCGTAGGATTCCACGATCATCCTAGTCGAATTCTGACAACCCTTGACTTATATCCGATGTTTGCATACAATTTTAAGCCGAATCCTGCATATCGGAGTCGACTTGACTCGAAACTTGTACCCTAGCAACTGCGTCGTCGCCGTGGTTCCAACGCCATGACTCGTGCACCAATCCGATACCCAGGCCAGGAGATTTGGGCCCGCCTTTATTCCGAAGAAACGCCTTGCGTTGCGAATTCTGAGAGAATCTTTACAATATGTCCCATCAATCAAGTTAAATACACCCTCCATACCTAGTGCTACCTCACCCTATCACAAGTACAAGTAACTATTACCTCTTTTTCCAAAGTCAACCCTCTCTCTCCTCACTCATTCCACCTTTACACAATTTTCAACCCAACCCAAGCTATTGCTGAATCCAACATTTTATAAGTTAAATTCCAATGTGTCATGACATCTAGCTTCATCGTTCTATAAGATGAAAAATTCAACCATTTTACAATCTCATTCAATATATTTAATAATGAAGGTGACCCTCATATGTAATTCACACTCTCTCTTATGTTCTCGATCGTTAGCTCAATTATTTTAAGGTCATCTTGTATAATCAAGTTTAGGATATGAGCATAATACCTAACATGAAATATTTTTCTACCAAAATACAAGTCATCAGTGACCCTAAACTGATTTTCTAAATTCATTATCACACTCTCGTTTGTAGAGGCATAGCCTAAAGTTTTTAAGGAGATTTTCTTCTCAATGCCTCAATCCATAAGACATCTGTAGATGTAGTCTGAAATCATCAACCAATGTGAGAAGGTGCAAGATAACGAAAGTTTATAATTCTTTTGCATAGCCTTCATTCGGCATCAACATAGTGGGCAGTTAGTGACATATACCTCTTTCATTGATTGGATGTCATCTACAAATTTGATATCAGGCCAATTCAGAAAACAAATTCTAACTGTCATTTCAACTTAAGCTTCTCGCTTGCATACATCTTCATGCACACTCTCTTTATTGTTGTATGGGAGACCTTCTCGCATATAGAGTTAAGACTTCTGGCTAATTCAACAAAAGAAAGACTCTCTACCATCTAAAATGGTCTTTCATTAGTAATAATAAATATGACCATTAACTCATTCACATGGTCTCTGTTATACTTATTGATGGATAATAAACCTTATGACAAACCCACTAAAGATTGGGTAGATAAAAGTGTCTCTTGCCATGAGGTCTAGCTTCTCACTTTTTTATGATACTTCGTAATGTGTTTCTTTAAAGTTAAAGTCGACCCATCTACTTGTTTAGCATATTTAACCTTGTAGTACTTGTATTGTATATTCACCGTGCTGTTTTTTAGGGTTAGTTTTTCAAAATCTTCCCACATTAGCAATCTTTTTTTGCTTTTTTTAAAATTTGTGACTATGAAGTACTAATATTAATGGGCACATCTTCATCTTTTAGACTTAATCCTTAATTATCCAAGATCATCGATGATGTAACTGACAAACGGTTAGGGTATTGAAAATTTCCTCACTAGTCATCTACTAATTGAAAGATACTAAATCAAATTAGCATTATTAATCTGACGCCTTAAAAGTTTATACTAAACCCTAAATTAGTCACTCATCCAAAATTAAATAGATTGTAATACTTTCAAATTCTCATTTAAAAGCCACGCTGAAAATACAACAGCATATCCCTATGTCTCTCAAGATAAGTTCATCTTCCATTACATTCTGATGCCAAATATCTAATCAATGTAAATATATTTGACATGAGAAATGAAAAGGAAAAAAAATATCCAGAGAGAAATGGAGAGATAAAGCATAGATCAGGCATAACCATTTAAATAGGTATATGAAAGCATATTATCTATCTAACATTGAACTATTCAATATGGGACAATTCGAGCGATTTTTATGCCTTCGAAAGTACACTATATCTATGTTTGATAACACAAAAATATTTAAATGGACATTTAATTATCTAACTCACAAGTTACAATAATATGCTAAGAAAAAAAATAATGTAATCCATAAATATTAAGCTAACTATATAATGCACAATAATAAACTAAGCAAAAAGCAATGTAATCCATACATATTAAGTTAACTATCTAATGCATAATAATAAGTAATGTAAACCATAATTCCAAAAAATTAACCACCAATTGTTTAATTCAAATAAATAAAGCAGATTAGCAATTTAAGATTTAGGGTTTAGGGATTAGGTTTTTCCGTTTAGGTCTTAGGTCTCAGGGTTTCGAATTTAGGGCTTAGGGTTTAAGGTTTAAGGATTAGGGTTTAGGGTTAGGTTTTAGGTTTAGGGTTTAGGTTTAGGGATTAGGGTTTGGGGATAGGGTTTAGGGTTTAGGATTAGGTTTTAGGCTTAGGGTTTAGTTTTAGGGATTGGGGTTTGGGGTTAAGCAGGGTTTAGATTTTATGGATTAAGTTTTAGGGTGAGGTTTTAGTGTTTAGGGATTATGGATTATAAATTAGGGTTTAGGGTTTAGGGTTAGGGTTAGGCTTTATGTTTGGGGATTAGGGTTTGGGGGGTTAGGGATTAGGGATTAGGGATTAGGGTTAGGCTTAGGCTTAGGTTTTAGCACGGGCGTACCCGAGCTAGGCTGGATGCCCGATAACGAGAGTGGCCGCATGCACCCTAGCTAGGCTAGAATCACCACAGCGAGCCCGGTCGTACCACACCCGAGTCATGCCGGACACATCAAAGCAAGCTCGGCCACAGCGCACCTGAGCCAGGTGGGACGCACTGCACCCGAGCTAGCTCGAACGCACCATAACGAGCCCCGGCTGTACTCGATCCAGCCTAGACGCACCACAGCGATCCCAGGCCACACTAGAGCCAGCCCAGGCGTACCCGAGACATCCCGGACAAATTATAATTTATTAAATTAAATTTTTGTTATAAATTACCTGTTAATCGAGCCTGACTGCAGAATTGCTACCAGACATACTCGAGCTCGAAATAGGAGGGAGTGGAGAGGAGAGAGAGTAGGAGGAGGGATAGGTGTTGATGTGTCGAATTAAGTTTCAGATCCGGTAGGTTTAGGGTAGAGAGAAAGAGAAATATTTTTTTTAATACATACTCGACAACATGGATTGAGTCGGGTTTCAAATCAGGTCGAGTCCCACTGGATCGAGTTACTGTGTAACTCAAACTCGACTCGATCGGGTTTCATACAGGTCTAAGGCTACTTGATCCGAAATCGACTCAACCATTTGGTTCGAGTCGAGTTGGGTCTGATTAAGTCGGACAAGTTGAGTCCACCGAGTCGAGTCGCCCCTTGCCCGCCTCTAGTGTAACGCCCTGAACTTTGGGACCGGGTGGATACTCAACTCCCGATGTCCCGAGTATCAATTATGCTTCGCAGAAGCGGGATTCTCTAGTTCATTTGGTCTTGCATTTGAGCATTCTTAAAATTAAAATAGACTGTGCGATATACCCTGGAATAAATACAAATGTAAAATAAGTAAATCGACTAACAAGTAAAGTCTATCCAGAGTACGGGTCTACAACTGGGCAAAATATACAGTTCCAGAGTGCAAATTATGTCAACCTTACAATCTCATTGATGTTCAAGGGTGTCCCAGATCGGCCCACCTAGCAATTGGAAATATAAAAGCTCCGCATCCAAGTCTATGTGCGCCTCCTCCAACGCATTCAACTCCATAGTGCCTCCATCTACAACAGTGTCTAATTAGTGTTTTAAAACACCATCCTAGAGTGGGAGTGAGTGATCAGCTTAGTGGTTCCATTAACTCTAAGTTACACATGTTACCAATTCCACTAGCACATGTAATTTAACACTTTTATTAATGCACGTGCATGTTATCATGAGATGATGCATGCCATCACAATCTAACACTCTCTCATAAGCGACTCTGACCCCTCATTCACGAATGTCAACACTCCCTCATTATGCGACCATAATGCCCAAGTTGCCATGACATAAACTAATACGATGCAATGAATATTTGTGTTAGTCGAGTAATTTATTAAGTTCGTTCATCGAACAAAATTGGCAAAACTGGAACACCACCACTTAGTCAATGGCCTTATCCATATCGCTAGGCCCAAGGTGGTCATAGTGGCTCTATGCTTATGATCCTTGATCCACCTGGGTTCGTCACTCCCAGCTGAACTCATACGATAAGCAAGATTATGAATAAAATTTACTCGCAATCAATACGGGGAGGCTTGTCACCCAGCGTAGGTCGATAGTGCGGGCACGATATCACTAACGATTATCAGTGGGCCTCTTAAGGGTATAAGGTGCTCCATATTCATGCAAGCATGATTGCACATGGTAGACACACATGGTGGTCGTCTATGAGGATAGTTCGGTTGACTAAGACGAACAACGGCGTAATTGGCATTGGGTGCAAGCATCTCGTGTAGTCAGACTACTATTAGTTGTTCGCGTTCAAGCTGGGGTCAATCGAACTAGTCTATGATGGCCGACCTAATCATAGTCGCCCTCATGGATCTATCGATCGTCGGGCAACTCGACTACCCAAGTAGTCTCAGTCATTCATTAACTCTAGTAAATTAACTACCACAACTATGGAGGAATGTAAATAATGAATCAGGAAATTCTACTTCATTGGGCATTTTGTCGAAGATGCAGGCTATATTATAACTAAGATAGAGATTTATGAGAGGTAAAGCAAATTAAGAGTATACACGAGTGAGCAGGAAGAAGCTTGAACAATAAATTAGAAAATTCACTTATTCTAACAGCCATTCAAACATGTAAGCTCCATTACACAATGAGAACAATTCATGGAGAGTAAACGGGTCATATGAGTGTGAGCAAGTTAGCATGCATTCATCTACTCACGACCTAAATCATTAATTATGACACAGGGTTCGAAAAATGACATCATGGGGTAATCGTCTGCATCTTGGGTTGGTACGTCGAATTTGGACTCGCTCCTAGGGTTAGGGTTTCGTATGTCAGTTACCGGTGCCCTACACCAGTACGGTGAGCTTGTAAGGGTTCATGCAATCAGCCTTCAAGGACCAAATCTCAAAGAAGGGTTCGATAATTACCTCTAATTGTATTCAGGGCAATTCCGGCAGTGAAGCACGGTCACGACTACGTCATGGGCTAGCAAGGATAGGCTAACTTCTCTAATCAACCCTCTTATCTCTCTCTCTCTCTCTCTCTCTCTCTCTTGTTGCAATTAGAAATTTTGTATGGGAGTGAGAGAGTGGGGAGTGAGGGCTATTTATATTGTCGGGATGTACACAAATAGCCCTAGTGACCCATTTTCTAATAAACTTGCCCTGAGGGAGGTTATTTTCGACTCAAAGGGGCTTCTGGGGGCCCACGGTCTTATCTACACCATGGGCAAGTGTCCCGCTATGGGATCTACATTTCATCATAATTCGGTGGCAATCAGACACTTTGATTAGCCGTGGGGACCCCACTCATGATTGACAGTCGTCAATGATCGATTGGGGCCGTGACTATATGGATATGTGCAGAAAAATATCTTTAATTTGCATCTTGAGTTTGGTTGCGATCTAATGGTTGAAAAGTTGCACCTTTGTGAAAGAGCAAGATTACTTTACTTGAGTTTCAAGCTTCAGCCTAGGGCATTGTGTATTCCAAGCACTAGGCCTTTGGCCCAAGTTGAGAAGTTCTGGGTTCTTTCTTGGTTTGCCACCCACGATGGGCGTTAAGCCCAGTGAGACGGATGATTTCCTATAATTTCGGACTTAACAGACCTATGATGCGTGGTCTATCTCAATTTTTGTTTGTCGGGGCAAATCCTGGGGGGAGTAAACCCCTGAGGATCTTTCCGGGTACTCTTTGTCCCTAGGGTTAGCTATGTTTTCTACATTACCCATCCATGATCTGTAGAAGTGGTCATTAGGCCCGAACTACCCCTTGTCCCTAGGTTTCATGTGTTTGCCCTTTCTAGTCAACCTAGTACGGTCTTGAGGCGGTTCCTCTAGTGGGCACCTTAGGATTTGGTGTGGATTTGTCTCGGACGTTACATCTTTGCTTGTGTAGGCTGATTGGGCGAGTTGACAGGGTGAGTTGACTCGCCGAGTTGACTTAAGTTCTAGGGTTTTGAGTTCCTAGGGTTTAGGGTTAAGTTGACTGGGTTGGATTGGTTGAGTTAAGGGTTTAGGATTGGGTTTCCTAGGGTTTAGACTTCTAGGTTTAGGGTTTAGGACCAAGCTGTGGTTGTCCATCCATCCATTCAAACTCAATCAGCTTATCAGCCTAAGGTGAGGTGTCTACAAACCCATAAGGTCTACATTGAGCCATGAGAAGGGACCCATAGTGTTGGAAAACCTTATTTCCATGAAACACAATTTAGGAAACATTGTTGTCCTCATTTGTTTTCAAAAAGATTTTTCAATAAAATCAGAATTGATTTTTAAATTTAATGTTTAGTAAAATGAAATATTTTCTTGCAAAAGAAAAAATTCAAGTGAGTCACTAGCATATAGTACATTACATGTATGATGCTTGAAAATGGATGGTGGTCATGTGGCATACATGGCGTATGTGGAAACTTGATGCTAAATTGTGGCATACGTGATTCATTTGAAGTTGTAGACATCCCACCTTAAGGCTGACAAGCTGATCGAATTCAATTAACTCAACTAGTCAAACTAGTCAAACCTAGTTAACTAAACCAATCAAAGTAGCCAACCCAGTCGAACTCAGTTTACTCAACCCAGTCAACCTAAAACCCTCCCCTTTGGCGAAAATTACAATCTTATCGACCAATTCAACTCTCACGATCGTGTCATATGTCAATCTCTATTATTAGCCCTTTACCCTCTTTTTAACCCTAGAATTCCAAGCAATTACTGGAAACAGGGCAGGAGGTTATAAATAGCTCCCTCCCCTTTTATTCCAAAACATCTCAGAAAATTCAAAAGACTGGAGAAGTTGAGAAGCCTTCCCGTTTAGCCCAAGCCCTTCTAATCCTTCATCAAGGACAAGAAGAGCAATAAGAAAGGAGTTCCAATCCAGGTTAGCCCAATCAAGCCCAAGCCTTAGCCACATGAGCCACTAAAACACCAATATAAGCCACTTAATCCAACCCTTGTAACAACAACGTCCACCTTCCCACCCAAGTCTCGATTAGCTTCATCTAAATCACATTAGCATTAGTCAATATCCATTCCCTTCTCAAACCCCTTACTTATCTCATTCATCAGCATTACATCTCATGCATAACATCTGTGCCCAGTTAATTCAAGTATATGGTCTATGGCTTGCCAAGTTATTGGACCCTGCCCATCAAAACTTGAGTTGATCAGCTATTTTATTGCTTCGACAAGTAGGCAAGTCAGGGTAGATTTATCTGACCCAGGCTACTACTTTGCAGCGATGGCTCATTAACACTTCAGTACACATACTACATCGCTAGAAGTTCATACGTAGCACTTTCACTCAGCTGACTCGAGTGTATGCTATGTGGCTTGCCGAGTTATTAGACCATGCCTATCAAAAACTCAAGTTGCCTGGATATTTTATTGCTTTAACAAGTAGGTGAGTCAGGTAGATTTATCTAACCTATGCTATCGCTTAGCAATGATGGTGCATTAACACAATATTACATACACATTTTTAGTGATTATGCATTAACACAATATTACATACACCTTTCCATTATTTGTGCGTAAAAATGAATCCAAATCCCTAATAGGTCTAATAATCCTATGAAGTAGAGATTACAAAAGTGTGCAGGTAGAGTGGGCGCCTGACACCTTCACTCTTTATAACCAGGGAATATTCAATCTTCAATCAACTAGGCATTTTAGGATAAAGAAACTTCGGATTATCCTTCGTAACATTTTTGCGTGATCCAGCTAACCATGGAAGCGTAGCAATTGGCTAGTAGCTACCCCATTCACACGTATCACCCCTTTCAATCACAAGAGCCTCAAAAAATTTAAAAAAAAAAAAAAAAGCACGCATGAGTGCAACCTACCCACTGTCCAGCGTCCACAAAAGTACATAAGACATAGGATGACACGAAGCACGTATTGGCTCATTTAACATGTAGTCACTTGAAGCTAGATGGCAGCAGTTGTACACCATAGCACCATTGATATATTTAGAGCTATCGAAGATGGATGATGGCACATCTAGCACATTGATATATGAGGCTCACGCAGCCACTATGCCATATGTACCCATGGGCCACGTGCCATCATCCATCTTCTCTTGCGCCCTGCCATATGTACTATCCATGATTCATGCACCCTGTGTAAAGCGTGCATGTATTACTAACCATGACTCTTGCACCGTGTAATGTACATCCTGTGTCTCTGTTCATGTGTAAAGCAGCCTGCTTTTGCTAATGTGGTACATATAGCACATTAACTCATTTTAGGCACAATGGCAAGAGAAGATGGTTGATAACACATGACACATTAGCACATGTGGCACACGAGTAAACATGCCATAGTGGCCACATGGGGGCATAACGGAAGATGGACAATTCAAGATGGATGGTAGCACATCCAGGTAAACCCATTTTTCTTTTCTAGTAATAAAATGACTTTGTCGATATAAACATGAAAAAATAAATTTATTTATATTCCGGTTGACATAAGAAGTGGGAAATGGTATTTTCCACAAAACATGGTTGACAAAAAATCCAAAGTGAGTTTCATAAGAAAGTCTTCATTTTCCTTTCGATGAATCCAAACAGGCCCTTAGCATAGTGGCACAGAAAGAAAGGACTGTGACGCCCCAGATCATTCCCAGCCACTACGGATGATTCCAGGCCGTCCCCCTATACGGTCCCACCATGGATGGACATATCGAAGTTTCTCTTCAGAGCTCGTCCCCATCCATGCAGAAGGAAAAACAGAAGGATACACGAGAAACAAACCCAAAAAACAAACAAGGGCAAACGGTGTAAGAGTTGGAATGCTCAAAAACTATCATATGACCTATTTGGGTGCCACTTAAAAATAAGTTCATCGTATCTTAGAACATCATAACTATTGCATTAGATATAATCATTTTACCAAAATGATTAAGATTAACAAAAATACGATGCAACTCATTTTCAAGCGTCACCCAAACAGGCCCTTGGATTCAAGTGTTTGGCAATGGGTACGTCCTCCACAAACAAAGCATCATTTATCAAGCAGAAACAAAACAAAATGCAAGAAAACCCTACCTGCATTACCTTCAAATGTCAGGACTAAAATGAAATAAACTGCAGAAACAAAGAAACTGAAATCCAACCATAAGGATCCAAAATCAAGTTCAGTCTAGATTGCAAATCACAAGAGGCAAAACAAAGACCACCTAGAAATCTTTCAAGTCTCCACAAAGACATCAACTCCCAAAACTTCCAGCAATGCTAGGCCGCTGGATATAATAACCCAACCAAGCAAAACAAATCTCTCAGAAAACAGTTAGATGAAAACCCCACAATCAATAACAGCTCACTAAGCCCTTTATATATATGAAAAAAAGGGCCCTTACCAAGCAAATAAAGGAATGAAATTGCCACTGGGGCAAGCCAAACTCAGTCGTTCAGCGACAATGAACCGAGCTGATCTGCAGCATCACTGCCTGCAACTTGCGCTAATCGAAGGACTTCCATGGCTTCCGCCACTTTCTTTTTCAGAGCATCAGGAGACTCTATGAGGTGGAGGACCTCCGGTTGGTCCATCTCTAGCAGCATTCCAGTGACTTTTCCTGCATGATCGTGCTCGAGGCGGTCGACAAGCGGGAATAGCTGCTCACCCAGCATCTGAAATGGGGGAATGTGAAATCTAGTGAGGAACCAAAGTACCCAATAGACAGAAGAGAAGGCAGGTAAGCAGTTGTATAACTTCCCAATTTTCAGGGTAATTGGGGTAATTCACAAATGAAGAGATTTGGACAATAACTTGGAATGTTTCCAAGAGGTTTGCTAGAAGTCACCCAGACATGTTACACTACAGTATGTTGGGACTTTCTTTGTATCTGGGGCATTTTCAAAATATCCAAACCATTTATATGATGGGTCTTATGTTGTATGGTGGATAGATGACAAATAAAAGCTCTTAAATTAAATTATTTCAAACTTTGATAATTTGGTACTTTTTCATATATGGACGGACGTTCACCATGACCTTTGAATAATCAAAAAGGGTTGAAATATTCAAATCTGAGATTTTTTTTTTCAGGAATTCCCTATCCAAGCAGAGTGATAACATGACTGGTTTATCACATTAAATGGTACCGAAATCCAACTGCTACACAACACATCTCATTGTAATATATCGAGACATATACTAGCAAAACCCTTTTTCCAATGTCCAGAAAATTTGACCAATTCAGTGAATTTCTATTTATGCTTTGAAATATTCACAAGCAACCCCTGCAAAATGAAGGAAAATATTCATACGCACATTCTTCCTTGTATGGAATACCAAGTTCTTTTATTTTTATTTTTCTCAATATCAACTTGTAGAGAGAATGTGGTAGATGGAATAAAATATCATTCAAAAGATTAACAACAACAACAACAACAACAATAATAATAAAAGTAACAAGTTAACATACCAGCCGCTGTTGGTCGGGACTGGCAGAAGCTAAAGCTGAGGCAAGTGTTGTAATGGGCACCAACTGGGGTCGTGCTGGGTCCATTTGAGCCACTGGCACTCCGGGAACATCCATTTGTAAGGGCATCATTGGACCCATTAGGCCCTGAGGTACCACAGTTGGATCAACCCCATTGCGGGCATTTGGCATGTATCTGAAACCTTGATTCGCATTACGTTGCATCAACTGAGATTTGCAAAACACAAGCAGCGAAAAGTTTTAATAAAATAGTCAATCCAATAACACGCCTGACCATCAGCAATAGGACAATATAACAACATTGGATATGAGTAGGGGAAAAAAAAAAAGACGGCCCCGCTAGAAAAAGAAAATAATGGACAACAGTATTATAAGAGAGTAGGTGGGAATAGGCATTTTATAAAATCTAATTACTATAAAATATTAATAACTGGAGGAATTAAACATGTAAAATAACATTTAGCACATCAAAAGGGGCGAGTCATGTGATACCCAAGCATCCCAAAAAAGTCAAGTTAGATGATACAACAAAATTTTGAACATACTGTGGAGTAAAAAGCTACTTTACAGAAGTAGGATGCTCCCATGTAGGATGCAAAGGTTTTTGGGGCTGATTATATGGGTGTGCGCGATGGTGATAACGTCGAGTCTGGTGAATATTCTGATAGGGAGGTGACGATGGTGAGGAGAGCCTATGCACTGCTTGTGAAGATGAAGAATGGTAGCACATGTTTGGAGGAAAGGGGTTAATTTGTGACAGGGTGGAAGTGATGGTATGTTCAGTGGTTTACAACATGCATTCAGCTGACAACAACTTTCATATGCTCCTTCAGCCGCTGAAAAAAGTAGATCTCATGGGAAAACTTAGATGATGCGAATGCGAAGCTGAAAAGACCTTCATGTGATCCTGCTTTATTTAAAAAAGAGATGATAGAGCAGAAGAAGCTGAAACAAATGTGAAGAAAAACTATAGCTTAGAAGTTTGTCAGCAGCCAAGCTATAATATCTAAACTGCAGGCAAGAAGTCTGGCAGCAGCCAAGCTATTCATACACGGGAAAATAACTCCAAATATTGCAAACTATCCCTAATAGCAAGTGATAACAGATGTAGCAGCAAAGTTAAGAGACAGAATTCGTGCACCCACAGCTTGTGAGATTAAAGAAAAATGGACAGATGTTGAGTACAGAGATGTACGGGCACATATGGCCACTTTTAGACTGATATGAAGTAGAAAATGCATATCAAGTGTGATGGTTGGACTGGTCCAACTAGACGGAGTATGATCAACATCATTGCGTACTACCACTTGGGAACGGTGTTCCAAACTGCCACATTTGATGCATCCAAGAAAATGAAAAATGCAATTTATATTTTATCTTAGGATAACATGGTAGATGAAATTGGGGAGGATAAGTGTTCTGCATATTGTTACCAAAAATGAAGCATCATATAAATCAGCTAGAAAACGTTGATGGAGAAGCAAAAACATTTATTTTGGTCACCGTGCACCACAAAATGTATCTACCTTATACCAGAAGATATTTGAAAGAAGAAAAATGTTGCAAAATTAGTTGAAAATGTGAGGCAAGTCCACGTTCATCTATAATCATAACCAAATAATCACTATAAAGAGGAAGTTCACAAAATGTGAGAGCTATATAGACCTATGGAAACTCAATTTGCTAAAATTTTATTGCCCTCGTGAGTCTATATGAGCATTGAGAGTTGCACTAGATATTTGGTTGCCAAGAGTGGCTCGATAATAATGTTTTAAATAGCTATGCTTGTAGCGTATAGATTACACTGCAGGGAGTAGCTAAGCCTTGATGCTATGTAGCTCATGAAAATCGCTTAAGCCACGTGTAGCTATGTAGCATGTAGCTTATGCTAGGTGGTGTAGTTTAGTCTTAACGCTCTGTAGCTCGTAAAAATAGCCAAAGTCACATGTAACCTATACTACATAATAATTTCCATATGCCACAGACTACATAGACTACGTTACACACTGCGTAGCTCTCATTACAAGTAATTTTCTGACCACAATATTAGATCGATTAATATTTTTAATTATTTTATTTTCAATACTTTTAGAAAAATAATATAAGTAACAATATTAAATCAGTTCTGTAACTCTTTCTTTACCTTTATACTCAATCATTGCCCCATCCTATTACTTTAGGTTGCATTTAGTTACACCAAATATCATGAAACTTTGTTAAATTTCATTATTAATAAAACTAATTTGGTGCAAAATATCATGAAATCAGTGCGACCAAGTGCAACCTTGATTAAAATCTAGAAGTAGTGTGTAGCTTATGCTATACACTGTAAAATCTAGTAGTAGCATGTAGCTTATACTACACACTGTGAAGCTACGACTCACGCTTAAAAGGGATGAACACTATGCTACACGCTATTTGCTATTTAAAACACTACTTAACATAAAGCATGAGCAAAAGACATCAAAGATACTAGTTAAGGTTACTGAGATCATAAGAAACAATAAATATTGGGGAAAAAAAGTCTATGATGAAAGTAATAGAACCACTGACGGGAGTCCTTCATCTTGTAGAATCCGGCGAGATACCTACCATGGGCTTTCTCTATGAAGCCATGGATAAAGCAAAGCTTGCTATTCATCATGACTGTGAGAACTATAAAGATTACTGCCAGATGATTGATAAACATTGGACAAATCAGCTTCACCAAGACCTTCATGCAGCAAAGAAGTAATGCACAGTAACTAATACTCTAGCAATGCCTAATGCACATTCATTACACATTAATTATTAAGTTATTTTATGATATAATTATTAGAGCCCTTTATTACTTTCATTACTGTAATGTGGGCTACTATCTAAATCCAAGATTTAGGTATGCTTCATAAATTGTTGAGGATAAAGAAGTTTGTGTTGGGTAGAAAAATGTGATAAAGGGATTTACACCAGGCGTTAAACGAAGTGAGTTCAACCTTCAATTATTGGTCATCATTTGTTCATTGCGTACATTTTTTTAACAATAAGAATGTTTTGGTGTATTGTCCACAGATGGAAATACATGGACTTTGCCAAGGCATCTTCTAAGATCCACTTATAAAAGGGCAATTTTTTATATACTACCAGAGAAGAAGTTGATGTTTTATTTTATTTTTTGAAGGATGAAGCTGATGTTTTATTACTATTACATAAACGTAATAATTGTTTAATCAGTGGTGCAAAGTGGTGCATTCAATAGTATTACTATAGTCTGCACAACATGATTTTTTTTTCTATTTAGTTGATTGGCTTATAGAAAAGATTCATGTACCGGCCACAATTAGTTAGGATAAGGCCTAAATAATGATATAGGCAATTGGGTGGCTTCATTTAATAGTAGAAGTTTTGAACCAAAGAATTTCCTCTAGTAATGAGAGGAACTGGAGCTAGTTTGCACTAATTCATTCAAAGCAGAGAGGAATAAATTGGAACCTAAGACATTAGCTTGGATCGTGAACATACATTAGATTACGAAATGCGAAGCGTGTACCGAGTGGATTCAAGAAGGCGACTTTCATCCTATAAACTAGGACTACATTTACCATGAAGATGGCCCACATTTATATTGGTTGGAGCAAATGGAGGAAAAAAAAAAAAAAAAGTTAAAAAAAAGATAGTGAGGAAGTTGAGGTGCGCAACCCAACATTACTCACAATTCAACCAGAGAGTTGAGCAACTTATTTGGAGAGGGTAGCTGAAGATTTGACTAACAAAAAGAGTAATAGTGAAACCGAGACGGGTGATGATGATGATGCTCCTAGTCCTACTGATGTCATTCAGCAAATAGGGGTACAGTTGTCCACACAGTTGGAGGCCGATGAGCATTTGACAGAGTAGAGGCCAGACTCATAAGTGTAGCGAGAAGAGCATAATGCTGAGGCTAGAATCACTGACACTGGAGGAGATGGGGGCATCAACTCTGAACAGTCTAGGGAGCCTCTTGAGGCACTTTCTTGTCAGTCTGGTCTTGGATATGTTCCACATAGAGCAGGATATGGGGGATTAAATATCCAGATCTGGATCCACATCACTAAACACAATTACAAACTCAACATCATTTATGACTATGAGTGCACTTCATAGTTCAACCTATACAATTATGCTATGGTTGTTTGTGGTAAAATAATTACATAATTATAAATATATGATTGTTTCATCATTAAATTCATGCTCATAAAATCTTTACTTGTATTGAATCATTGATATTTAGATATTTAGAAAATTAAATATATTAATTTTAAATCAGCCTAAGCCTCTCATTGATATTTAGAAAATTAAACATAGGAATTTTGGAATCAGCATAAGCCTCTCAGATTACATTCTTACCAAGAAATGACCTGTCGGCCGTTACATCATCATAAACATATTCAAAATGAGAAAAGAACACATTTGGAATCCTCTCACTTTTGATTTTTTTTTCCTAATATTTCCGCTCATTTTTTCAACAACAACAAAAAAAAGGACCGTTACAGCCTAAAACATAACAGCTCAACGGCCAGCCGTTACCATCTTGATGACCATCAAAGTTCAATTATATATATATATATATCCGACATTTACCCCTATACATCTCTCCTTCAGCTCCTGGTTAAGTCCACTTGACGCAGCAAATGGTAGATGTCACTCTAGAATACTAGGAATCAACCTAGAGAAGCAATGAACAAGACAGGCCGCTCGATAGCTTCTCGCTAGCCTTATCTAACTTAATTTTTCAAATTACAACTTGCAAAAGACAAAACTAAAAAGGAACTTCAACCAACCGGACTAGGACTATAATTGAAACAAATCCAAAGATATTAGACCCTGAACACAGTATTGAAGCATACTATTATTAACAAGTGTTGCCACATGGGGTCCACCAAAGGGCTTGCTCACTATACTAGTGGAGTTGTATAAATCTCTATCTTGGAGCCCAGTCTGATCAGCCAACAAGTCCAGGGCAACTGTCCTGATTGGATAGTGCTCAGGGTCCAGATTACGAGTCAGGAAGACATTCGGCTCACCAAGTTGGCCCTTCTCTGATACATTTTAGTGATCGGTGGCCTCAAGCATCATCACTTATAGAGTTTAGATGATAATTTGAAATCTTTATAAAGATAAGCATCAACACTTGGCGAGCGATTATATGATCCTCAGCCATGGCTATGTGATGAAGCCTTGTACAAGTGGGGCACATGGTTTGGGATCCAATTCGAAGCTGTTGATCTCATGGTTAACAGTGGCAAGATCATGCCCCAAAAATAAATGGGAGACCTACTCGAAAAAATACAGCAACTATTCATATTCAACTGAAAAAGGCCAAAGATCGCATGGCAAGGATCTTCAAAGGTGATGACCCACTTGTACAACTACGTATTCTTCTCTCAAGGATCATATGATATTCCTCTATATCTAAATCCTACCCTTGGAGTGCTCACCTATTCAGATTCCCCCTTGATGCATCCACAACCTTTATTCCCTCTCCTCCCAAATACACCACCACCATCTTCAGACTTACTCTCAACAATTTGGGTTGGCTTTTAAAAGGCAAATCCCAAAAGGAATTCATAATTGGCTGCACACCTAACATCAAGCTTCATCTTTTACCCATTCTCTTGGAACCAGCCATTGAAAACGCTTGTATTAACACCACTCGCATGCCAACACACTTCACCCAGCCTGACTATTTGTCTATTACATGCAGGCTCCAAAAGGAGAGCAAGCAAAGTAGGGTAATGGAGAGGTGGTTGGCTGCAGAAGCATGAAGCACCTAAACAGTCATGCTTAAGGAATTGGCTACCAAAAAACAAAAAGAGAAGTGGGAATCCACTGATAAATAAGTTCCAACACCACTTACATTCTGACAACTATTATGTGCTGCCAACAAAGGGGGATTTGTTAACAGTTCATTTCTAGAGTATCCAGTACCAGATTAGCCCACCACGCACGGACTCCCCAGTATAAGAAAAAAAAAATGGTGAGATTTTCCACAGAATCCCTCTTTTCAATACAATCCCATTTTGGAAGAGCCCCAATCCAACTTCTGATGACTTAAGCTAACTTCTCCACAAAGGCCTAGGTATGAAGACAAAGAAAGAAAAAATAAACAGATAATAGACAAGGCCCATGCATTAAGAGAAGAAAAAAAATAGTAAACAGATAATAGATGTAAGTACAAACATGGAACAATCCTAACAATTAGAGAAACAATTCTGCAGAAGACAAAATTGCAATGGAAGGGAAGTGGTAGGATATGAACTAAGAAGGGTTAGCCGTGGTTCCAAAGGCCGCAATTAGATACACAGAAATAAATTTGGGGTTTAGAGGATCCATCATAACCAATCCTTCCAGTAACGGATACTGGGTTGCCAAATTTTCTACCAAGGCTGCAACTAAGACACAAGGTGCCAGACATACACTGATCGTGGAAACTGCACATCCAATGCACCAGCATCCATATGCATGATATGACAATATTGAAAGAGATGTCTTTCAATGTTGTCCAATGGAGAACAAGAACTGTGCCAGTTAGGATTCGGTGCAAGTTGAAGTCTCTAAAAGGGGGCAAGAGGAAGACCCAAAAGGACGTGAGAGGAGGTCGTAAGAAAAGACTTGATTTTGATGACCTATGGTCTAACAAAAGTTATGCCTTTGATAGAATGGAATGGTGGAAAAGAATTCATGTAGCTGACCCCAATTTGTTAGGATTAGGCTTAAATGATGATGTTGATGATATATATACATATATATAGTCGTGGTCTCCTACACAATTTTATTTGCACACCTCCTCGTAAAGGATAGATTTCCAAAAAGACGAAACTCTGGTGTTAGGACGCGGATTGCTGCATAAAATTCCTAGGATGGGAACCTAGGTGGGGCCCTCAGTGATTTTTATTAGAAATTCAACCCGTCCATTCAGTTTTCCAACTTGTTTTAGGAGATGAGACAAAAAATGGGGTGGACCAAAACTCGGGTGGGCTATACGAGAGGAAACAGTGGGGATTATACGACGACCATTGAAACATTTGTATAGCCATAGAAGTCTTCTAACAAGCTAAGTTTTTTGTATTTTCAGTTCATCCCAGTGGGAATGACTTATAAATGGTTGGGATGGCATGTAAACATCAAGGTAGATCCCAAGAAGGTTTCAATGGTGGGCATTTCTTTAACCACTTTTTTCCCAACATGCAGCCCACTTGATTTCTGAATCTACCTCATATTTTGTCTCATGTCCTAAATTGAGCTGTCAAAAATGATGGACGGGGTGAATTTCTTACAAACATCACCGGTGGCCCCACCTAGCCTTCCAACAAAGTAACTTTGTTCATAAGCTTTTTGGACGCAATCTGCGTACGGATTCTCTCCACACTATTAGCGGATTGCGTGGTGTAACCTCCTTGGTTTGTTGACGTAACCAAGTTCTATGGGGCCCTCCATCATGTATGTGTTATATTGAAACCATCCATCTATTTTGCCAGATAACTTTAGCGCATGAGTCCAAAAATGAGGCACATGTAAAGCTAAAGTTGACCATACCATAGAAGTGGAGATTGAATGCCTACCATTGAAAACTTCTTGGGGGCCATAGAAGTTTTCGATTAGGCTGACATTTGTGTTCTCCCTTCACAGTCTGTGTGACCTTATGAACAGGTTTTGATAGCAAATAAACATCATGTCATGACCTAGGAGGGTTTCAACTTGTTGTGGTCACTTGAGCATTGGATCTATCTCATTTATGGGTTCATGCGCAAAAATGATCTCGCCAAATGGATGGATGGTTCGGATATAACACATAGATACTGGTGGGGCCCACAGAACTTGGTGATGGCAACACACCAAGGAGGTCTCTGGTGTGGCACACCACACAATCAGCTTCCAATTGGGAGCTGATTGGGTGCAGCGCCTGCCTCACCCAAGACGGTGCAACCCTTATTGTGGGAGCCAGCTTGATGCATGCATTCTATATCCACGTTGTCCATCTATTTTTCCATATTATTTTAGGGCATGAGCCGAAAAATGAAGCAAATATAAACCTCAAGTGGACCATACCACATGAAACAATGGTGATTGGTCATTAAAAACTTATTATGGGCTACGAAACTTTTAGATCAGGCTGATATTTGGTTTTTTTTTTTTTTTTCACTTCATCCAAGTTTATAAAACATTATCAATGGGTTATGGAAAATAAACATTAAGGAAACGTTAATATGGGCCCTAGGAAGTTTTTTATGGTTGAGCATTCAATCTCCACTATTTCCTATGGTATGGTCCACCTAAGATTAGGATGTCATTCATTTCGGGGCTCATGCCCTAAAATGATCTGGAAAATCGTGTGGACAGCTTAGCTGTAGAATAAATACATCAAGGTGGGCCCCACACGTAAGGGTCGCACCCTCTTCGTTCCGGATGAAGCTGCACCAAATCCACTCCCCTTCCAATTGAGGGAGAGAGCCTCTACATGGATTGTATTCAAAAGGCTTTCCCACACACTATAAAGATAGATGGGGCCCATTGTGATGTTTGTAAGAAACCCACCCGTCCATCCATTTTGCCAACTCATTTTAGGACATGAAACAAAATATGAGGTGGATCCAAAACTCAAGTATGCCGCACGACAGGAAAAAGTGGTGAAAGAAATGCCCACCGTTGAAACCTTCCTGGCGTCCACATTGAAGTGTATATGTCATCCAAACGGTTTATAAGGTCATTACCATGGGGATGAACTGAGAATATAAAAAATGTATCATATAGAAGATAGAAGACTTCTATGGCCATATAAATGTTTCAATGCTGGTAGTTTAATCCCTACTATTTCCTCTTGTATGGCCCACCGAAGTTTTTCAATCTACCTAGTTTTTTGTCTCCTCTACTAAAATAAGATGGAGAAACGGATGGACGAGTTGGATTTCTCACAAACATTACAGAGGGACCAAGCTAGCTTCCCCGCACACTAACAACCTGCGTTAATCTGCGTCTCAACACGGGAGTGCACAAGTAGTCTTTGTGCACCAGTTCACCGGAGACCACAACTATATATATAGGGAAAGGGTACTATGAGGTCGAGCTTTATGGGCCCCACCGTGATGCACGAGGGATCAATACCATTAATCAGGTGCACCCTTCCATGGTGAGCCATGGGCCTAAAATCAGGCCAATCCATGACTTAGCCACAGACAACGATTGAGAGTGGATGCTCGCCCACTGAAACATTCCTGATTGTATATACGGTACAATGAGATGTGGTTTAGACATCCAGGCCATCCATTGTGTGTCCCACTTGGAACAGGGGTCAACCCAAATTTTAGGCCATTTCAAAACTTAGATGGACCCCACCAAGTGCTTTTAGATGTTTTAGGCATGATTTCCCATGGTTATGGTATGGTCCACCTGAGTTTTAGATACGGATGATTTTTGGCACATCCCATGGCCTAAAGGGGACCAACCAAATGCACAGCATTGATGCCCATCACACATCAAGGGGGGGCCCATGGAGCTAGACCTCATGGAAAGCTCCCGCGAGGTCGACCTCATAGTGTGTGTGTGTATTAATTCATTCTAAGTATGAGAGAGCAATAAAATGTATTTAGATAAATAGAAGCACGACATAGTCACATAAAAACACTACAAAAAAGAAGAACAAGGGTAAGCTAAGTTTTCATCCTAAAAGATACGGCTTAAATGATATATATATATATATATATATATATATATATATATATATATATATATATAGTGAAATGCTCACCTGGGAACCGGGTCTCACGAAAATTCGTGAGCACTTTTTTATGCTTTTGATGTGTGATGTGAGCCCAAAATCTGAACGATCCACGTAATATAACACCACATGAAACCTCTAGGGCCCAACTTTCAGCCTGATCCAACACTCTGGTGGGCCATGGAAAAAGGGAACAGTTACCTCCCTTGATTTGCCTCTCTTTTTTATGGCCCACCAGAGTTTTGGATTGGACTAAAAGTTGGGCCCTGAGGATTTCATGGGGTGCCACATCACATGGAGCGTTCAGATTTTGTGCCCATGATGTGTGCAAAGGTGTGCAGGACTCTAGACACACACACACATGTATCTGTGTGTGGATGAGTAGCTGCCAAGTCCAACTGGTTGATCTATAAATTATAGTCCGCCCAGCAGATAACTTCCAACCTATGATGTGCATGCAACGTCCAACCCATCTCTAATAGGTTGGCCCTATCACGAGGACCGCCTTCAGCAAAATCAGCCACATCGACTTTTCAAGTGAACCACGCTTGTAATTTGATATTTATTAACAGCTAGAAATTGTTTCCTATGTTGTGGTCCGCCCACTGAGTAGATGTCATGTTGGCATGTTGTCGATTTTTTAACCAGGCGATCCTCATGGTTGGGCCAACCTATTCAGGGGGTTGGATGCCACATGCTCTTAACTGGATGGAAGTTATCAGCCGGGTGGACCATAACTTGTGGTCCAACTGGTTGGACTTGAGAGCATATATAAGTGCTAATTCATTGAAGTATGAGAGAGCAATAAAATGTATTAAGATAAATAGAAACATGACAGAGCCACATAAAAACACAACAGCAAAAAGAAGAAAGAGGGTAGGCTAACTTTCCATCCTAAAAGCAAAGTCACAAGTTTGCCACAACAATATTTGAAACAACCTGACAAACAGCCATCACTTTGACAAATAATTGTCTTCACAGCTCTAGCTATACTTCAGAATCTGAAGAACCATTTACATCGTGTCTTACGTCAACTTGATAGGCATGGTCTTCAGGCCGAGTCCTATTCGTATACCAATAATAAACAAGAACTACAAGAAATTGATGCAATTTTGCTCTCAGAACCTAAAAACAGCCTCACAATGGAAGTTTATTATCGTCTACTTAGAAGTTCAAGCTCCTATTGAGTAACATGAAGTACGAGGGATATGCCTCAAAAAGAAAAAAAAAAATGAAAGAAAGAAAGAAAGAAGAAACCCTGCTCATCTTGAGCCCTTAATTATAGATACGGGGAATGGATGCAGGAATAAATAGGCCTGCATACGGCACTACACTTGAATTATGCCCCGCCCATCACGATCGAGAGAAGCTCCTACTCGAAGCTGTTTACCTCCTTCCTATATTCGAGAGGTCAACTCCCTTGCGTCACCATAATGATAAGCCATACTACTCATTGTGAGAAAAAAGAGAACGAAACAAATGAACGAATGTGCTTTCAAAATGAGGGAAAAAAACTAATAATAAAAATTGGGGAAGGGGGGGAGTAATTGCACCTGTTGTTGTTGTATCTGCTGCGGGGTCCCACCTCGTCTTACACCCATCCGCTGTCCAGGCTGTCCTTGCCTCTGAACAGGGTAAGGCATTAAAAAGTTCGGGGCAACACCAGGTCGCATACCAGGCAACATCTGCTGCTGGAAGCCATACCCAGCATGTTGAGGTGGAATCAGACCAGGGTTACCTTGGCCAAAGTAGAGCTGTTGTGGGGCAAGCCTTGGTGCAGCAGGATGGAATCCAGGCAAACTCGAGGGCATTGCAGGTGACATTGCTCCCGGAGCTCTAAGCTGAGCAAAATGTGCCTGCAAAATCCAACCTCAAAGGATCAATTCTCAATGGCAGCAGTAGTTAAAGAAAAGTGTTTACAAGCACATTTAAATGGAAGCAAATGTGAAACCTGTAAAACAAAAGATCACTTGGATTGAGAAAACTGATAGGTAAAAACACAACATCCACTTTGATGCATAAACTTGCACTTATAGTTCGTATACTGGTAGAGAAGTTTATCAAGTGATTGATAGTCAAATCAAGTACGCACCTGCAGCCTTGCCTTTCTTTCTTCTTTACGTTGAGCCACAGCGACATACAGAGGCTTCCTTCCAATCATTTTCCCATTCATTTCATTTACCTGAAAAGCATTTGATGTTATTAAAGTAAAACAATGATGAAAATAAAAAGATAATGGACCGGTAAAAGTCAGTTTCAAGAAGGGAAAAGAAAAAAGAAGGTAATAGCAAAATCAGTGAACTGACAGCTCTGTTAGCTTCTTCTGGGGTAGAAAATGCCACAAAGCCAGATCCCCTGCTCTGTCCCACAGGATCAAGCATGACCTAAGAAAGCAAATCAATTTGCACATGGATTTATTCAAGTTTCAATAAAGAAATCCAGATGTTTCCGTTGGTGTAATGCATACCTTACAAGATGTTATATTGCCAAATTCAGCAAACAACTCCTTTAGTTTTTCATCATCGATGTTATCATCAAGATTTTTCAGATATAAATTAGCTCCCTGTAGTTTTTCCAATCTACCAATTCTTTCCTGTTCGTATTTGGCCTTCAACTCAGCCTCTCTTTCCGATTTTCGTTGGGCCTTCCCTACGTACCAAATTTTATCATCATTAAAAGTGCTACCATTCAGATTCTCAACTGCAGCAGCAGCATCATCTGGGTTCTGAAAATTTACAAAACCAAATCCTCTAGAATTTCCATTTGCATCCCGCATAATAACTGCACTAGTAATTGGACCAAATTTACCAAAAACATTCTTAAGGTCCTCGTCAGTAGTTGTTTCAGACAAATTTTTTACATATACATTAGTGAATTTTGGTGATCCGTTTGCTCGATCTTTTTCTTGACGACGAACAAAAAGGCCAACATAGACCTGTTTATCATTTATCAACATCCCATTCAGCCGTTTAATGGCATTTTGTGCAGCTTCCTCCTGTTCAAACTGTACAAACCCATATCCTTTTGACTGACCATTGCTATCAGTGGCCACCTTGCAAGAAAGGACAGTACCAAAGGCAGCAAAAGTATCATGCAATGCCTTGTTGTCTATTGATGTGTCCAAGTTCTTAATAAACACATTAGCAAATCCACTTTTCCGGATGCTAGGGTCCCGATGTGAGAACATTATCCTGATCGGTTTGCCATTGATAGGAGTAAAATTCAAAACCTCCAAGGCATTACTAGCTGCAATTACAATGCAAAAGATCAGGTCCAAAACCATCTAAATATGCTTGAAAATTTATTCAATTTTGAAGTATATTTAATAGGAACTGTAAACATCATCATTTCAAGTACAACATTTTCAAAAAGAGTACTAAACCAGCTAACAGTATGTTCAAACCTTTCAAACAACCAAACCACCAAAGCACTTAAAATATTGATGACACATTTTTTGAGCAAAATGTTACAAATATATCTGAATTAATAATACTCATTAGAATTCTTTATACTTACCTTTGTGGAGACGAAGGCATTCAATAACAGTAACCATAACAGCCAGCCTTACACCGGTTACAATACAGGCTGTTATGGCCCTGCAGCAGTCGATTTTTTTTTAAGGAATAGATGTATAGGCCCTGTATCAGCCCATTATGGGCCATTTTTTTCCGAATCACCCATTACAGCCTTGTATCAAGTAACACCACCACCATTACAATTATGCTACAGCCCTAACATAACTGTTTTTTTATACCATGGTGGAGACAATACAGATCAAAAGACTATCAGTTTAAAAGTACGCAGCATCTACATCAAACACTAGACAGAAAAAGGGGGATAAAGGGGAAGAATAAAAACTCACATAATAAGTTAATTTAGGGTGCGTCTGGTTATACACCCAATATAATGATATTTCATGATGAACCAGCCTAAGCTAGTGCAAAATATTGTGAAATTTCATGATACTTGATGCAACAAAACACACCCTTAACAACTACAAAAGAAAAAAGAAAAAAGAAAAAAAGTTGACATGGAATTTTCCTTGCCCTTGGAAAGCAACTTGCAAATGTCTACCAAAAGCACTCGAACATTCTTCCATTCGATAAATCTTTGGATGCAGCTTGGCATACTTCCTCAATGTCTAAATAGCAAAACACTACCAAGAAATACAATGGCAGAAAATCTTTTACATGCATAATATAATATTATCTTTAGTGGGGAGAAAAATGAAAATGATCTGAACAGGGAAGGACTTGGCTACCCAAGATTTCGACTTTCAGTTGCAACCATTTAAATATGACAAAAACCAGAATGTCTCAGGAGGTATATTTAGTTATTGGCCATGCTGCCATGCATTGTATTCCAGCATATGCAGTCAGGTGTACTGATTTCAAAAGGTATATGTTGAATTGGATTTATGTAATCCAAAGTAACAGGCCTTCCAAACAAGAAACTGATGGACTGATCTTATTGGACATGATGTAGGTCAAAAATCACACAAACTGAACTTGTGACATATAGTTGTGAGAAATGGCCCAGATCTTCAAGTCTGGAGAATCCTAGCTAGCCACATTGCAGGAGGCATAATTTGAGCTCATATATCCATTTAGAGCAATCTGTGGCTTGTTCAGGAGGTCTTTCCAGATCTACAAGGTTTTTGTTATCAATAAGGACTATGCTATGTCCATATGTTTTGTGACATCCTGTCATTAGGCCTGAAAATATTAGTGACAAACATTCCTGACAGTTTTGTGTTTTTAGGTTTTAGTGTATTCTAGTTTTTTATATATCCAGTGGCTAAGATCAAAAGTTAGTAAGTACGACAATTTTGTCATCTTTATGAGGGAAAGATGCTCTTCCTGCAATTAGGTATTCTGCACACCTCCAGCATGTGTTGCTAGGTTTTCAAATGGTTGCCCTTTTTCTTCTCTCTTTTTCTTGTTGTCAACAACTAACGAAATTTTATCAAAACAAAGAGCAAGACCAATAAAAGAACAAGCAGCATGGTCAAGATAGAATACACCACACATAAACTCCTTGGGATGAATGAAAAGGGATCATTGATCTCTAAAGGACCTAAACACAGTAGTCATATCCCCAACCACCCCCAAACTGCTCTTTATAACACCCACCACAGGCACTAAGGCCACTAGCCTAGGTCCTTGCAGGAGGTTTCAACCAGGTCTCCCACTGCGAAACCTATACTCTGACTAGGATTAGTGTATTAAACCCTCACTTCGTAAACTACCAATTTCATTGTGCACCCAGGAACTTTTGTCCCACATCCAAATTTTCTTAGAGCAAGTTCTTTGCATGGGGAAAGAACAAGTGATCTAGAATATCACTGAATGCTTCAACAAGGTAAGTCCAGATTTGCAGTCACTTAAAAAATAAATAAATGACTGACCTATAAATAAAGTAAATGAAAACTCCAGACAAAGGCCTTCCTACGTGGCAAGCCCCTTTCCTTTTTATCGCATTTTTTAGGGTACTCTGAGAAATTAAGAACTTATTTTTTCTCCTCTGAAGGAGAAAATTACAAATATCTCTGAATGCTTCAACAGGGTAAGTCCAGATTTGCAGTCATTAAAAAAAAGTAAATGACTGACCTATAAATACAGTAAATGAAAACTGCTTCGGACAAAGGCCTTCCTACATGGCAAGCCCCTTCCTTTTTATCACATTTTTTAGGGAACTATGAGAAATTAGGAACTTATTTCTTCTCCTCTGAAGGCAGTAAACCAAATAATTTTGATTCAGTGAGCGGCCACTCATGAAAAGGGCGTGGAGTACATCCAAGAAAATGTCTTTACTAAAAACTTATCATAGATTTATGCCACTCATTAAGGAGGATACATTGTAAGAATGCCAACCAAAAATGAATTTGGACCACACATCAGGCATGTCAAACATGTATGACAAAGAATGGTCAATTAGAAAATACAAATCCAACAGTAGGAGTTCAGCATAAAGTATGGCTAACTTGAGGAGCATGCTGCCCTGATTTTTGGTGCATGGCATGCTTACAATGCTTCCAACCTGATGAATGGCCTGGATCTATGACATGTGTGCATATGCACGGATCTCTGACACATTCTGCCCCCTCATGTGAGGGGCCACTCACTCAATGCCAACTTCTACTAGAAGAAAAATAATAAATAAAAAACTCTTGGTGATGCAACTATGCGTGTCAACAGGCCAAATGGGCCCAATGGGTAACTAAACTTCATCCAACATAGACCAGGTATGGGTGTAGCTAATCAGGTGTGGTTGCAGGTACTTTCCAGACCAATTAAAATACGATCCAGGTGTGGATATACCCCAACCACACCTGAACAACTGATACCGGCTGAAATATTCCATCAGTTAGTACTATTTTTTAGGTCACAAGAAATCCAGCAGTTATCTACAATTTTACTTCAACTCTATATATATATATAAAAACACACAATAATGTTAAAAATAAAAAACTAAATAACACCAACAGCAACAAGTTTAGCATTTGGATGACCAGGTAATCAGATGTGAAGTTTATCCCGCATCACTGTCCATCAGTTTTTAGGCGTTTCACTGCTCTGAGAATGCAGCAAAACTGATGATAAAGCAGCTAAAATTATTGTATTGAATAAATTCCTAATCCATTCTCTATCGATATACAGGATCCCCTCATGTCAGACAATTACCCAAACACATCCTAAAAAGTTGTTTTTTTAAACAAACTGCTTAAAGCATAAAGATAAATACTTTCACAATGAAAATAGATGAAACCATGGAACAAATCACGTACAGAAAATGAAACATATAACAAGATTGAACACTTATCATTGGTAATGGAAAATGTTTTTAAATAAGTAATAAACGGAGAATGCTACAATATCGAAATCCAAGGCAACATTAGTGTTTTGAGTTTACAACGTAAGGGACTGTCAGTAACAAATCTACATTAATCCAAACAGTCCAAGTCGATGGCCCATTCAAGGATGGAAACCAGCCCAAAACAATTACACTTACCAAACGTTCTCACCACCCAATCGGTGGCCATGAAATGGACAGTCGAGAAGAAAACGACCAAACGCCCAAATTTGAAACACAGATGGCAAAATCATCTGATCAGTGTGTCTTTTAGGCCATGCTCCATGGACAACATGCCTCACCATGTTTTTTTTTGGCTAGAAGCACCACACGTACACAACACGCTGCTACCTTATGCTGTGAAAATAGCCAAAAGCCCAAATTCTAAACTCGACTGACGAGAATCATCTGATCAGTGTGTTTTTTAAGGCCATACTCCATGTATAACATGCCCCACTATTTCGACGGCCAGAATCAACACACGTACGCAACGCAGTCCAACAGCCCAAAATCCACAAATCTTCAACTCCCCAAACCCTAGATTAATTTGAAACCCTAAATTCACCAGCACACAACACCGATGACACTGAAACCCTAAAATCAAGCATGATAAAGATCTTCCAAATCAAGGGACCGTCGGATGCAGAAATTGACGGATGGATGAGATCGTACCTTCCTGCGGGGTGTTGTAATTGACGTAGGCGTAGCCGAGGGAGACGCGCCTGATCTGATCCCTACAGACCCTGATTGAGGAGACGGGACCCATCTGGCTGAAGAGATCGTAGAGCTGACCCTCTGTGACGGTGGGGTCCAGATCTCCAACGTACAGGGATGCATTGCTGAAAGCCCCGGCTCCTCCTTGTGCTAGGAGCTGCTGAGGCTGGGGCTGGGACTGCTGGATAACTTGCGCCGGGGGTGAAGGATTCGCCATACCCGCCGCAGAGACTGGGTTTTTTTTTTGTTTTTTTTAATTTTTTTGGATTTTTAGGTTTTGCAGGAGGGGATGGCCTTAGGGGGGAAGAAAACGGACGGGGAACGCCTCTTTTAAAAGGTTTTGATATAATCCCAGACGCGCGTGTAGCTCAGATCCTGTACACATAACAGCACGTCCTAAAATTGCACTTCTAATCATCCAACCGTCCATCATGCAGGAGTTATGTCCATATAGACATAAAAGAGTCTTAAATATCGTAAATAAAAAATCGTCGTAGGAAAGATTAAAGAAATAATTTTTCTACCGTCCATTTGTTACGTTCGTTTCGCCTCATTTGATTAATGGAAAGCTGTGATCACTTGCCATTGGATAAATTTAACGGTGGCCACATGTTCAACGGTTCGGATTTTATTAAATTGGGTTGTGTTGTCCTGCTTCTTAGCGTGTAGGTCTGCAAGGAAATACACACGTGGGTTTGTGGAACCACATAACTTAAGCCCTGGACGCGTGTCAGAGATGACGTGGAATCTAAATTTGGATTTTCTCTCACGTGGATGCACGCACGTGGAGACTAGTATTTTCTATCACTTTTAGACGATGACATCCTTTTGAAGCCTTTCCCACGAAGTCATTGAGCTCGAAATCTAGGTGGGGCCAATGTGATGTCTGTGAGTAATCCACCCCGTCCAACCGTTTTATGAGATCATGCTAGTACATTTGATAAAAATGAGCCGGATCTAATATTCAAGTGCACTGAAAACGTGAGGATTGAACATAATATTTATGGGGCAATAAAAATTTTAAACTAGTCTAATATTTGTATCTCCAGTTCATCCAAGTACAAATAAGGTTATAAACGGTAGGAGTGGCACGTAAACATCACTATTGACCTACAGAGATTTCAACAATAAGAATTTCCCTGCCTACCTTTTCCTCTGGCACAGCTAGTGCTAGGCATAATGGACCCAATCCGGATCCAACCCGATCCTACACGATCTGACCCGATTCGAACAGAACCGACGGCCTAGATCGGGTAGATTCGAATAGAATCAGGTAAATCCGACCATTTATCAAATTAGGTGCGAGTTAATAGCAGATCCGACCGGACCGATCCAAAATCCGATCCGTTTAAAATCGATCTGATCAGATTCGAACCGAACCGGATGTATTTTTGCTGAAATTGAATGTTTTGATTACCCAATTCATGTAGACGATTACGATTCGATCATAGGAAAATTCCCAACTTCTCTTGGTGAGTTACCTATTCTAACATACATTGATCTCTCTGATAATAATCTCACTGGCGAAATCTCACCTGAGCTTTAGAACTTAAAGCTTGTCGTATTCAATGTTTCCTTCAACCAGCTCTCTGGTAGAGTTTCGTCTTCTTTTATCTCTGGTCTTCCAACTTCGTTTCTCCAATGAAATCCCGATCTCTATGGACCTAGATTACCTAATTCATGCACAAATGATAAGACAAAAAGACGGTCAACCCGGCCCATTGGAGTGTTTGCTGATTTTGATTGCTTTTGCAGCTGGGATCATGGTCGTTGGCGCTGGATTCTTTTTGATGTATCGGTCTTCCCAACGGAAGTTTCATTTGAGCCATTGGAAGTCAGTATTCTTTTATCCTCTTAGAGTTACGGAACAGGATCCAGATATGAGAATGGACGAGAAAAATGCTATTGGCAGTGGAGCATTCAGCAAAGTTCATGTAATCCATCTATCGAGTGGCAAATTTATCGCAGTCAAGAGGCTAATGAATGTAAGGATCACAACCGATCCGGACCTGGCTAAATCCAATTCAACTCGATTTTCCTAACCAAGTTGGACTCGTATCGATTCAACCCAGCATCGGTTAGGATCGGGTCGAGTTAGATGACCCAAACTCGGTCCTGGATCGGACAGAAATCGGTTTAGGCCATTCAAAACTCGAACCGAGTCAAGTTAGACTCAATCCGATTCGACTCGGTCCGATGCTAGCTCTAGACGTAGCCTACCTCAATATTGAGGTACTTTTCACTTTTGAAGCTAAAATATGAACTGAGAGGTGAGTCAGATTGCATATTGAGTTACTCAATATGCTATCATTGTACTACATGAAATAAGTTGGGCATCCCTTGAATGTAAATGGTTTATCTATGCCGTTCATATGTTATTCTATGTAATTTAAGAGATTAAGGCTAAATTTGAAGCCCATCCAAAGGCCAAGTGGATCATACCACAGGAAACAAAAACAGTGGGGATAATGATTTCCACCATTGAAAGCTTTTTACGCCCCATGGTGATGTTTATTTGCCATCCAACCTTTTCATAAAATCATACCAACATGGACGAATGGAAAACACAAATGTAAGCTTGATCCAAAACTTATATGGCCCCCAAGAAACTTTCAACGGTAGACGTTCAATTTAATTGTTTCCTTTGGTATTGTCCATTTAAACAATTCACATGCTTCATTTTTGGGCTTAAGCTCTAAATTTATATGGTAAAATAGATGAAAAAAGTAGATAAAATGCATAAATAATGGTAAACCCCACATGGTTCACTCAGTATGCCAAGCATAGTGAGTTACTTTGCAGTCCACTTTCCGAATAAAATAGGCCCCATTAAGCCAACACGCTATTACGAGTTTGTTAATGCATACCCCACCGCAAATGCCGGTATGGTGGACATGTGAGATATCATAGCCATCCATTAGAAGGACAACATCATGTATATAATTTTCAATCTTATTTTAAGACATGGCGCAAAAAATGGGAAGATCCAAAATTCAAGTGCCATATGTTAGGGGTACACATGGGTTGGTTCGGTCGATTCTGGGGTGAGACCAGAACCGAACTGTTTCTAACGATTCTAGGAAAATCAAAACCAAAATCGGACCGTTTGCACCCTAGGACCAAACCAAAATCGGGCCGTAAAAACTGGTTCAGTTATATGGTTCTGGATTTTTTATAACACAACCCGATTGCATGGTGTTTTTTTTTAAAAAAAAATCCACCCCATGTCCATTCATGTTGTGATCCATTTGATGAATGGTTTAGATATTATGTAAGGTGTGCAAAAATATATTCACATAAACAATCAAATGACATATTGTAAACCATAAATCATGGTCTAGTAAAACATATATATATATATATATATATATATATATATATAGAGAGAGAGAGAGAGAGAGAGAGAGAGAGAGAGAGAGAGAGAGAGAGAGAGGCATGCTCCCCTACGCACGTACGCACCTTTGCACACGTGTTATGGGAGTCGAATCCGAACGGTCCATAAGATGCGGAATCCCATGGAACCCTATAAGGTAAATTTTCACCCTGATCTAAGATTTTGGTGGGTCATAACAAAGAGAAATGAAAATCAAGGGAGGAAAATGTTTCATTTTTTTATGGCCCATCACAGTTTTAGATCAAAGTAAAACTTGGGCTTGGGAGGTTTCACAAGGTGCTGCTTCACATGAACGGTTCAGATTTTGGATCCACATCACGTATGAAGGGTTCTCAAAAAAGATCGTACGTAGTACGTACGAACTGGTTCGCAGGTGAGCGTTTCCGTGTGTGTGTGTGTGTGTGTATATTACTTCGGATGGCCCGATTCCAGGTTCAGTTAAAGTTCAGTTACAAGTTCGGTTCCATGGTTTGGTTCCATGGTTTGATTCATGATTTGGTTAGTTCAATTTTGCATAACCCTACACAGAGAACTGTACTATACCAATCAGGTTTTTAATTTTCAAAACTGGTGCACTTCATAACTAGACCACAGTTTGATTGATTCCAGGGTAGTTTACTAGTTCTACCAGTTCAATGCACACCCCTACTATACGTGATGAAATTGTGGGGAAAGATATGCCTCCCGTTGAAACTTTTCTAAGTTCCACCTTGGCGTTTATATACCATGCAAACTGTTTATAAAGTTATTTTTACTTTGATGAAGTGAAAACACCATAACTCAGGCCTATACAAAAATTTTGTGGCCATGTAAATGTTTCAACGGTGGCCATTGCATCTCCACCGTTTCCTCTTATATGGATCACTTGATTTTTGGATCTTCCTAAATTTGAACCACATGTCTTAAAATGAGTTCTAAAAATGGATGGACAGGGGTAAATTTCTTGCAAACATCACAATGGACCCCACATTGCATCCCACCGCAAGAACTTCATGCGAAAGGCTTGCGCAGGGAATCCGCGTTGTCCAATGACATGTGGCTATTTTTAAGTGGTGGTTACTCATCCATCTTACTGCAACCAATCTGAACCAGTGAAATCCTAAGCGCTACTTGGCTGCGATCCCAGAGCGAGCGATGTGGGTGACACCCTAACCGTAGGGCCCACATGAATGAATTGTATATCCACGTTGTTCATATGTTTTTACAGCTTATTATAATCTCAAAACCGAAGCAAATTCTAATTTCAGGTGGGTGGACCACACAACAGCAAACAGTGTTTATTGGCCATTAAAAACCTCTCGTATGCCACAAACCCCCTGGATCAAGCTGCTTTTTTTTTTTTGTCATTTCATCCAAGCCAACGTGACCTTATCAAACATGTTTGATGGTCAATAAGTTTCCCTTGGTGTGCTTTATTAGCTTTATTTTGGGATAAATATCTTAAAATAAGTTGGACAAAATGAACGGACGGCATAGATATGCAATGAATACATTGAGGTGAGTCCAAAGGTCAGGATTTCACCCACATTGCTTGTTTAGGGTAGCAGCTAAGTGGCGCTCCAAAATCCTGGGCGAGGTTGGATGGTGTCTCAGAAGGTCTCATCTAGAAGACCTGGCCATTCCATTAGTAGTTATAAAACAGGCGGTCAGAACTAAAAGCTTGGTGGTCCATAGTTCAAAATGTGGTGAAACAGATACTTCAGACATCCAGTCTGCCTAATTTTCAGGAACCGCTCTTTTCATCATAAAATCCACAATTTGGACGGTCCAATTAAGGAATGATTATGCCACTCGTAGGAGAGAAGAATCGATACTGTTCAGAATTGGTTGAAAACTATAACAGTAGAGTACGCCGGCTGACTCTACTTGCCCGCGAACGGGGCGCGGATTGGGAGGCGCATTTCCTGCTAAAGCCTTTGGCGGTTAGTTCCTGCACGAGGATGTTGGGTGGGGCCCAACTCCATGTTTGTGGGAATCTACACTGTTCATCCCATTGAAGATCTCATTTTAGGAAAATGGAGAAAAAATCAGGTGGATCTAAAACTCAAGTGGACCACACAAGAGGAAAAATTGGGGAAAGAAATAACTACCGTTGAAACTTTTTTAGACTCCACTTTGATGTTTATATGTCATCCAAACTATTTATAAGGTAATTACCACTAGGATTAAGTGAAAATATAAAAGATTTAGCTTGACACAAAGCTTTTATGGCTACAAGGATGCTTCAAGGGTTCTCACTAAATCCCCTCTCTTTTCTCTAACGTCGCGTACTTTAGTTTCGGATCCACCTCATTTTTTATCAAATATCCAGATCTGAGCTCACAAAACCCATGAATAAAGTAGAATTCTCATGGAGGTGGGCCTCACCCAGCATCCCTGTGGAGGAACCTCCCACGGAAGGCTTTGACAGAAAATTGGCTACATGAGTTTTGGATCAAGTTGATATTTATGCTTTCTCCCTGCACAGATCTATGTGACCTGACGAATGGATTGGATAGCAAATAGACAGCCCAGGAAGTTTTCAATGGTAGGAATTCAATCCTCACTACTTGTTGTGGTGTGGTCCACTTATACCTTCAATTTGCAGTATTTTTTGGCTCATACACTAAAATGATATTTCAAAATATATGGACGGCTGGATAAGCAATATACATTATCGTGGGACTCGCATACTCCTCACAAGACTGTCCTCCCGTATGCAGGTCGACGTCACGAACCAAGGTTAGTGTGATTTAGAAATCGGATTGCGTACTGATGCGTATTGTAGGAATGGCTTACGTGCAGAGTTACTGAGTATGCTCTTGTCCTACTTAGTAAACTATGTTCGGCTCACCTTGAATGCAAGTGGTCTATCAGCGTCGTCCATCCATTTTATCATTTAATTTAATGGGTTGAGCCTAAAATTAAAGCACATCCAAAGTTCAAGTGGATCGTACCATTGAAAACAATGGGGATAATGATTTCCACTGTTGAAACCTTTATAGGCCCCACAGTGATGTTTATTTGTCATCCAAACGGTTCATAAGATTATATGGAAATAGATGATGGGAAAACACAAATATAAGCTTGATCAAAAACTTATGTGAGCCCCATAATTTTTTCAATGCTAGAAGTTTAATTCATCTGTATCATTTGGTGTGGTTCATTTGACCATTTGGTGTGCATTATTTTTTGGCTCAAGCCTTAAAATCATCGGGTAAAATGGATGGGCAGAGCAGTTAAAATACATAAATCTTGGTAGACTTCGCAGAGTTTATACAGTAAGCTAACAGTAGTGAGTCACAGCGCAATCTGCTTCCGTATTGGCTATACACTGCCCATCCATTTTGAGACATCAGTTTTAAGCATGAGCCAAAGAATGAGTCAAATCAATGAACCCACGATAGAAAATAGTGAAGATTGAATGCCTACGGTAAAAAACTCCTAAGGGCAACGGTAGTTTTCAATCAAGCTGGTATATGTTTTTAACCTTTGTTCATGTCTTTGTTAAACTATGTAACTGGTTGGGACTTACACAAACATCATGGTGGACCCTGGGAAGGCTTCAACGGTCGGCAACACTCTCCCCACTGTCTTCTGTGGTGAAGTCCACTCAAGCTTTAAATCTGCCTGATCCTCTAGCTCATAGCCTGAAATGATCTCTCCAAATGGATGGACGATATCGATATAAGGGTCCACAAAACTTGGTGACATTCCTTCAGTAGGGATCATGGCTACTCAACTTTTAACTTTCAGTAGCTAATCCCTATGGCATTGTACCCCATCCGCACCACTCGAGATTGTGGGTGTCTATCCTTTTTACTATAATGGGCCCCCCAAAAAAAAAAAAACTGATCTAGAACTCAAATGGATCACACCACTAGAAAAAAGTGGTGATTGAACTTACAACGTCACAATAAAAAATAAAATAAAATCCTAAGGCCAACCGTAATGCTTATTTGCAGTCCATGTAACATCCCAAAAATCGGCACTTGAGTATAGGGCTGTACACAAATCGGGCTAGCCCGGTTAACTCACTTGACTCGGCCCAAAAAAGCTCGACTCATCCCGACCCGAAACTGAGTTCGGGCCGAGTTCAGCTCAACTCGGTCCAAAACCCGACTCGGCCATTATATATATATATATATATATATATATATATATATATATATATATATATATATATATATATATATATATATATATATATATATATATATATATATATATATTCCTTGTCCTAATTATTTTGAGACAGAAAAGTGAGAACGTCGTCCGTCTCTTTATAGATGGAGCAGGCCCGAAATTGGCTCGAATGCGCTCGATTGCTGATCAGGCTAAGTTTGGGCTGGACATGTTGGCCCAGTGACCGAGCCGGGTCGGGTTCGGACTGAGTTTAACAGGTGATCGGGCCGGGTCAGATTGAGCCCAGTTTGACTCGGTTCAGCCCGATGTACACCCATACCTAAGTACATAGACTTTGATCCCGAGTTCCTAGATGTTAACCTAATAAAATGCACATGCGTCTTTATTTTAATTCACATTAAGTTCGCACACAAATAATCAGAGTTGTGCAATTCAACTTAACGGAACTAAAGTGAGGCAGAGATAACAAAAATTAATAAATATGGGGTAAACAGTTAAAGTACAATTGAAAAGTGGTGTCCACCCTAATGAGGATTATACAAGTCATAATATACATACCCAAGATGGTTAAAGTGTAAAGTTTTCAGTTTATTCCAAATATTCTAAAACATAATGGTAGTGGCGCAAGTCGATCTAAACCTATGTTGAGGGTCAAATATTGCATATTAGACCCCAATTATTACCTGATTTTACGTACACGATAATGATTAACATCTTATTTTATTCGTGTTTTTGTTACAAGGTAAATTTAAAGAGCTTGGACTGAAAAGGGTATTAAAAGTATGGATTTAACTTTTTAAAATCACAAAGGCAAGGGATGGATCTCATGGGATCGAGATGGAAGAATTTATACGTCAAAGATCCGAGAAAATCAAGTCCAAGAGGCTTGAAAGTTGTCCTGAATGCAAGCTCACAGGGTTCCCACTATCCGTTTGGCTCGAAACTTTATATTTGGCATGAGGACTATAAATTAACCGTACACCAAAATTTAGCCATTAGATCTTTGTATAAGTGTCCTAACGAAGAGATTAGAAGGTGCTAGCCACTAAAAAACATCTTGGTAATTCATAAGCGATCAAGGCTCAAACTCAGGTGTTATAAAGAGCGTGTAAAATAACAAGTATCGGTGAAATTTTATCTCATTTGCATGGTGTAGTAGGGAGGAATGAATGACAAAAGTTCCTATAAAGGAGAGTGGCAAATTTGTAAATAAACAAACTCCATATGCATCGTAAGGGAAAACATAGGTTTGCTTCAATAGTGGGTAGTGCCTCATCACAAGTGGATGGTGTGGCCCCACATAGAGTTTGAATTTACTTCATACTTTGACCCATGGGCTTACACGTTACTAATAAGATGATGAGCAGAGTAGATCTCCGAGAATGTCATCAGAAGTGGGCCCCACCTATTTTTTGAACAAAACATCTAAATAGTGTCCTTCCACGTGTTGCGATAGTGGGCGACGAAACCCATATTTAAAGATGGTTTTACCCAATCTTCCTACTCCAATTGTGGCCCACCTAAGACTTAGATTTGACCTAGATTTGACACCATAGCCAGGTATGACCTTACAAGGATGATGGATGGAGTGGATTTCTAAGAAGGTCATCAGACCTCTGTTTTTGCTAAAATTTGTTGTTACACAAGGAATTTTCCAAATTGGTTGCTGCGTAAGTTTATGCAAAATCTCACCGACTCTCTCTTCGGCCAACTTGCACCGACTTCAGCACACCGACTTATTGCTACTTCTATAAAGGGAGAGAGAAGGAAAGCTTATTCATCATCCCTTAAACATGGAGATCTTTGGTAGAGGGCAGCCGTGGAGGCACCTTGGACGTGGGAAGAAAGAGAGAGTGTGTGGGCCGACTCTATCATAAAGAGTTTTCTTCCTTTTCTTTTTTCTTTTTTTAATGTTTTCTTAAGATTTTTAGCTTAATCATTCTATGGTTAGCTAAAAATCTTAACTAGGGCTAAGAGGTGAAGCTTGTAGCGTGATGGGATGATGCCTATGGCTTGGATTCATGTTTTAATTAAACTCGTTTTTTATTCTAGTTTGATTAATAGGAATGTTTTCAGTTTTTAATGGTTTGTTGTGACTTAAATTACAATGAATTTGCGATTGCTTCGAGCATGTTGTTAGCATTATAAGGTTTGTGAATTTGGGAACCCTGTTTTTCACTATCGTCTCCTAGTTATGGTTGGATGACGGAACCCTTCCAAATGTTCATATATTCCTTAGATTGGATGTGGATTAGTTAAAATTCTATTGTTTGTTTTGTCTCATGAGCATGATTTTGTAATGGAATCAATTCTAATTCTTATCCTTCTCATCTCTTGAAAACTAGATCAAAGGAAGTTCAGATTTGGGTTTTAGTGATATATCTTCCAACTGGATGAAGATGGGACTCGAAGTCCAGTTAAATTCATGAATCAAGCGTGTAGATCTCTCTGATCTTTACAAGTAGATCCTTAACACCCTAGTTTCTCACATTTAATTTCTACAAATTTTACATTAATATTTTCATAATTATTTCCTCATATTCATTCAATTTAGATTTTATCTTATTCTAGTTCTAGTTATAGTTCCTTTCAGGTTACATACAAGGTCTAGTCCCTATGGATTCGACTTCGGTCTTACCAAGTTTATTACTATATCACAACCCTATACTTAGGGTGTGAACAACCTAGCCGCCGGAGGCCTTGATAGAACATACATCAATAATATGTCTGGTTGGTGTTTTAAAACAGTCTCAGGTGGGAGTGAATAGCTAACTCAGTGGTTTCATTAGTTCTAAGTTACACAAGTTATCAACCCAATCAGCGCAGGTAATGATAAATAAAAAAATTAAATATTTCTTAAATACTCTTGTTAAATGTGCATATGAATATATAACATGATGCATAGAGCTGGGCATTTCATACCCGAACCAGTGGATCCGGCCCGATCAGATCCGTTCCGACTCGATTCGAACAGAATCGATGGTCAGGATCGGGTAGTGTAATCCAGATCCAAATTATTTTCGGGTCAAATTCGAATACACCCTGTTTCGAACTAACCCGATTCGATTGGATCCGATTCGGATCGACCCGATCCGGACCGCATATATTTTTTTGTGTGTGTGTGTGTGTGTGTGTGTGTGTGTGTGTATAATCTTTTTACTTTTACCTTTACGTTCGGGTGCCAAAAAATCCCACCCAATTTATACTTTAGCCCATCTGTATCTCTCTATCTCTCTCCATCTTTCTATATTTGTGATTCTCTCTCCATATTTGCTTCTCTATTTTTGTTGAAGAAGAAGAAGGTGAGAAGAAGGTTTTGAAGCTTGGTTTTATCTGTTGGACAAAGATATACAGATAAAGAGGGAAAGAAGAGAGTAGCAGCTTTGATCGGTCTACAAGTGGATGGACTCAGGTAACGTTAGCATATTTTGTGGGTATGATCACAAGGTATGTGTTATATTCAAACCGTCCATCCAGTTGGCGAGCTCATTTTAAGGCTTGAGACAAAAAAAAAAAAAAAAAGATAGATCCAACCATCAACTAGACCACATTGCAAAAACTAGAGGGAGATTGAACGTATACCATTGAAACCTTTTCAGGGTAACGAAAGTTTTGGATCAATAAAATTTGTTTCTCCTCTTCAATCATGTACGTGTGACCTTATGAAATATGTTTTTTCAGGTACTTGTGACCTTATGGACAAATTGGATGTAAAATAAATGTTATGGTGGGCCTTTTAAATTTTTTAACAGTGAAAATCATTATCTCCGTTGCTATTTGTGGTGTGGTCCAGATGATCTTTGGATATGATTCATTTTTTGGATAATGCTCTAAAATTATCTCTAAAAATAGATGAACGGTGTAGATATAGTAAATACATCACTGTGTGGCCATGTAACGTGGATCTCCTTTGAACCGTTCGTACAACTCGGAACTCAAGGAGCGTCAGTGCTCGTCTTCGCACAACACGTACCTAGATCAGTGCTCGTCTTCACACAACACGTACCTAGATCAGTTATATAGCTGGTGCTAGGCTGCCAGCTACAGACAGCGCACCCGCCCGTGGTTGATGGTCGGTGCTCTGTAGGCCTCACCATGATGTACGCGTTTCATCCATTCTGTTCATCCATTTTTACATATCATTTTAGGGCTTGAAAAAAAAATATAGGGATATAAATCTTAGGTGGGCCACACCACAACAAAACAATAATAAATGGATATTCACCATTAAAATCCTCCGAAGGCCCACTGTACTGTTTATTTGAAATCCAATCGGTTGATTTGGTCATAAAGACCTAGATGAAGGGAAACAATAAATATCAACATGATCCAAAACTTTTATTGCCCCTAAAATGTTTTTAATTGTCAAAATTCATTCGACATTATTTCCTGTGATGTGGTCCACCAAAGATTGAGATATACTTCATTTTTTTTTCTCATATCATAAAATGATATATAAAAATAGATGAACGTCATGGATGACACACATACATCATAATGGGCCCCACAGAACACCAACCACTATCCACTTGAGAGTTACAAAGCTTCTTCAAGAAGCTATTATCGGTGGTGTAAAGCTTCTTCGAGAAGTTACCTCGTCGGGGTGTAAAGCTTCTTCGAGAAGCTATCTGTGGTGTAAAGCTTCTTCTGTCCCATTTTTTCCTACCGAGTAAATTATGTGGGGCCCATCTTGAACTTGTTTTGGTTATCCACATCATCCATTAGTTTTTTATCCGATAGTTACTCAATTCGATCCGACTCGATTTTCTTGACTGAGTCGGACTCAGATCGATTTAGACCAACAACAATTCGGGTTGTTCGAGTTAAATGACTTGGATCCTGTCCCAAATCGGATCGAGTTCGGTTCGAGACCTACAAATTTTGAATCCGATCGAGTTGGACCAAATCCGATCCGACTCAGTCCGATGCTCAGCTCTAATGTGCATGCTCTCACCATCCAACATGCGACTCCGACCACTTGGTTCGCAAATGACAACAGTTTTTTAACATATAACTTCAACGCCTATTTTGCTATATTTTAAACTAATGTAATGCGATGAATGATCATGTTAGCCGAGTAATTACTAAGTTCAATTCATCCAACATATTAGCGAAGTTAGGATACCGACGTTATATCACGAGTCATTATCCGGATCACGTGGCTCGTTGTCGTACGTAGTGACTCCTTACAAGTGTCCTTTGATCCAAATTTAGGTGTCACCCATTTATCTCATAAATTAACAATTCTAAAGGTATGGTATGATGCCTATATGTATGAGGATCAACTCGGTATGGGTCGTCACTCAAATCGAAAATGATCACTCGGTTCCAAGGTTGCCACAGTCCACAATATGCTACTCAACCGACTGGAGTGCTATTTTCGAAAGTGGTCCGAATTAAACGGCTCATCCCAACCCACGCTCGGATCATAATTTGAATGACCAATGGCTAGGGCGTCATAGAGGTGTGGGCTTATCACGTAAAAATAAATTACCACAAGGAAATGACTCGTCACCCAATTCCATTCACACTCGTATCATTCGAACGATACTCTAGCACGTAACCATCTGCCGGGTAATTTGACGAGAGTCATTCGAACAATGATGTATCACCTCCATTGGTGCTCACTAGTCACTATGGGGAGGCTCGTCACTCTAGCATAAGCCGACAGCTCGGACATGGTGTCCCTTACCACCATGCCCGGCTCATGAGTCTTAATTGCCCACTCGTCACTACGGGGAAGCTCATCACCCTAACATAAGCCGACAGCTCGAACACGGTGTCTTATACCACCATGTTTAACTCATGAGTCTTAGTGAGATCGTATCACATTAACGGTTATGAATAGAAACATCCATTAGGAACGAGGTATCTTAGATTCCATTTAATCGGTCATACATTGTGAACATACATGATCAGTCAGCTAGCGGACTAATTTGATTGACATGGAAGAACCACGACACAACCGGCATTGGGTGCAAGCAAGCCGTGTAGTCCAGCTACTGTTAGTCATCTGTATACTACCCGGGTTAATCGAACAAGCCTAGAGTAGTCGTCTTAACTTGGGCCACCCCTTGATTTGGGTGATTTACCAACTAACCCAACATCTTAGCAATCTTAAGCGTTTCTATGGACTAAACTTTATATCAACAATTATAGCATAAATTTCACTGCACAACCACTTAGGCGTTTCATTGAACACATAAGCATCCATAGGGTATTACATTTACTAAAGTATTAAATCAAACATGTGAGCATGCATGAAATAATATATTCATTTATGTAATAAATCAAGCATGTGACTTTTAACAAATCAACATATTCTACCACTTGGACATTTCATTGAACATGTGAGCATCCATATCTAACCAATAACATATAATACAATCAAATATGAAATATGAATATGCTAGCTATTACAACCCATTCAACATAAGACATTATTAATTGAAACCCTCAAGGGTCAATAAATGGAAACCTATAAATAATGTCCTCACTTTAAGAAGGAATATCCGATTTTGAGCCCCTAGGGTTAGGAATTTAGAAAAAATCATAAATTCTTATATTAACACCAATAACTATATGAGATTTATGCAATTCATTTTTTTAAAAAAACTAGGTTAGGAAGTAAGATTTGTTTCTTACCTCTCAATCGCAGGTAGGGTAGATTTGGAGGAGAAAAATGATCGAGGCCAAGGCCTTAGTTGGAAGAGACCGATGAAAGGAAGTACCAAAACCTCCAACTCCTACTCTCACTTTTCTTCTTCTTCTTCTCTCTTTCTCTTTCTCTCTCTCCTTTGGCCCTATGGGAGGGCTTTTCTAACTTATAGGGCCCACTATGGGGTATACATATTGATATATATTGTAGGATAGTTAGATCTAATGATGATCAACGTATAGATATGATCGACCCGTCATTTAGATGCATCGATCGGCAGATATTATTAGAAGCCTGTTCAACGGTCACCAATAGTCGATCGAGGCTGCGGCTATACGGATATGTTTGGAGAAATATCTTTAATCAATACACCGACTTTAACCATAAATTGACAGTTTGAAAGTTACAACTCCGTGAAAGAATAAAGTGACTAGTCTCACTTAAGTTTCAAATTTCAAATCAGGGAATTCATGGGTTTGAAGCACTTAAATTTTAGCCCAAGTTAATTAATTATGGGCACTATCTTGGTTTACCATCCGTGATGGGCGTCAAGCCCAGTGAGACGGGCATTATTCTATAGTTTTAGGTTTAGTGGGCCACTAACGAGCAGTATATAGCTTATTTGGATAATCAAGGCATTTCTGGGATGAACTGGGTATTGAGATTTATCGTGCACAATCATAAGGGTTTGTATTAGCTAAGTTCATAATATGGCCTATTCGCAACTAGCGAAAATAACGATTCAATTATAATCATCATAAACCATCGGTTCTTAGGCTAAAAGCATATGGGGTCAGTTTGGTTTGTTAATTAAGATCTAACCACTAGTTATCTCAAAATTTAGTACGTCTTTATTTAATTGTAATTGTCTTGACTAATTAATGATAGGTCGGCAAGATTCAGGCTCTGCATGAGCAAATCGTGTGACTAAAATCGGTGTTTAAGTGATCGGCCGGATTCGTTGACTTCTTATGGTTGATTAATTGGATTTGTACGGTTCTTTACTGGTACCACCCGTGTATAAACTAACATTGAGTGTTGATGGTTAGTAAGTGATAATATAAATTATATATATATTCAAGGGTTTTTGAAAATCCAAAATAGTGAAAATTCAGGACATTACGGTCCAACTAATTTATAAGATTACACATAAAGGAAAGCACAAATACCAACTTATCCAAAACTATTGTAACCCAGGAGTATTCAATCACCTAAGACTTAGATATAATTTATATTCTTAACCATGCCTTAAAATAAGCAGGGAAAACACATGTATTCATGTTATCTCGAAGTGGGCCCCACAATCAAGGCATTTTGAAGAGAATAAGAATTATGGGAGTGTGTGACTTGAACTATTGATTCGGCCGTGCAGATATATGATTTTATCTGTGGTGTTGGAATTCACAACCAAATGTGTCTTTGTTCCAATCATCGCATTAGTCCCCCTACAGAGGATAGGCTGGTTCGCTTGAGAATCCGCAAGAGCTCATGTTCGATGATCCTCAACTAGCCAAAATATTTTTACAAGAAACATTTCTCATAGTCTACGAAAAAGATTCATTCACAAATCAAACATACACATCAGGTCATAATAATCATGTGGATTATAAAAATAAATAAATATTGCATCATGAGATGTGTTATTAAGTAGTATATATTATTATTTTTATAATGTTACTCATTTAAATTGAACCAAATATTTGCTTCTTCCCAACATCTTAGCATATTACATTTATTAAATGTATGGGATATTATAAAATATCACATGAGCTAGCCTACAATTTGCCACTTCACTAAATTCTAAAGAAAAAACAGTATAATTCACTACTCAAAAAAGCATACACTCTCTTTAGTAGAGGCATTATTTAGTAAAATTATAATTTATAAGGAATTTTGGGATAAATTTTTCAGTCCCCAACCCTCTTAAGGTAAATTTGTTGTATGATAGTTAGGTTATGGGCATCGCCGGTAGAATTGAAAGAGGTAAGTTGCATGATAGATGAAGAGAAGTAGGATTTTCAATATAAGATTTGATCCATTCAATATATAAAGAAATACAGCATGGGTGGATAGGAGCCTACATTAAGTTTCATTATTTTCTAGTGATTACAGTCATCTTGTGGAGAAAGACGACCATCACATCACAATTTATAAAAAAAATGGATCATCCATAGTTGAGCTTACCTGCTAGCTAGTGCACCTCAATTGCTTTTAGTTTGTCTTTACCTATTAGGGATTTATTTGATACTTTGATCACATATGATGCTTGGTACCCAGTCATATAGAATTTGTAAATGTAGCATGCATTGCTCAATTTGAACCTCCTAATTTTAGAGTCCAGTGTGAATAACTCACAATCATAAAAACTTATTTATTAAAAAATATTAAACTTTGATTTGTAAGACTGTTGGATATTATTCATTTCAATTGTCCAATAAATGACCATCAGTCCAATATTTATATGATCAAATAAATAAACTTTTTGGTTTGTAGTTCATTTAAAGTAGTGCTTTTAAATTTTGTAAGTTGATTTTAAATTCATTAAATGCTACATATACAAATTCCAGTGCATACATATCATCCACCACACCTTGTCAGTGTATCGATGGGTACTGATAATTCTTTATGTATGAGGAGAAAAATTATAGGTTCCGAGTCCAAAAGGGTTTGCACAATACCTACGGTTTTCTAATCATGGGTCATGCTTGAACAATCTGAACCTCTTATCTATTGCACACCAACATAGATGGATCATACCAAAAAGATCTACTTGAGAAGACAAAAGAAAGTGTTAGATTTGCAGCCTTCAAATCGACAGTTGAATATGTTTAATTTTTGGTTCATGCCACATATAAGCCCGGTTACATAATTAAAAAAGTTCAACTTAAATTAATTGTATCCCACGTCTAAGTAATTTCTAAGTGCTTGCATAACATCCATCATACGAAGGGATTGAATGATCCCTCAAGTTATTGGTTAATACAAGTAGGGTCTATAGCTCCATGATCCAAACCATTCATATAATTGACATAAGGTGGACGGTTACACTTCAAAATTTTCAAATAATTAATAAGGAATTGCAATAACAATCCACAGGAATTAGTGGTAGATGCTCTGCATTTCAACACTAAAGTCCTGATTTCAAGTGCCCAAGTGGGGTGTGTGTAGATGGGTGGATGATAAAAAAAAAGATTAACATAATATCTTGTTATAATTAATATGGAGGGTTGGTTTTTGTATATTTAGTGTGCCTTGGATGTTACTTGCATGGTTCATAACAAATTTCATTCATGTGAGACTAGATATAAAAATTGTGTCATTCCTAAATTAAGGCTTGACATGATGTAGGAATGTTAATGAGTCGAGCCTTGTTTTGACTTGAACTTATATTTTGAATTTTATATCATACCTAGAGTTACACACGAGTTGAACTTAGTCGAGCTTGGCACAGCTCAGCTCGACTCGGCCAGTGGCTAACCCTAGCTTGAAGTCGTCTCGGCTCGGTCCTCGAGCCTGTCTGGCCAGCTCAGTTTGGTTCGGTCGGCAGCTCAGGCTAGTTCGAGCTGATTTCGAGTCTGTGCGACATTTTCTCAAACACGTAGAATACACCTTCAATTTCTCACAAAATGTAAAACAGTAACAACACTTTACATGTGTATTTCATCAAACACTCAGTGAGTAACATCAAAATCAATACATGAGGACACTCACACTTTATCGAGTCATTTCATCAAACAGTCGGTGAGTAGCATCAATATTAAAATAACCAAGTCACCGAGTTGATTCGATCTGAGTCGATTTAAGTTGAGGTTCGATCTGAGTCGAGCTTTAGCAAGCTTGGACTCGACTCAAAAATTTTTTGAGCTCCATAAACCATTTCGACTCGATTTGAATCCAATTTCGAGCCGAGTTGAGTCGAACTTTTTCGAGTCGAGTCAAGCTTTTTCGAGTCAAGTCGAGTAAGCTAACGGAGCTAACTCGATTCGTATAAAGCTGTCACGCTCCAGACTCGGTAACCGGACCTCATAAGAAACTCGATGACCGATTCTGGCCGCAACAACCTCCGTAGTACCCCATTCTCGGCTCCTGAGATAGGTTCCGATACTGGGATCCTATAAGGAGGATTTCCATAACAATATAATCATCTCCAATACGAACATACCCAAGATCACAGCAAGTAAATCTGAAAATAACAAAGGCACACATTACAAAATTCACTATGAATTTGAACTTTTACAAGCTTACATCAGGTCCAAAAGAACATACATAAGATAACAGAAGAAAGAAGGAAGATAATCTGCAACACTGGGTCCTCAGATCGCACACTTATCCAAGCTCCGCTGCTAAGACGCCAACTTACGATCTCCTATACGCATCAATCGTGCATAAGCTTATAGAAAGTTTAGAGGGTAGTGAAAGTGTGTGACAATGGTGCTCAGAAGAAGATAGAGAATGCATAAAGGAGTCACGAGCAATACTATTACCACTAGCCTTACCAAGGCGATCATGAACATAAGAAGCTATTCCAAGGCAGTATGATAATGTGGGAAGCCATGCCAAGGCTATATAGTGTAATGAATAATGTAATGCAATGAGTACTGGGCGAGGCGGTGCATTATGAGGCTTACACAGCCGATGCAAATGCAATGCAAAGTAATGCCAGTGCTCAAATCCAATCCACATATCAAGTACATTTTCATCATAAGAAAATTATCAGGGTCCATTATACTGCTGGATGACTGCCGCTCTACAGACCCTGCACAGTCAAAAGAGCGTAAGAGACCTCACTACCCGCTTGTGGACAACCAATCACCATTAAGGCCTGAAGGTAGTGGAGCCATTCACGAGCTGGTCAGACTCAGCCTAGCAATGCCCTCTTACATCAGGCGAGTAAGGCTACACCCCTATCCAACCGACTTCACGAAAGTGGGAGTTGCGGCCTAACGGTATAAGGCCCTCGTGCGCTCATATATTCCACCCGGTCACGGCGCTGGAGCAGATCCTTGGTACCATGGAAGTTTTAAAAATTTTACCCTTGGGCATCCTATGCACCCGGTATGTTTAAGTAACATTTTCGGTGTCCAAACATGGCCATCCACGATGTATCTGTGGAGGCTACAGCCCTGATGAAGTAAGGGCGATAATGCTCATATGTTATGCAATGTCAGATGCATGAATCACACAATCAACCATGCATCAATCCCAAGCATCCAACGTGCTCAAGAGGGGATACTACATGTAACACCCTGAACTTTTCGATGCTCGAGCGTCGAAAATCCTCCAGCGTTACCAAGACGATTAACATGATCTGTGCACGTGTACAATACAAATCTCTCCATTCTTACCTTACACCTATACCATGATATGAATCTAACCATCGGAAGCGACTCCCAATCACAACACTCCTAAATTAACAATAAATACAATAACGCTATTAAAATAGACGCGTGATTTTAATCACATGGTTCCCACAATCAGGTTGATACGAAATTTCATGCCATGTCTTTATACCATAATATAACCATATGCATAAAATTATAGCCCTTGGATCATCATAAAACTGACCCAATGGACAGATCAACCTTTAATAATGAAGTCTAGGGCCACCTGATCTCAGGACACGCCTCGAATGTGGGCTCAACCCCTTAAATTAGATAGGAAAACTAACGGATGGTGTAGATCTATCGGAATCGTCACCATGAACCCCACGTACTTGGGGCATGTACACAGATCACATGCACTCGCAAAGCAGAGGAACGGTAAGTTGGTCATCACAAGGCTGACCCGCGTGTTTCGTGAGAGAGAGAGAGAGAGAGAGTCCTCTCTCCAGCGGGCGTGACACTGCAAAAACAAGGACTGCGGACGATATTGGTGGGCCACCAGTCCAACCCAGATGCTCGATCCGGACTGTCCATTGGCCTCCAACAGGCTGTCGCATCGGAGCCTAGATGAAGAAATTTCAAGGAAGTAGCGAGACCGGCTTCACAGGTTTGGGTGCAAGATAGATGATACCAAAGAGAAATCTTGCTGGCCATCATGGATTCGACCCAACCGCATCCTCTGAGGCTAAGATTTCAAGAGAAATCTGATGGCTGGAGTGAATTTTCGATAAAAGCGGAGGTGGTGGGCCCCATGAATCCCACCGCAGTATTCCTTATGCATTAGAATGCACGTCCGAGCAGCCCGGATCAACCGGCGAGAAATGGGATCTGATTCGGAACCAATGTGATGATCCAGACCGACCAGACGTTGGGAAAGGGAGTTCCTACAGTCCCTGTGGTGTCGGATCGGTCGAATTAGCAGGCCATCCGTGCCAAACATAAGACGAGGGCAAGATGGTGTGTTGCGCAGAAACAAAGTGCGGGGCAAATCCGACATGCGAAAGGTCTTGTTGGAAGGATCTGGAACGCGCAAGCTACCCTATAAATAGGCGTGGATGTTAGTAACTGAAGGAGATACGGAAAGAAAAAGAGAGAGAGAGAGAGAGAGAGAGAGAGAGAGAGAGAGAGAGAGAGAGAGCGCTGTCAGCCGAGCAGCAGCTCCAACCGCCCAGGCATGCTGCCGTCTAACAGGGGAGGAAGAAAGGAAAGAAAGCAAAGAGAAAAGAAATAAAAGAAAGAAAAGAAAGAGAAAGAGAAAGGAAGAAAGCCGAGTTGAGACGAGTCGACTCACTGAGTTGACTCGAGGCCCAGGTAAGTTCCAATTTTCTTGGATTTTTCTTCTTTATTTTCTTATTTTGCCAGCAATAGAGGAAGAAAACAACCCCACTAGACAGTAACCTCATAACCCAACTAAAATAATAATGAGAAACTCCATGAAAAAGGCCCTACAGTATCCTTCAAACCTAGCCAAAGATAATAATAGTGTAAGCCACTTCTTACCCTAACTCTCTAAATTCCATGAATTAGGATAAGGGTTAACCATAAGACGTATCTTCTGACATCTAATCTGACAGAGGATCATCAAACTATTAGAGGTGAGGGTTTTATCCTTTAAGCTTATGGTAATTTAAGTTGATTTATTTATCCTACCTTTTACATGTCTTCCTGTATTTTATCTGTCTTCATACTAGTTATCCTGGCTTCTATATATGCTTTCATGAATTTGATATTGCCTTTACATGTATTCTTTTTATACATCAATTTGAATCTTTCATGTTATTATATGTTTCACCATCAATTATGGCCTTTTCGTGCCTCTTACGATATGACTTATCATGTATTCTATGTTTATATGTTCTTTGGAATTTTTCCTATCAATTGATTTATTGGCCCTTTTGGGATTATGACATGATGTCAAATACAAGAGAACTTCTCTGAATTTATGTGAGGCCATGGGTACAAGCCTTGCCCTTGCCTCATTCATTATTGAGTTGGCTCTGCCACTTGTTTTTATTTGAGTTGGCTCTACCACTCTCCTTTTATTGAGTTGACCATTATCACTCTTCTCTTATTACTTGGTCATTGCCTCTTTTGCTGAGTTGACCATTGTCACTCCTCTTTATTATATTGGCCTTGTGCCATCTATCTTTAAAGGCATGGGCATGTGTCTTGTTGTTTCAGAATCTATATGATTCAGTTTATATTCTTGATGATTCATCTATATTCTCTATAAGTGTAAGTGATGTGTAAGATGTATCACAATTAGTGATTCAAATATTCTATCATGGATGTAATGCGCTCTGGATAGAGACCCTCTTGGGGTACGTAAGTCATTGGGCCTTCGGGTAGTGGTGCACAAATCGATGTGTGTAATTCTCTATTGTAATATCACATCACCTCGAGATTGGATGTCGCAAATAGTCACTCCATGAACAAATCGTTGCACGTAATTCACCCAGCTCATGTTGTTGTGCACTCTGAAGTCCCCTCGTAAATCCATGGTAGCGTTGGCCATGCCGGCGAATATCCGTAGTTATGGGATGCGGGTCGAGCTGGTTATCTATAAATCGTACTCCACATTGTGATGATAACTATGTATGATGAGCCCCACATACTTTGCTTGACATGCATCTCATGTAGGTTGTTTGTGTATGCTGATACCTCGTGTTAGTGGAGCACGGGACATATCAGACCCTTACTTTACCTATTATATATCTCTTGAATTATTGTTAATCTTGAAGGATAACCATCACTATTAGTAGGGCATTGATCCTCTCTCAACCGTATAGATGATGAAGGTGACGAACAGATGGAAGAACCTGATGATCACCCACTCGCGGAAGAACAAGACGAATAAAGTAGAGAATAGGAATTTAGTTTTACTTATGTTTCGACTATTCATGGAATTTATGTTATGCTCCCATTATAAGGGCCTTTGACTATTTAATTATTTTCTTTGGAATAAGAAGGACAGTTAACTTCATTCTTATGACTTGTTTTCGTTTAAAGGGTAATTGAATGTGACGTCGATTGGAGAAAATCTTAGGGAAAGTCCTTAAGACATTCTCACTTTACATTATTAACACCTGATTTCCTTGGACACGAGTACAAACTCTGACCGTAAAAATTCGGGTTGTTACACTACGTCCCTCAGGAAAAGTATCATGCAATGCCCAATGACACAATATGACCACACACATAGTGTCAACCAAGCATACAATGATGTACATGGGCCATGAAGATGGGTCTAGACGCATTATGCGGTGATATATAAAATAGTACACTCCTCCTATCTAGGAAGGGACCAAGACTAAGTATTTAGACAATATCCATAAGGAATCTCACCTCTAGTGGGGGCCCATTTACTTGGGGTAACCCATGAGACTAAGTATACAAACTATGGGTCTAAGCGATATAGAAATGAGCCTAACAAGAGTCTAAGATGATCATCCAATCACTCTTAAATACAACCAGGCCTAGAGTGGTCCATAATGGGGACATTTAACCACCATTTCCTAAAAAGGCATATCAACCATGAATGATGTGGATAGAAGGCCCAAGGCTTACATTAAAGATAAAAATAAATGTAACCAACCATATACATATATATTCCTCATAATAGGCCATAAAAAGATAAATATACCAGTTTTAACAACATGGGCCCCATGAGGGGAATTAAGGTCTAAGGCTCAATTTTCAATGGCCATAAAATTCATGCATTGAGTTAGACTTGGTGGGCAGCCCGCGTACATAATATACGACTAAATAAGTTTAAGTTTGGATGAAATGGGCCCAACTACATTAGCCTAATAACTTATCAATTTAAGTGGGCAACCAATGGCCCAATACTAACATTGTCTTAGCCCACAAGTCTATTAAAATGGTGAAAGTTGGCCCAATATATGGTTGGGCCAAGCTCGGACGACCCTGCCCACTTTGGGCCCATGGGATGTCCCAAAAAAAATTTGATCTAAGATGGGGTCCTCATCTGATCACTAAAGGTGATCCAAAAGAATGCACTGATTAAGCCCAAAGATTATAAGGAAATATAAGCATATAACACGTACACAAGTTCTCAATATGGTGGGCCCCACAGCTAAATAAAGTTTTAACCATAAAATTTTACATTTAAGGCCCCTTGATAAACTTTTGGCCAGTTTAACTTTCTAGGCCTGCTAAGGTCCAAAAATCAATTAACTATGTGGAGATAATCTCATGAAAGCCAACTATATTCGTTGAGGGACCCCACCAGATGGAGAGTGCGTATATATTATGAAAAGATCAAGTGGGCCTATTACTGAGTCCAGCAGTAACCCAAGACAGAGAGTGCATCCATAATCGGGCGATCCAAGGCTTGGATGGCCTGGACCAAACATGCGTTAAGGTAGGTTCCACATACATACACATTAAACCCTAAACAAATGGCCTAGGGTCTATGGTGGGCCTTTAACCATCCATAGAGAAACCTATGGGCCTACCTTAGGATCACCCACGAGGACATTCAACCTCAACTGGCTTCCAAGAAGTAGACTGCCACTACTTATATAATATAAGGTCTAAAGCCCATGCAATGCATGGCCTAATGAGCCATACACCAAGCCCAACTTATAGGCCAGATAGTGGACCCTCAAGTAAGGTTTGGGCCCAACCAAAAAGGTCATAATTTCACATATTATGGTGGGCTTCATAGGCAGCCCAATAATTCATTTACAAGGGCAAGTTTTACATTTAACACAAGTAAGTTGGGCCTCACTTTTGGTCCAAGTATAGGGTTAATTTAGTGGGCAGCCAAGAGTCCAACTTCTTGCATATTATTGCCCTTAAGCCCATCACAATAAATGGAAAAGTATAGCTCCAAGATCAATGGGCCTATCCAAAAGAAGTAAGTCTAAAAGGCCTAATCACTACCACAAAAGGGGTACCCATGCATATATTATATTACATAATGAGCCATAAGGAAATGGTCCAAAATAAAAGTCATCCAATTCATACATTATGGTGGACTTGAGGTCAGCCCATAAGCCTAAGAATACACATGGGTAAGGCCTATACTGACAGTGTGAGCCTTGCTACATCAGCCCAAAGACTTAGCAAGGCCCTCCACAATATACATTTATGTGGGCCTTATAAGTCAGCCCATAATTAAGCATTTTATGAGGGCATCAAGGCTAATAAATACACATGATCAGCTTGTAGATGGCCCATTGGGCCCATAAAGCAATAAGGTCAGCCCCTGCACAGTCTTAGGTTCAAGGAATAGGTTTCTAGCCCAAATGTCCGATGAAACTACCAAAAATCTGGTTAAGGCTAGCCCATATTATCACTTCAAAGATGGGCCTTAAGAGGCACTAATTATACCCAAAAATGTCTGAGGAAGGAAAGCAATGAGTGTGTACAACACTCTCTCAAATCTGATGTGCCACAATAGTTTCTAAATAATCAACCATGTAGTAAATTTTGGGCCCCTTGCTAGAATTTCAGCCCACCCATTTCCTGGGCTTGCTGGAGTCCAGAAATTTATTTAATTTAGATGGATTACTGACCCATGGTGATCCACATATATCATAGTGGGCCCCACCAGATAAAAGAGAGATATACAACACTTACTTCAAGTGGGCCATGCCATTAGAATGCAGGCCCAGCAATCCATAGTAGGGGCGTGCCTGGGTATTTGGCCCAAAACTGATACAAATTGCAGGCCACACCACGGTAGGTACAGAGGCTCGATGGTCCTGAAAATTTATAGGGTACTCCTTCCATGGGTGGGTCACACCTCCATAAAAATTTATAATTTTTGGATCTCTAAAAATATTTTAATTAATTCAAATAAAATAATCTATCCTAAAACTCAGACTGATCTGGACACCATATTATAGTGGGCCGGTCCAGCCACCACCATGGTGTGTACAGGCGTCCAATAGACTTAAAATTTGGTAGGTGGGTCCTAACATGGGTTTAACACATCCCTATAAATTTTTATGATTTTTAGACACTTAAAAGTATTTTAATAAATTTTAAGAATATAATCTGTCTAGGGTGAACTATTGCTGGAATGTAACTGTTCTGAATTTGAGCCATCCAAATGGATAGGTTCTGGGCCTTCAAAATTGTTGAAATTTATACTCAATGTCTCTCATTAAGCCTACATCAAGATGGGACCTAGAAATATGGCCCACCTTTTGAGAAAAATATTTTTAAAACTTTGTTTTTATAGAATTATATTGCTGGACTGCACAACAGAATTTTTTTGGCAGTCCACTATGTTGGCCCACCCGTTTGGATGCCCAAATGGGGTCCATTAGCCCTAAAATTTTTCAGGTAGGTCCTAACATGGGTGGGACACCTCACTGAAAAATTTTAGTATTTTTGAGGTAATATAATTATTTTATTTAGTTCATACAAATTATGGACAGCAAGGTCCAAATTTTATTTTCCTTCTGCAGCAATGCTGCTGTCCCTGACTTGTGTACCCCATTAGAGTGGGTCCAGGTCTGTAAAAATTTGAAGAAATGCAAGGCCAACATCCCTGTATATGTATACAACAAGGTGGAGTCTACAAAGGTAACCCAACATTTTAAAAACTAGTTGACATTTATATTTTTCCAGCAAGCAGAGTGGTTAGACAGTTTAGAAAATCTGGACCGTCCAACCTCCTTGGCCCACCCTTTTGGGTGATCAAACAGGGATGGGTGAGGGTGAGGTTTAACATACTCTTAGATGAGATCCACACCTAAAAAAGTGTCTAAGAAATTAGGAAAAAAGAAGCCATAAACAATGCCCACAACACATACATTACAGCATAAAAGAAACAATTCCAGCAATTTGGACAGCAACATTACATTGGAATAAAATAATTTTAATCAGTAATTAAAATGAGATTTAATCCCAGAAAATTAAAGGATGGACCACCCTAATGGGTCCCACAAATATCCGGATCATCCTACCATACAAAACACCTTTGCATGTGTCCCAATTAGTTGGATTTTAGGGATACATGACATAGGATGGGATGCCATGGGTGTCCTCTCCTTTTTGGGTGGCTGAATTTTTGTTAGCCCACAAGGTGGGCCACACACCATGATCAGGGATGGGAATAAGGAAAAAGAAGAGAAGAAAGAGAAATTCAGCCATAGGGAAGGGCTCTACCACTATTAAGCCCTCCCAAGAAAATTCAACCACACATCATACACCAATATACATTTATACTATGAATCTCATACATGCATGACTAAAAATTAAAACGGATGATTGGGATACCATACCCACCATAAAATGAAGGTCTAGATGACCTTAGAATGATTTGGATCATGAGATACATTATGATGGGGTCCATGGAGAATGACCCCATCATGGAACAATGCATGCATATAGGATGGGCCAAGGGCCACATCCAATGGATCAGATGGGATCCCCACCATGGATTGGTGGGTCCTACATCTTCCATACCTGAATAAATAGAAGGATCAAGATAGAGAAAAAAGATCAGCAAGTTGTAGACACCCACCTTTAAATCAAGCTCTCAATCTCCCACACAAGATAGATGTTGGACCAAGGAAGAAGGTTTAATGGCTAGGATGAATTTCTAAGGGTGGGATTGAGGGATTTTGAAGCTTCAAGGGGCTGGAGTAATGGAGGAAAATGGGATGTTTGGGAGAGAAAATTACTGGAATGAAAAAAATGAGAAGGGAGAGATATAAGGAGAGAGAGAGAGAGAGAGAGAGAGAGAGAGAGAGAGATAGTAATGATTTATTTGTAAGAAAAGAAATGATTACCTTAGGGAGGAGAAACCAAAGTTGTTAGTGGTAAGGTAGGTCTCTTGGTAGTGTTTATGGTTGGTAGTGTTTGTGGTTGGTAGTGTTAGTTATAGATCTTTGTGTAGTGTGTGGGTAGTGTACCATGGAACTTGTGCCAAGGGTGATGGTGGTCCACATGCATTTGTACAAAAAGTGGGTCACATGATAAAATGCCCATAACTTTTGATCCATAGGTCGGATAGACGCACAAGACGCGTTGTTGGAACCGCGATGACGATGTGGTCGTAATGGCATAGGTTTCAAATCGATCCAAGTCGGGTCTTCATGACTGGACTTATGAATGACCACAAATACTATTCGAGGGTCGTGGGCTGCCAAAATTCGACCGGTAGGACCGTGGGACCAAAATAAATGAAATGTATACTTACATACACACACATGCAAACTCAGGTTAGGTCTCACAAAAGCTCTAATCATAATTCTTAAAATAGTTGAAAATTTTATCTCCTTTTATCACACGTAGGAGATGTGTGTTAAAGCTCTACGTAAATCGCATCAGGAAGATGATAAAAGCACCACCTGCACATCGTGCGTGCAAAACATAGTGAAAAAAAGAAGAAGAAAAGGTTCCTTGCATGAAATGATGATTTTGCTCATTTTAGTGTAGGTCCTACACTTGTATACATATGCATGTGTTTTTTCATTAATATTCGACGAGTGTATCCAACACTATGTTGGACATAATTTGCTTTTGTTTAAGCTTATTAAACTTGAAATGTTGACCTTACTAATATATATTAGACCACCCTATCATCTCTTGTCGCATTATAATGATTGCGTTAAAAGTTTTAAAAGAGACATTTTTTATATATAAAAGTCATATTCATTAAAAAAATAAGAAAATAATAAATCTAGTCTATCATCATTACCAACAAAGAAGAAAACATGAAAAAGGGAGATCAAACTCCAATCCAATGAAATGTAATTCAAGATAAGTTGAGATTTTTCATAATTCGACATGTGAGTATATATTATATATCCTTACGTTAGTAAAAGTAGGCCCACAATTAAAAAATCCATAATGATGATTAAATGGACCTTCTCCTCATATGTATCAAGCCCCACATACTCCCTCACATTGAGAAATGCTAGCCATCATTTTCTTTTTATATTTTTTTTCTTAAGCCCATTAAATTACTATTATATATCATTGAACTTTATGCCCCACTTGTCCAAATTTAGGACCTAATTATACTCCATCTTTACATGCATAGAATTCATATTCACCTAATCATATTCTCTCTCTACATACATAAAATTCATATTCAAATCAACATCTCACAATCCTTTTCTCATTGAAAGCTCGTTGATGTGATGATACCCAATTAGGCAATCACATACCATAAGAACAAGATAAAGTCTTCAATTTCACTCCATCACTATTAAAACTAATAACAATACCACCGTCAATCTTTTCTTTCAAATCTACCATCTTGTTCTCATATAATAAATGAAAAGATATCCCATGACCATGATCGACATTACCGTCACAATTATCAGCGTGATCATAACTGTCATCATTAGTTAAAGATATATTAAAAATAAAGGTCTTACTTTTCTTTATGAATTAAAATCAATGAGCATGCATTGTGCATGTTTCCATCAAGCCCAATGTAATGTCTCAAATTTTAGGGGTCAAGTTGTAAGCCCCGTATCCTAGACCGTACCGTTCCATAGACTTCCGCGGTCTTACCGATCGAATTCCGGCAACCTTCGACCCTTAACGAATATTTGCGTGCGACCCTGATTCGTATGCCGTCAACCTGTATTGACTCAACCCAAGACCTTTACCATAGCGATCACGCCGTCGCTGCGGTTCCAATGCCGCGACTTGCGCGCCGAGGCGATATCCTGGTCAAGAGATGTGGGCCAACGTTCGGTGCGAAGAAAATGCCGCGCGTTGCGAAATCCAAGAGAATCTCTACGAGGTGTCACATCAATCCCATCAATCCATCAATCCATCACATGTCAAGTACACATCACCTTTCACCCATTCTCAAGTAACTACAAAAGTCAAGAATCTCTTACAAGCTCATACCTCTCTTACACCAAAAGCCCTCAAAGTCAAAAAGTTCTTACACCACCCATGCTTTTCTTACACAAATGGCTACAAAAGTCAAGATTTTCTTACACTCATCACTCACCACATCCATCACCCATCTCTCTCTCCCTTTACAACTCTCTCTCTCTCTCTCTTTCTCATTTTCAAACTCAAAAAAATCTAAGGAGAGAAATCCCATACGTATGAGAATTCTCCAAGCCTCTCCCTCTCTTTCAAAACTTCAAGTATGGCCTACTTTCCTACCCCATGATCTCCCATCCTAACCATCCATTCATCATCTCCTCCATTGGAATTAAAGCTAAGGTGCTAAGGAACTCATAGGAGCAAGAAGATCGAACGGTGGGTGCTCATCTAGATGTAAAAAATTTGATTTCTATAGCCTAGATATTTTCTTTCTTTCATAAGGGAAGTGTAGGACCCACCAATCAATGGTGGAGATCCCACACAATCCCATGGTTATAGCCTAATGGCCTACCTTATGCATGCATGATCCATGCATGGGGTCTTTCTTTATGGGCCCCATCATGGTAGTTTATTTCATATCATATTATGTTTGAGTCATCTAGACCTTATAACCATGGTGGGGATAACATCCTCACCATGCATTTTAATTATAGGCCATGCATGTGCAAGATTCATGTTGTAAATGTAGATCTAGGTATGATGTGCGGGTGTGATTGATCTTGGGAGGGCTCAATAGTGGCGGAGCCCCTTTCCCTATGGCCGGATTATCCTTCTATCTCTCTTTTTCCTCATTTTATTTCCTGATGTGTGTGACCCATTAATGTATTTCACTTTTTATTTAACTTATATAATAAATTTTATCTAAGTACATGTTGCTGTCCAGAATTTTCTGTACAGTTTCTGTTTATTTTTGGACCAGATTTTGGGACTGTTTTGGGGACTATTCATACCTATTAAATATACTTTTCTTAAAGGTGAGGATCTCATCTTGATGTCCCCAAAATTTCAGCCTCAACTGACCTTCATTGGGGTTCTAAAGGTGTTGTCCAAGTGAGGTGGACAGTCTGAATTTTATGCACTGTTCCAGCAACATTCCACCATAGACAGTTGGATTTTTGAAATTTATTAAAATACCTATGGGTGTTTAAAAATTATAAAAATTTTCAGGAGGGTGGCCTACTTATGTTAAGACCCACCTACAAAATTTTGGGGCTAATGGACGCCTGTACACACCATGGTGATGGCGAGACCGGCCCATTATAATATGGTGTCCAGATCAGTCCGATTTTCAGGACAGATTGATTTATGTAAATGAATTAAAATATTTATAGATGTCCAAAAATTTTAAAATTTTTTAGGAGTGTGGTCCACTTATGTTAGAACTCACCTACCAAATTTTAGGGCCAATGAACCCCTGTACACATTGTGGTGAGGGTCGGACTGGCCCACCACGTTGGGACGTCCAGGTCTGTCCGATTTTTCTGGACAGTTTGTTTTGTTTTAATTAATTAAAATACTTAAAGATATCTTAAAATTATAAAATTTTGTGGAGGTATGGCCCACCTATAGATGTATCACTCTGTGAAATTTCAGCCTCAAGTGACCCCGTTTAGGTATCCAAAAGAATTGGCCAAGATGGTTGGACTCCCAGATTTTTTTCTGTTGTGCAGTCCAACAATATGCCTTGATAAAAAACCATAATTCAAAAATATTTCTTCTGATGGTGGGCTATTTTTTTGGGTTTCCTCTCATTGTATGCATGATGAGAGATCTTGGCCCTCAATTTTCAGAGTTTTAGAGGCCTTGGACCCACTCCAATGGAGTGCCCAAATTTAGGACAGCAACATGTTATAATTATGCTGGCCTTGGGCTGAAATTTTGAGGAGTGGGGCCAACCATATTATAAAGATCTTAGAGGAAATGATTTATAACTTTAGTTCCTTAAATGTTAGGCTTAATGAATGCACTTTTGAGGCCCACCACAGTTGAATTTAATTGGGTCCATGAATGTAGCTAGTTGTTGAACTATTTAAGGCCCATAGAGTGGACCCATTTGATGTGTTCCAAGGCCCATGGGATTAGGCCCATTTGATGTAATTTAAGGCCCATAGAGTGGACCCATTTGATGTGTTCCAAGGTCCATGAGATTGGACCCATTTGATGTATTTTAAAGCCCATGGGATTAGGCCCATTTGATATGTATAAGGTCCATGGGTCGAGAACCATTTGATGCAATCTAAGGCCCACGGGTTATGACCCATTGCAATACACATAAGGCCCATTGGTGCGGCCCATTGATGTGGCCCATTTGATGAGTAAAAGGCCCATATGACATTGCCCATTTGATGTATTTAAGGCCCAATGGGGTGTACCTAAGGTCCATTGCAATGTGTGATCCCAACCTGGTTTACGTAATGTTATTCACTACGGGCTACACCTTGAGAGCAATGTTGATTTGACATCCACATTGCGAGTATAATGTTGGTTAAATGTCCACATTACGACTCTCCCTAGGGCCCATTGGTAGGTCCATACTTGTTGTATGCAAGCCGTCTAGGCCAGCTGCGTTGTAAAGATAGGGCATTACTTTATAACATGCTTAGTATAACTCCATGACGCACATCCCATTTGTATCGGTCCATTTGATCGGCCTGCTCGTATCGGCCATTTGATTGATTTAGCCCATATGATTGATTAGGCCCATCTTGATATATTTGTGGCCTGTTGCTAAGGCCATATATGAGGCCTGTTGTTGAGGCCCACCTTGATGTGTATGAGGCCCGTTGTTGAGGCCCACCTTAAATATATGAGGCCCATGTTGCAAGGCCCATTGTGATGTATGCAAGGCCCATGGGTCATGGCCCATTGCAATGTATGTAAGGCCCAATTGGTGCGGCCTATTCGATATATTTATGGGGTCCATGTCATTAGGCCCATCCTGTTATATTGGTGACTCGTCCATTGAGGCTCACCCGTGGTATATATTTGAGGCCCATGTGTAGGGCCTACCTATTATGTATTTAAAGCTCATGGGTTGTGGCCATAGTGATGTATATTAGGCCTATGTGATGTAGCCCATACTGATGTGTATTAGACCCAGGTATGTGACTCACCTGTAAAGTATATTTGAGGCCCATTGTGATATATCTGAGGCTCATGGGTGCGACCCATCCAGATGTATTTGAGGCTTATGGGCAAGGCCCATTGTGATATGTGTTAGGCCCATGACCAGGGCCCACCTGTTTCATATATTTGGCCCTTGTGTGAGGCCATGTGCCCATTATATATTTGATTCTATGTGGGTCATTCCTTAGGGCCAATGTTGGTTAAAAGTCCACATTGTCAACGCCGGTTATTGATACTGTTTATGAGTATGTGACATCATAAAATCATGATACATGCCCATTCGCATCATCTGCATGTTTGTTATGAGATGTGATTGACTATTACATATGTCATTGAGCAGGATGATGTGAGACTCCCTGATAGGTGGAGATTATCTCAAATGAGCGCATAACATGTGTAGGATTGATGCATGATTGCATTGTATGACTCATGCATCTTGCATTGTGTTGTGATTACTATACGCCCTAGTGACATCAGGGTCGTATCCTCCACAGGCATATCGTGGATGGCCAGATGGGACACCGAAAATCTGTTCGAGCATTGGGCCGCCATAGATGACCCTAAGTGAAAATCCCTAAACACCCACTTAGTTCCAGAGGATGCTCCAACGTCTAGACCGAGTGGTTAGATGAGCGTTGAGTGCCGATTACCAGATGGCTGCGCTCTCCACTGTGTCGTGGCCAGTTGGAAGGGGGTGAGGCCTTACCCGCCTGAGGGAGTAGGCATGATTAGGCTGAGTTTGACCAGCTCGAGGAATGAGTCCGTTATCGGTGAGCTGGGTAGGTATTGGCAGACTACTGACAGGCGGATAGTGAGGTCTTTTCCACTTACCCAGTTGTGCGCTTGATTGGGGCGGCAGGTGGTGTGAAGTGTAATAGACCCCGGTGATTTCCTTAGAGAGGAACCGTACTGATATGAGGACTGACATGATATTATGACACCTCGTCACTATTGTGCATATGGGCGGGCGCATATGGTCGGACGCTGATGTAGGTGGGGCTGAGGCCTGGGCGAGCTACCACATTGGGCGAGCTACCAACAGTTGGCAGGCTACTGTGCTGACAGGCTACTGAGTAGGAGTTGCATACTAATTCATTCATCCATTTACTATCCACTCGGGTTGGTGGTGCGTAACTAATTGTTGTGTATCTTCGTTATGTCAAGGATTTCGGTTGGGCGGGCGACTAACCTGAGATCAGGAGTTTACCACATTGAGTCAGACTATCTAAATTTATGTATGGGACTGGTTTGGATAGAGGTTCCTTGTGGTGGACCCCGTAGCCTGCGATACTACGTACTATTATCCCGACATCACACTCTAGCATGGTCATTCCATTAACACCACATACTACATATTCCATTACATCTTCGGCGTGTGGCATTATGGGTTGTTATGTTTCTGTATTCCTGTGACTTAGATGAGAGTGATGATATTTGTTAGCTCTTTCGAATTGTGTATTACATTATATCCTTGTCATTCGACATTTGATTATATATGACTCATCATTTGCATAGCTGTCCTATATTGTGTATTCTGATATTGATTAACTTATGAACTTATTCATACTTTCGCTTATTCTTTTATCGCATGATTATAATCTTGTCAGTATTTCTGTTTACGCTGATAATTCCTGCTCTTATCAGTGTTTCTGCTTATTCAGTCATTGTATGGTTTATGGATTAATAGCTTTCCGGTATTGTATGATTATGATATTGTATTGAATACTTGGCACTTATCTCGTGCACACACTTACACCACCCTCTAAGCTTTCTATAAGCTTATGTACGATAGATGCGTGCAGGTGATGTTAGGTTGTAGCAGCATTGAGCTTGGAGCGTGCAGCTGTTTTCTGGAGCTTTGATTTTGACATATATATTTCCCTTTCAGCATTGTTTTCAAATGATTATATTAGTGAATATGTGATGATGATGTTGCCTTTATGATTTGGGTAAACTTGTGGTTATGCTTATTACTAGTTAAATATATAAAAAAAAAATCCTCCTTATAGGATTCCAGGATCGGAAATCTGACATATGAATACTAGAAGCCGAGAATGGGGTACTACAGAGGCTGTCGGCACCGGATTCAGCGATCGGGATTCCTGTGAATCCGATTTCCGGGTTTGGGGCGTGACAGAAGTACACTCTCGATCCACGACATTTAAAGTGTCACTTTCATCTTGCAAAAAGTGTGGTTTCTCATTAAAGTCATAGTGGTATCAAATCAATTGTAAAGAGCTAACTTAAAACAATATATGTATGTCCGAAAGTAAGGTGAAATCATGACAATCACCAAATACATGCGGTTAATCCAAACAACAGAGTCCACTTAGTTGGGGACTCAATATACATGTCCAAAATTACATCAATAAAGGTTCAATATTCCTTTATAGCTTATCCAACAATAACACTGTAGTGAAGCATACCGGCCTATTTTCACCCGTTGAAGATATGAAAGTATGACCCCACCTTAATAGGATTTAAGTATGTCCCATTTAGGATGTTGGCCTCAATAGTTCCTGCATCAATGATGTCGTCTGGTTGGTGCTTTAAAACACAGTCCTAGGTAGAAGTGAGTAATCATCTCAATATTATCATTTTTCTAAGTTACACATATTATCAATACAATTAAGGGCATGTAGTGATAGTACAATATTGTAAATAATTTTATAGTTTACTTAATTAATGCAAGTGTCATGATAAATGTATATGCTCAGGGCCTAAATAAAAGTCGACAATGATGTGGCTCGTCATCATCATCACCTGCGAAAATAATAAATAAAAGCTAATAGTAATGGAGCTCATTACCAACATTACTTGTAAAAATATACCATGACGTGCATGCTTTATTTAAGCCTTTATTATTCCATTTTATATACAGTCGTATTGATGAAGATATGATATAACCATTATATCGTGAGTCGAGTAAATCAGATCATGTGGCTCGTAGCTAGTGTCCCTTAATCTAAATAAGGGTTCATCACCTGAATATTAGATGTAAATAATCAACTAAAGATACGGGCTTGTCACCTCAAATTTTTATAATATGTCAAAGGCTCGTTAGCCCAAAATCAAACAACATGGTAATGGCTCACCACTCAAAGGTTAATTAACTTGACAAGGTCTTGTCACCCAAAACTAACAAATGAATAGTAAGCTTGTCACCTCCATTGGTACTCATTGGAATACTATGGGGTGCTCATCATCCAACATAGGTCAACATCTCGGACATAATGTCTTATACCACCATGCTCGACCCATTATACCTTTATTAGAATTGCACTGATTACTATAAATGTGACTTTAATATAATAGTAATCGTGATATTCTAAATTTTAAAGAGTGTTGTTCATTAGTAAAACATATGAACAATCAACTATATATTACACCGATCCGATCAAGTATAAGGAACATTAAAAAAAAGGACATTAGGTACTAAATAACCCATGTATTTCTAACTATTATTGATTGTCCGTGTTCTACTTCGATCGACCAAATGAGCCTATAATAGCCAACCAAAGGCAGGTCGTCCACTTACTCAAACAGTTACCATATTTTGATCCACAAAAATAGTGATACATATCATCCGATGCGTGATTTCAAGCATAAAATAATTTCATACCATACTACGGTAAGCCAATTAGATATATGTATAAATCTTATATCAATAATTTATATTGATTAATATAAATGCAACTTATTAAGTAGCAAAGAAGGATTCTAATATCAAAATTTCATATCATTCAAACATTTCATCAAGCATGATACCAATCAATAGCAATGAACATGAGAGTTATGATAATAAAGTAATTTGAGCATTTGTATCATATAAATCTCAATGAAATCATGAATTTATGATTTGAGACCATCGAAGATTGGTAAAAGGAAACTTAGAAGAAACGATCCTCATCTTAGCGGGAGTTTACTTAATTTATCCGCACATAGGGTTTGAGATTTCAGAGAAAACTTCAATTCTTAAACCAATTCCAGAGGAATCCAAATAAACATAAGAAAAATTCATGATTCGACTACTCAATTGTTAGATAAGGTGTATATCTTACATTAAATTTTAAGTAGAAATGGATTCGATTGAGGAATATATAGCTTATAGGGTTAGATCGTAAAAATATCATATTTTCGTATGATAAATAACTCCTAAATCCAACTCTTCCTCTCCATCTCTCTCTTATTTTCTTTATTCTTCCTTTTTTATCTCTTATATGGCAAATTCATGTGAGGGGATGAGTTTTCTTAAAATGAAGGTATTTATAGTCTCAGTTGGGTATTTATTGGCCCTATAAACAAAGTTAAGTGTCAGTTGACCCTATAATAGGTTCATTTCATCTTTTTGGGCTACCATAGAGTGTATAGGCTGATCTATGTCATTTAATGGTTACTCTAAGTGGTGATTTATGTAAGACTATGGTCACCTCGCAAATTGGACACATCGATTAAAGAATATATCTAAAAGATTAGTTTAACAGTTATTGATTATCGATCGGGGTCACATATATAAGGATGCTTGTAAAATGATAATTAAGGTTAATGTCCTCAATTTGATCATGAACTAATGGTTTGAATACCTCAACATTAGATAAGTTATAATAAGTACAATTAACTTATCTTTTTACTAATTTATAGAAAATTTCACACATCTCATGTGCTCAAATATGGTTCCAAGTTGAATGATTCATTATACGCTCTTAGTTATTTATTTTGAGAGGGATGTTAAACCAACTAATATGGATGTCTTTCTATAACTTCGAGTTCAGTGACTCACTAATGAGTGGTCTAGAACTTGTTTAGTTAATCCAGTTATTTTTGAAAGAATTCAAGTATCAAAAATTCTTTTGTATAATATGTAGGGTATGGATTAATTAGATTCCACGTTTGGCCTTTAGACGATTAACAAAAATGGTGATTCGACCCTGAGTATCCTAAATCATTGATTCTTGGGTTGAAAGAGTGACTAGGTCAAATTGGTTTATGTACATGGGATCGACAAGATTTGATCATTTGTTCTCTTGAGTTTATATGAGTCTTCAATAGGCAACGGTGATCTTGATTAGTCAATGACAGGTTGTTTAGATTTAGGCCTTAAATAATTAGATCACAAGGCTAGATCCAATATTTAAGAGATCGTGCATATTCAATAGCTTCTTAAGGGTAATTAATTAAGCTTGTATGGTTCTCTGACAATAACACTCGTGTATATTTTAGGATCGAATATGGTGAATTTTACTAAGTGTTACACCCAACTCAATTGTATCCTCTGATGATGCATTGAAAAGCCTCCATCCTTTCTACTTACCAATCTCAAATACGGTCGACTACTCCCTTAGGGTCTGTTTAGATTCACCTATAGTATTGTACTGGGAAGTAAAACTGTCCCATCAAGGTATTCGTGGTATTATAACACGATAACGTCCGCATTTTGAAAACTACTCACTATGTTTGGGTTAGAGTATAATTGTATACATAAACATTATTGATTTTCAAAATCAATATTTGGGAGTGGAGTCTTCTTCATGCTGCACTGTTTGAAGTGATGAATATGAAATTAATGTCCACTCGCCCGTGAAGTGGAAGTTGTTAAAGAACATTCAGGCCATTAATGGACTAATTACTGTTTACACTTTATGTGGGTCCCACCATGATGTTCTAACTATATTCATGCTGTCCAACTATTTTTTATAGATCATTTACACTATCATTGCGATCAGAGGTATAGCGAAAGAACATGATTGACCACATTAAAAGAAGTGTGGCTCATCGAGAGTTGATGATTTCAATTACGGTTATATATCATTATTAATCAGTCACTTTTTTCTCTTCACCTGAGCCTATATAACATAATCAACAGTTTGGATGTGAAATAAAAAGCTTGAGATGGCTTTGGGTGGATTTAATCGGTGAATATCCATTGAGATATGTTGTCACTTGGACTGGTCCACTGGAGACTTATATACCTCATGATCTCGGTATCCAGCTTTAAAATGACATGTTAAAATGGATGAATGAAATGGATGTAAAACATACGTCATGGTGGGGCGCACAGAACATATAAGCATATAGATCTTTTACATCATTTTGCAATTAGATTAAAATTAAAATCTACAATTACTAAAAAATAAGCATAATATTATTAGAAGTAATAGATAATACTACATCTGAAATATTCTTGACAAAATGAGATGTAATAAAACTACAAACCCACTTACATTAAGATGAGTACTTTGACTTCAAAATAATTACAAAGGATTGCAACATAACCTAACAACTACATTTATGATATGATAGAAAAAATAATTCAGACAACTACTACATATATCAGCAGCACCCCAGTCACAACTTTAAAGAGAACATTCATCATTCTAGAAGAATCATGTTCTCCTCTCATGTCCGTGTACGATTCGCACGTTAAGTGCATCCCAACAAGATCCTGGAGAAGCATCAATCTTAAATCTCCTGGAGAGTCTATCAGAATTATAGCTTGTGACCTGTAGATATCATAACCATAAAAAAATCAGCAGGAATATGACTGTAATGGGTTACAAATAGCAGCAAATCCAAAAGGATTGAGGATTTCATGTGACCAAAATTACATATCTTATATATCTGCACCTGATAATTCTATTAAGTTGTCACAACTTTATTATATGACTTATAAGACTAGTGCATACATCCGCAGTAGCGATCCACCTGTGCTTGTGTATCCTCCCCACCTATAATATAAGCCGGGATGTCTGCCCATAAAGACCAAGTAATATTTTCCCATACATTTTTAAAAAAAAATTCAGAGATCAATCGTTAATAATATCGAGTGAATAAAGCATCAACAACAGTTGCGATTAGTTAAACTGTTAGCATATTTTACAGTTTACGAAGTAACAAGGCAGCGAAGATAACTGAAAATTATTTCATCTACATTTATGTACAAGTCTTACCTTATCAATAGGTTTTATTCACCGTTAAAGTGACATTCAATTACATGAAATCATGAAATTTGATATTTTCCTACAATAACATGAAATATGCATACTCTCTTTATAGATTTATGCATGACACAACATCAATGAGTAAGTGTTGACTTTTTAAACATAAGCTAACAAAACAAATAATGAATATATATGAAATCAAGTAATAAAATTTTCGTATATCAGGTATCAAAACAGAGAATCAACATATAACATCATAAATATGTCATAATAAAGAACATGTCAACATAATTCGTCCGAATATTCACAACAAACGAACATATCATGGGGTATCAGTCGACTGTTCATGCATTTAGAGACAGATAATTAGGTGTACCTACACTCATGCATTTCACTCCCATATTACTTACATATCAGAGGTAATCCTATTACCAAGCATCAAACAACAATTGCAGTGTCAACGTTAGTAGAGTATTATCCAGAAGATCCCAAAAGTAGGATGCTGGGTACTTGTGTAGTACCCTAAACATCTATCCCACCAAAAAATCACCTGTTTAATTTAAACAAACCAAAAAAAGAAGAAGATAGTTTAGTAATTTAAAAGTTCCAATGCAACCAATGTACAAATGTTTTAAATAATAGCATTGCGGTCGAGAAGCTTCTTTACACACTCATTCTTCCTTTCACGTCATATCTTTAAGAAAAAACCGGCACTAACAATATCATCCTACAACAGCCAAGCAGTCCGAACATGGTCCTCATGGCTGAATCCATCCACTTCATCTAAAATGCCCAACAATGCAGTCGGGTTATGGTTTTCCCTTGTGCCATTGTAATTGTTAAGGAGCTCACAACCTCAGCCATTTCACCCATCTTATCTCCAATATGGTCACTCGGCTTATCCCTTCGTTGTTGGGTTATACTACTACTAGTGTTATTACTGTTTTTAGACCCTCTCGAGGTCTCCATAGGGCCTGTATGAATCGTCTTTGACTGTTTCTATGAACTCTCATTGAGACAACGGGTCGAACCACTGTCATTTTCATCATCGTTATCTGAAGAAAGATGTATTGTTTCATTGTCATTCTCTTTAGACTCATCGTCCGAATCAACCTCATCTCTTTGACAGCGGTGTCCAAAAATGGGTGAAGAGTACGCGGTACTAGTATATGATTCATGGGCACAATTATTACCAAACATAAAATTTAGGTCATTGTACCTATTAATATATTTTCCTTGTACCCTTTCCGCATATGGGTGAGACTGTAAAACCAAAATATTAATTTAGAATGGCAGCAACTATATAATCAGATATGCTTATCTGAAAAAATCAAGATCAACAAATATTTCAAAATCAAATTTGCATAGCCGTTAACATCAACGGCTTCAACCATTTTTTAAAATAAAATATGCATAGTGTAATAAATCATTAGTAATATTCATATTCTTGACGCAGATATGCATAGCCAATAAAATTGATAGCAACAACCATTTTAAAATCACATAAACATGGTTCACAAAATCAGTAGTAACAATCATTTTGTCCTCTCATATATGCATAACTGAAACAATCAGCAGCAACAACCATTTATGAAAATCATATATGCATAATTTAATAAATTCTGCCAGTAGCAGATAAAATTAGTAGCTACAACCACTTTTAACTTAAATACGCATCGCTGATAATCAATAACAAGAACTCTATTTCATTTTCAGATACGCATAGCTGAAAATATCAGTACGTAGAACTATTTTCATGGTAGATATGCATAGCTGAAACAAAGCGATGTATCAAGAATGTTTTCAAACAGATATGCATAATTTACAAAATTAGCATCAACTTCTATTTTTTTCATCAGATATGCATAGACTAAAAAATCAGCAGTAACTATAATAGGCATGTTACTTACCGCAATATACCCCTTCCATACATCATCAGTAGTGATCACCATTTTCAAATCGGCATCCCAACCAAAATCACTCGCATTTAACATATCATTCACAACCCAATAAATTTTTTTCAGAGTACGAAAACAATTAGATATATGTTTGTTCTCTATTTCAACTCCACGTCTGTCAATGATTTCAGTTATAGTTGCCTTATAAGCTTTAGGCTTGAAACCCACGTCGCTTTTCCGACCAAGATTTACCTATTCGATAAGTGCATCAACCAATGCATTATCCATAGCATCAGTCTATTGTATGTGAACAGATTTCTTGGGGTGTGTAGTCCTTCGATTTGGCGCTGTTGGAGACACAGGTGATGGTGATGTTAATAATGTTATGGAGCTTTTCGTAGATAGTATACCAAATATTTTGCTGGGTGATGATGGGGCCTTGTTAGGGGAGCCTTTACATTTGGAAGGAGATGCAGTCACCTTCTTGTTTCGGGCTACTTTGTTAGAACTCCGTAAGAAGTTTATTTTACCTACATAATAGTAACAATCAATGAAAAGTAGTTTGTCACAAGACCAATGTAAGATAAAAAATAAGAGGATGAGGCATATCCATAAGAATAAATAGTATGACCCGAATCATAATAAAATATTAATTGTGAAGTTTAATGAAATCCATGTAAAAGAAATAAAAAATTTATATGATCCTAACATCCCAATAGCACACCAAAATATTGTTGTCAAAAATTTTGATGTTACACAAACAGCTTAATACATTAATTAAAAAAAAAAAAATTAACGCCGTTGCCGGGTACAAGGAAGATTGTCATTCCACATCCTCTCCGCAGAATCATCCTTTTTTTATCAACTTCTCTCTTGAGTGGTCTGTCAGACAAGGTAAAGTGCGATTTTCATCAACATTATTGACTTTAATAGGGGGATGACAAAATTTTCTCAGAACTGTCTCCACTATCCTCAACTGCTTCATTAAAATCATCTTCAATAGAAACATGGATGAAGTTGTGCATGGCACAGTAAGCTATAACAATTTTTTCTTGTATTATAAACGTGAACTGTGGAGTTATCTGCAGTATAGGGAATTGACCCTTTAAAAGATCGAAACACTGGTCAATAACATTTCGCAATTGGGCATGATGATAATTGAAGAGTTCTTTCTTATTAGCAGGCTTCCTTCTTGTACGAAATTCATTCAAATGATATTAGACACCTTGATAAGGCGTCATAAATCCAGGAGAGTGAGCATATCCCGCATCCACAACATAATATTTTCCTACACGAAGCAATATATGAAAATTAAGTATGTGAACAATCGCATGCTACATAGTACATGAATCAGCAACAATCATTCATTACCATGAGGTACAAGCAAACAGTCAGGGTAATGAGTTAATACATTTTGCAATACACAAGCATTGGAGGCAAAACCATCCGAACCCATTAACACATACGAATTTCATATTAAATGTATAAGTTGTTATCACGTTCCGAGACAAAAAACCTTTTCAATTTTGAAATATTACACTTGCACCTTTTGGAAAATAGGCCAGAATGTGGGTGCTATCGAGTACCCTAATGCAATCCTACAAGCAACATTCATCTTACATTTAGGTTGTTATTACACAAAAATTGATGTAATTGTATCATAATTACAATATTATGGGATTGTAATGCCTGAAAGTAGGGGCTCCACATTAGATTATCAGATATCTCTTTTGGGGTATGTAAACTCGAGAATTTGACATATTTCAGATAAAGATTAATTATGTCATTAAGAACTCTATTGAAGTATCGACTAACAGTTTCTCCAAATCATGAAAATCGATGATCAATAACATGGTTTCGCACATTGTGGTCAATTATATGCAGGAACATGATGACTTGTTCCTCTAAACTGCATATTTTTATATCAAATAACAAATTCCTCTCTTAACAAAAAACATAACTCAAAAAACTTATCGTGACCCATTCATAACTGTGCAAGACAGTTGACATCACTCTTCCTTATGATTTCATTAACCAATATATTTTTAGTTACATGACAATCTCGAGACAACGACTTCATACAGTAATGACGATAATATTCAGTAGCTCTCATAACACATGCAGAAGCTGTAATTGCAATTAATGCAGCTGCTATTTTATTTTCATTTCAGTCAATATTAGATAAATCCTCATGGCTAGAGTCACCATTAAAAGACCCCATGATTGAAATAAGAAACTAAATTATTACTTTTTTCACGTTACTTTGTATTTACAGATGTAAATATCATTAAAATTTCAAATGTACAGCCAGATTATGATATAATATGCATGATTTTTCTTTAACATACTATATCGATTATTAACATAATTGTGAATATATCATAGATCTATTTCCTCTAGAACATGAAAACTATTTTCATATCAGATATAATGTATGATACAGACGAGAGTAATAAGTTCATGAGTTACAGACAGTTATGAAAGAATTAACAAAAATATCTTCTAATACAATCAGAATTACATATTAGTAATAGCAACCACAACAATTAAGATAGGCTAACCAGTAAAACACGCACCTGTAAACATTGTTGTAATGGAAGGTACTGATTACTTTGAGGATCAACACCTATGCTAAACTCTACTACAAGTATACCTCATAAATCTACAAATCATTGTATAACATGGAATGTATGAAGATAACTCATAGTTTAGAATGTATAAGTCTGACAATATATGAACATATTTTAAACTGTTCAAAACAGATAAAAAAATTTAAAATTGAAATACAATCAGCACTTAGAATAATTTCATTAACTAATATATGGAACATTCCAAACGAGAATAAGCATGTTTGATATAGTAGAAAATATTGTTAACATAGACAATGAGTTATTACCTGGCCTAATCAAGAAGACCTGGACTCAGGGTAAAAAGTAACTATTTAATTAAGAATCGAATGTGAGCAACAGGAAGACAACAATATCTTATATAGACTTTCCAAAAATGGTTATGACGAGCATTGCAGATCATTATGCCCATTATCATTGACATGCACAAGTCATGTCACATGTGGTAGTATAATGAATCAATCTCCTGAATACACTGTAGATATGTAGTAAATCCGGAAGATTTAGCTGCCAGGAAAATCATATTGACGATATCTTGCGCTTGCTTGCCATCGTCACAGCATGATTTGGAAATATGGTGGGTCTCCACAATCGCATGCATATCCAAAACATCTCTGTGTTTGGGGAGTATACCGAGAGATGGAGAAATACATTCTCTGGATAACATCCTACACTTGTAAACGTGAATACTCTTAGAGCAAGTAGGTTGTATATTACACCTTCTGTAGGAATCGCAAGGCAATACCTGTACTCACTAAATCACTCACAATAATTTATGGACGGAAGGAGGATAAAGGAATGAAAGCTTCAGGAATTTTCGACGATTGCTATGTGAATCATCGACCACATACGATGGTAGAGGTCTCTGGATAAGTGTACCGCAGAATGATCTTCAACATCCGAGGCTGTGAGAAACAGGAGAAAACCACGCTGCAGAGAAGAGAGAGTAGAGTTGTGAAATGATCCACTGAAGCACACTACTGAAAAGGAGTTTTTTTATTTTTTACTCCTCTCTGCTATGGCGGTGCAGTGTAATGAAAACACCGCACTGCGGCCTGCATTGTGCGCTAACATACGAGACGTGAGGAGTAAGAAAAATAGTTTGTCGACGTAGTCACCCCGCTAGCGTACCATGTGTTAATGTTTGGATAGACATGCAGTGAAATGTATATTTTATTAACATATACAATGTTGTACCATCTAGACTGGGCATCCAAATACGCCCTAAGCTCATACATCGTAAATCATGTGTGGATGCACAATTCAACCTCCAACAGCACCGTATGTACTAATGTTTTATCAAAAATAAAAACTTCATTCATTGACGTGCTAAAAATCTGAACAAACTAGCAAACTTCTTGTCATCTCAACCATCTATCCCGACAGATCTCAGTCTTTCACCCTTAGACTTAGTGCTTCTCCCCACTATAAGTAAGAAAGCGAGGGAATCTTTCTATTTTCACGCTGGTGCGATCACAACCTTACCTCGCTTTCTAAAAACCTCCGATAATTCATTTGAAGCGTCGTCTTTAAGGAATGTCATGCCCTAAACTCAGAAACCAGGCTCACAAAATTCTCAATCACCGAATCTGGTACCGACAACCTCCGTAGTACCCCATTCTCGACTCTCGGCACCCACACACTAGATTCCGTTCCTGGGACTCTACAAGGAGTATTTCTAACATGATTTTGATTTATAATGAGTATAACTATGGCATAACCCACAAACAATAACTATAAGAACACTATCACAAAATTCACTATGATAAAAAACTTTTGAGTACAATGAGTATAAAGGGAAATACAAGATAATGATAACGAAAACTCCTGAAGCTTGACTGCATGTTCTTATTGCGGTGAAGCTATGGCTGCGTCTTGGCGTCACCTGCATGCATCAATTGTACATAAACTTATAGATAGCTTAGAAGGTAGTGTAAGTGTGTGCGCAATATGAGCACGCTCAGAATACAATGTCAGAGTAATGCGAAATTATGTTGATGAGTACGTGAATGCAATCAGCCGTACCAAGGCTATATGATGCAAAACATGAATGCTATTAGCCATATTAAGGTCATGCGATACAAAATGTAACTCATGCATGTCAATCTTCATCCACATATCAATGTAGAGCATCAAATATCAATACAATTCTTATTCTAGATAATCATCGAAGTTTAATACACTTCAAATGGCACTGCCCCTTTTCCAGGCTCGCAGTCCAAGTGAGCATAAGAAACCTCATTATCCGCATGACCAATAGTCTGTTAATATCTATTTGGTACGTCGATAGCGAACCCATTCACGAGCTGATTAAACTTAGCCTAATAATGCCCCTACCCTCGGGCAAGTAAGGCCTCACCCATTTTCAACCAACTATGACACAGTAGGAGACGCGGCCTCCTGGTATTTGGCCCTCATGCGCTTATATATCCACTCGGTTTCGATATTAGAGTCATCCTCTGGTACCATTGGGTTTAGAGATTTTCACCCAGGGACATCTATGACGCCCTGATGCTTAGTAACAATATTTTTGGTGTCTGATCTTGCCATCCACAATGTGCCAGTGGTGGCCACAGTCCTGATGTCACTATGGTGTACAGTAATCATGTCATACAAATGCGAAGTGCATGAATTACACTACCAATCATGCAGCAATTTTGCGTGTACCGCGCGCTTATGTAGGACAACTCCGTCTATCAAGGAGCCCATAAACAATCTGTCCGAAGGCATATATGATAATCTGTCACTCCTCATAGCAAGCATACATATGATGCGTATGAGCATGAATTATAGAACTATACAAAACATGTTATATGGTGATGGAGTCTGTTCATAACGAAGATGGGCCTAGACGACCTACACACTACAAGTATGAGCCTATAATGGGCCCTAGGCAGAATCATAATGCAGATATTTAACCAACATTATCCTTACAATGTGGACGTCAAACCATTATTGCTCTCAGGGCACGGCTCGTTATAAACATCATTATATACACCACGGTGAAATCACACATTGCAATGCATTTAAATACATTCCATTGGGCCTTAAATACATCAAATAGGTTACATCACATGGGCCTTATATTCACCAAGTGGGCCGCACCAATGGGCCTTATATAGATTACAATGGGTCATAACCCATGAGCCTTGAATACATCACAATGGGCCCTCATATGGCAAGTGGGTCACATCACATGGGCCATATATACATCAAATTGGCTACACCACCCATGTATATCAAATGGGTCACACCCAAATATAAGTGGTGATAATGATTTTCACCATTAAAATTCTCAAGGCTCACCCTAACATTTATTTCCCATCCAATCTGATCATAAGGTCACACGGACCCGGATGGAGAGGAAAAATAAATTTCATATCGATTCAAAGCTTTTGTGACAACCCAAAAGGGTTTCAATGATAGGCGCTCAATCCCATTATTTCCTGCCATGTGGGCCACTTGAGTTCCACATATGGCTGATTTTTGGGGTGGCCCACAGCTAGAAGGAGGCCGACCAAATGCACGGCATGGATGTTCAACACACATAACGGTGGAGCGTACAACTGGGACCCACGTCCCTGCTCGTGTCCACGGTGTAGCAGGACACTGCTGTAACATCCTCTGGACATCCAGCAGCAGCACCTGGTGCTAGCTATTATTTTTTTAAAAAAAAATGAATTCTTGAGGTTTTTCCTGGGTGGGGCCCGCATCAGGTGAATCCACTCTAGCCATTGCATTTCATGGTTCAAGACCGACCAAACAAGCCCAATATTCAGTATGTTTTAGCTCTAGGTGGGTTAGAGTCGATTTTAATGGTATCAATATTTTCTATGCTATGGCCCACCAGAAAATCTGTTTGGATTCATTTTTTAGATCAACATCTAAAATGAACTGGCGAATGGAATGGACGGCGTGGATTAGACCCATGCTTCAAGGTGGGGCCTGCATAAGCGGTCCACCCAATTTTTGAATCAAAATGATATATATATATTATTTTTGCTGTTAGTGCACTCCACCTTCAGTGCACACTACACTCTCAGTTCACACTTCACTGGCTGGCCACGTCTAGCGTCCCTAGACACTGGATAGTTTGGATGCAACATAAGAATCATGGTGGGTCCCACATGGACGTGGCCCACTAGATTTGGATCAATCTGATATTTGTGTTTCTCCTACATCCAGGCCCCCCAAAGACGGTCAGCAAGGTGGCTCCTGCGGATGAGACGACATGGATCATACATCACAGTGGGGTCCATAATACATGAGAAAGAGAGAGATTTTGAAGGTGATGGAGGGGCCCTGCCACTATTGGCCCCTCTTGTTACAAAATGTACATCAAGGTGGGTCCCACATATATGGATCCTTAAATAAAAAAATTGAAAGATGAAAATTCAAGATCACCCACCATCTTCTTCTTGTTCCCTTGGCTTCTTTTGCTCCTTAGCTTCGATCCTAAGGAAAGATGATGAAGTTTTAATAGTTGAGATGGGAGATGAGAGGGTTAGGAAGTGGGCCACACACAAAATCTTCTCATGTAGGTTGGGAGAGCTTAGACGTTGAAATTCTTTTGTATTTTGGGTTGCTTGGAAAAGAAGAGATAAATAAGAGAAAGCGAGAGAGCTTAAATAGGCAATGATGACTTGTAAGAGAGGCATGGGTGGCTAGCAATAAGTGCTTATAAGAAGGGCTAGGAGTAGGGTTGATATAGCTAGGGTAGGGTGGCTATAACTAAGGTAGGGTAACTATAGCTAAGGTAGGGTGGTTATAGCTAGGGTGATATCATCACCCTCATGATTACCTAAGGATTGGTGCCACATGAGATAGGTGGGTCTTGCAATATACAGTCTACGACCAATATAATGCATGGTTCATATCTTATGATTTACGTGTCGGATTGGTGTACGAGACGCGGCGTTGGAACCACGGCGACGGCGCAGTCACTAAGATACATGTTTCAGGTCAAGGTAACTTTGGTATGTAGGACTCGGCTTAAGATCACACGTAAACGTCAGATACAAGGTCAAAGATTGCCGAAATTCGACCGGGAGGACCGTGGAAGCCTACGGAATGGTATGAATTATGATACGGGCCTTACAGGAAATCTCTCACCTACAATTATTCAGGGTGAGAACTCATGTGAGATCTCGCTGTCCGTTGAGAAAATAGAATCGAGATGAAAAATCCTGCACATCTCAAGTATACGAATCATAAGCCATCAATTGGTGGTCCCCACAGTGATCATTAGACACATCCATACCATCCACCTGTTATGGATCATAAGATCAACCACCCATTAGTATTTCTCCATTAATGGTGGGGTTATCTTCTTCATTTAGCTAGAAGAACCCATCTTTTTGGATGAGTCCCATTTTACTGATTGAAGATGTTCAAATGGTGGGCTGGGTGATCAGAAATCCATCCATGTAGTTTGATCATGTCCATACATGTAAGTTTCATTAATGCAAGCAATTATTGCATAATGAAGGCTTAACTTTAATCGGATTAACCCCTAACCTCTATAATTAAACTGTGATTAGTTGCCGGTCCTTCTAGACGTCTAAGAGGCTATAAATAACTCTCTTTCCTTTTAAGGCACCTCATCCAAAAGATAAAAAGAAAGAAATAGTGAGTTAAGTGTGAGTCGGTACGTCAGTGTCACACCATATTGACTCGGTCGAGTCGCGTCCCGAGTTTGGGTCGAGTCCAGAGTTCTATATGGTCTTCCTAACAAAAAGAAGGAGAAGAAGAAGATAGAAGAGAGGGAGAGATAAAAAGATGGGCGGTGTTGCACTCCTGTTTGACTTTGTGTTGAGTCAGTTAACCAAGTTTGACTCACTGCCAAGTCATGAGTGTCGATCTGAGTTGGGTTGCAGGATTATTTGAGTCCAGACCCTCTCTAGTCATGAGAGAGAGAGAGAGAAAGTAAAGAAGAAAATAGAAGAAGAGAAGAGAGAAAGAGAGTTGGTTACTTTCGAGTCGGTTCCTGTTGTTCGAGTTGAAGTGACTCTCAAAGTTATGAAATTTTTCTGATTCTAAACTAGCTCTATTGTTCAGTGTTAATTTACAAACAGAATTAGAAAGGTGATAAGAAAATAAGTAAAAGGATAAAGAGAACGAAGATGGTAGTAGGAAGAAAAAGAAGAGCGAAAAGTCAATGAATCGACTCGGTTTAAAACCGAGTCAAGTTGCGGACTTACTATTTGGTTAGGTCCAGAAACCCTGCTAAACGAGTTTCAGAGAAGTGAAAAGAAATGAAGAAGATAAGAGGTAAAGAGAGAGAGGTTGGAAAGATGATCAAGTAACTTAATCGAGTAGACTCACTGAGTCCATTCTGAGTTGGACTCAATTTTTGAGTTGTATTGTTGTCATGACGACTCGTCAAGTTACACCGAGCCTTTGATTTCACTTGTTGAGACCAATTGGTAATATGCCTTTGTCCAGCCCTTGTTTCTTATTTAATTCATGAGTTGATCTAAATGAGTTTAGATAGTTGTTGTGTGTCTTTATGTCAATGAGTTATTAATTTAGTACCTTATGATAATTATTCTGTAATGTTTAAAGTAAAGTTGAATTCTTCATAAGTCTACTAATTAAATTTTTGCAACAACGAACTTGTATCATATTGAGTTAGGCTTAGGAGGCTAGCTAGTTATCGAGTTAGCCCAAATCTTCATGTTTAGTTACTACAGCTGGTTAACTAATAATAGCCTTTGATTCTACAACATAACAATTGGTATTACGGTGCATTGATTGGCTAAGTTATACCAAGTTAATCCACATAGGTTGGGTAATTAGGGTTTGGACTTGATCTCGATCAAATACTTACATCCTAAATCACTTTTGAATGAAAATTCAACTGAAAAGGTGAGGTTTCCTCCTTTAAGCTTTTCACTTAAGTTCGTTAATATTGTTATAAATGATATTTTAATTTATTGTATTTATAACTTTTTGAGCTACTTGAATAATAATTTTCTTGTCTCATTACATCAATACGTTAATCTTTTGTGTCAATGATTCTTAAGTAGAATGATTGACATACCTCTTTATTTATAGTATGAATTAATGATTTGATTGTCATATGTTATCTTAAGTTTAAAATTGATTGATCAATCAGATGGTTGTCATTGTGATTAAGATTCTAAATTGTTAGATTTGGCTAATTCTCGAATTCTATTGCATGAGGTAGTGATATTAAATGCTTTTATATATATATATATATTTGAATGGTACGGATTATTATTTGATCTTTTAGTGAGTTATATGAAAATTTGTTGATTTTCTAGTCATTGAACGAAGATCTTTATAATTTTCGGGTGACGTCAGATTTCACGTGTTAATTTTTTGTTCACCTTATAGAATTCACTTGTATTGTGATTTCCGGATGAAACTGAAGTTCACTTGTTAATTTTTTAATCATCTTGTAGAATTCTATATGATTTTCGGTTACCATTGAAGTTCACTTATTAGTTAATAGTCATCTTGTGGAATTCACATACAATGTGATTTATGGGTGAAGCTAAAGATCATATGTTAATTATCTGATTATCTTGATATATTCACTTGTATTATGGTTTCTACCATATTTTCTATGCGGTGGAATTATGTTAATTGAATATATCATTTTCTATGTTTTGCAGATTATACTTGATTATGAATGTTAAGTACGTAATCTTGAAGGGTATTCTTTACAACAATAGCCATCGACGCTATCGAAACATATCGGTTGATGTAGGTATAGAGTGATTTTCGTTCACCTAGTTATTGGAAATGATTAGGTAGTTAAGGAGCTAGACGAGGTCTCAATAAAACATATTGAGTTTCATCATTAGTTAATAGATTTTCATTTTAGATTAGGGTACTTTTGATATTTTGTTTGTATAAGTCATTTATGGGTAATACATTTGATTTTTTGTTATAAATGGAAAACTCTTATTTAAAGCACGGTTTACTCCACTAGTAATTGTTATTAACTCTAAATATTGATAAGATTGTTTAAATTTAGACTTTAAATTTTAATGTTAACACTTGAAATTTCAGAAATTAGTTGTATACTCATGTTATCAAAATCGGGGTGTTACATAAATTATAATGGAAATAAGGTTTGTGTCAACGAGGCTTTACTTAATTCAAAGACTAATAAAGCTCGTAAGTAGAACTGAATAGCTTAATCACCTTGATAATAGTTTGCAATTCCACACGTCATTTGTCTGTTAATGACCTTATTGAGATAATTCCACATGATTTTATATTATTATAAGGATACACTCTCGAGGTAGTTATGGGTTTCATAGAGTTCAAAATCTTCATAATAAATTTGACATTATTGTTTTTTCGAAGCCCATTTTCCTTTTACATTATCTAGCATTTCAATAGTACCATTGGCCACTTGACGTAAAATTGTTATATTTAATGAATTCTAAAATTAAAATTGCCACGGGGCATAATTCTTATATTAAATATAGGTAAGAAGATTTTAATTTTTGAAATTATTATACTAACCAAGAAAATAATTAAGAATATACATGATTAAATTTTACTACTTTTGGCACAACAACATCAATAAATATGTTAAAAATTATATTTATGTTGATAGTGTTGTTGATGGTGTCGAAGAAAATAATCTTATTATATTTTCGATGCAACTTTTAGATGATAGTATGAAATGTAATATAAATTATCATGCTTTAAGGAACAAGTAGGGTTGTCAATAGGTCGATTTGACTCGATGGGCTTTTAGGCTTAACCTGCTTCGAACCAAAAGCCCTTAGAGCATAAATGTGATATAAATATATTGATTATTAAAAATTTTCATAAATAGAGTGTATAACCAAATGGTAAGAAAATATATTTTTGTTTCTGCAACCAAGGTTCAAATCTTCTCAAGGACGGTGTTGCACCATCAACACTAGCGCATATAGCTGATAGAGCGCTTTATTAGGTGCACTTAGTACGTAAATATCATCGCATGACATGATTGATTAAGAATAACTATGACATAATTGTACATGTGGCACATATGCCACCTATCACTCAGGTGGCAATAATTAAGATGAGTAGGTCATGTGGCTACAGTTTTATATTGTTGGATAATTATTTTTATTTGAAAGGGTACATAAATAATCGTCATGTGACAAATGGTCATGTAATTTCATGAAAAAAAATTGTTTATTGTGAATGGGTATGAATGTCTTGAAGAGTCACATGAGCATATCTCTATGAAGAACTCTATGAAGCTTTAATTACTGTAAACTGAGGATACTATAATCCAGAGTAAATACTCTTCATTTTTTAGATAAAAATTATTTTTTATGCAATACTCGCGAATCTGACTTATTGCCATGTTTTTTTCTAAACATTTTAAAAGCATGTTGGTGTCAAAACTACAAATTTGATCAACACATAAATATGTAAAATTTTGTATTGAAATTTGAATTAAAAGTTCATTGTATCCTGAAGATAATTTGTAAATTTCCTTTGTATGCACTTGTTAAAACTACAAGAAAAAACGACAACAAATTTAACTTGAGAAATTGACCATTCAAGTTAAGCCTTGAACCCAATAAATCTGATTGTCTCATTATCATTTTTCTCTATCCTTTATTGTGTACAAGATTTATCATTTTTCTAATATTCAATATAATTTTAAATTATAGTTACAATGGCACAATTCATTCAATTCAAGTTATAAACTAAGACTTTGTACGACTTTGTTTTGAGGGTCAATCCTTTTAAAGATGGCAACAAAAGATGTTTTCCTTTATGACAACTCTTAAATTATCATATATCCTAAACGATGATCTACCTTCTCCGCCTGATCCAATATATGACGATTCGGAACAAGTGAAGGAAGAATTGAATAAGAGGAGGAGGATGACTTTTTATTCAAATGTCATATCCTAAACGTCCTTTTTAATTACATATATAACTCGTATTATAAAATATCATCTGTCAAAGACCTGTAGACGAAATTAGATTAAAAAATATATACAAATGAAGAGATTAATACTCATAAATCTCTTATTGACAATTATGTCCACTTCGAATTTAAAAAATGATCAGCCAATTCTCTCCCAAGTAATTGAACTACGGAACTTGGTTGATGAATTGAAGATTGGTGGTATAGATCTTCCTGAATAATTCTTAGTTAGTGTAGTAATTACAAAATTACCTTCATCATAATTTAATTATATAGAAAAATTGAAACGTAATGAGAAGAAGTACACTCTTAAAGGGCTTCAACAACATATTTGTATAAAAGAAGAATCTAGAAATCGAGACAAGATAGAAGATACTTCAAAAAATCATTCCAAAGCAAATATATATAATAGAAAAAGATAAGTCAAATTTTCAGAACTTCAAATCCATTCCCTCAAATAATGATACAGTTTAAGAAAAAGGACAAGTATCACTTCTGCAAAAAATCAGTACACTACATAAAATAATATCGACACACGAAAAAGTAATTGAAAGCTCAAACTAACATGGCAAAAAATCAACTGATAGCAATGGTTATGAAGCCAATATAGTAATATCCGATAGTAGATAGTGGCTAGATACTGGTGCAACTATCCACATATCAAATAACTAAAACATTTTCAAGACCTATGAAGGTGTTGTAACTTGCAAATGAATAAGAATGAAGATGGGTAATAACATTCATGCGAATGTTATTGGGAAAGGAATAGTGGAGATTTAATTTATATAAGTTAAAACACTGACACTAACAAATATATTGCATGTACCTGATATGTCTAAAAATCTAGTTTTAAGTAATATTCTCAATAAGATAGGATTCAAAATACTGTTTGAATTTTATAAGTTGGTTATCACCAATAATGGTATGTTTGTGGGCAAAGGATATTCATATAATGGTATAATTAAATTGAATATCAATAATAAAAATGATGTTTCCGTTTATATAGAAAATTTTGTATCTTTATAGCATGCTAACTAGGTAATGTTAATTATCATTTAATGAAAAGAATGATGATCCTATGACTTATGCCAAAACATGGAATAGAATAAGAAGAAAAATGTGATGTGTGTGTCCATTCTAAAATAACCAAAAAATTCTTTGCGAGTGGCATGAAAAAAGCACAACCCTTAGAGTTAATTCATTCCAATATTTGTGATTTAAATAATACATTAACTCATGGTGAAAAAATATATTTTATCATATTTATCGATGATTTTAGTAAATTTTCTTATGCATACTTGAGAAAATCTAAAGATGAAGCATTTAAAATGTTTAAGCTTTATAAGGCCAAAGTGAAAAATGGTATAATACATGAATTTATGGCTCTTTACACACCTAAATAAAAATGGTCTAGCGGAATGCAAAAAAAAAGAAGAAGACATTGATTGATATGATTAACTATATGGTATTAAATTTTGAATTACCGCTAAATTTGCGGGGGTAGAGGAGAAACATTATTAAAATCAAACTGTATTCCAAATATTATTTTAAAAAATTTGAATATCTGACCATATGAATTGTTGAAAAAGAAGAAACCTAATCTTCATTACTATAAAGTACAAGAAAATATAGCAGAAGTCAGGTAATTATTTCTAAAATAGCAAAGTTATGTCCTAGATGAATCAAGTGTTCATTTGTGAGTTATGAGATTCATAGTCCCGTATATACATTTTTTATTCTGTAACAATTTACTTTCATTGATAAAAATACGATTATAGAGTTTATGAATACTATATTTTTTAAATATGGTATACAAAGAATATATGAATGATCATATAAAATGACATGTTAATGAAAATAAAGTAGAGCCAATGAATAAAAAATCTAGCAGCATTCATGATAAAAATAATTCTGATTGTCTTATTATTTATTTCCTCTATCATCTATTATGTAGAAGATTCATCATTTTTCTAACATACATGACGGTGGTTTGCTTCTCGAGGTCAATGCTTTTGTTCTCCAATGGATGCTTTTGGAACTCGAAGGGTTTTCGATTTGCAACTCCTTTAATGCATGCGTATTCAGTAATCCATAGTGTTATCAACGATCCACTATCCACATCAACAATCAATAGTGAATATTGACGATCCACAGTGAATACGGTACACATTGGTGATCCACAATGAACATCAACGATCCACAATAAATATCGACGATCCACATTGCCTGGCCTTTAAAAATAAACCCACTATGAAAATTATATCCACCTTCCATAAAGGGGCAAAACTACAATCTCCTCTCATTCTCATACACCCACTATTCATATCCAATTAAAAAATTCCTATATTGGAGTGTGCGATAAAAAAATGTTAAAAAAATCTGATTGAGAAAGAGGAAGTCTACCACATATCGCTCTAACATCGGTAATCCACAATCAATAATAGGGACCAATTTGATTCGAGGGACCTATTTTATCACACATACTCTAACATTTGTCGGTGTGTCTCATTGGCTAATATAAGGGATTGGGTACACCAATTTCAATGATCTCCATCATTCATTTTTTACATAATCCTCATTGAACTTAGTCCAAGGATCTCATAAGTTTTTTATAAGATCATCGTTGAGCTTAGCCCAACGATTTTTGTTGTGCATTTCTAATAGGATTCCTAATGAGCTCGGTTCATGAATCTCTATTGTGCATTTCCAACATGACATTGTATGAGTGTTGTGTATTTTTTTGAACAATGTTAATATAACTATTCTTTTATTATTTTATAATAGTTCTTACATTTTGATGGGTGTTGACTGAATTTTAATGAAAGTCACGCATCATGAGTGTAGGTGCGATCCATACCATGATGAACTTTGGGCCTAGTTTTGAACTATTAAACGATGACCAAATGAGATGGTTTTAAATATATTTGAAAGTTTATCGAATTATCTTTCTAACTAGTATAAGATCACTCAATCGAGCATGTAACGAGGGAGTTATGACCGTTTTCATGAGATCATCAACCCACAACTAGATGAACTTTGGGCCCACTTTTAGGTTATCAATTTTTATCTAAATGAGACGATTCAATTTCATTTAAAAGTTTATTGAATTATCTTTATAACAAACATAAGATCACCATAATCAGACATGTAACGAAGAAGTTATGACTATTTTCGTAAGATTGGAGACTAATAATGATTATCAGCGATTTAAAGTGGGTATCAGCGATCCAAGGTGAATGTCGATGATCTATAATACAACATTCATATATTACAATATTATTTCATCTCAACATTTATCCATTATACCATTCTTTCATCACGATATTCTTTCATTACAAAAATTCATCCATTATAACATTCATCACATTAATCCATTATAACATGTTTTTTTTTTCATTATAAAATTCATCAATTACAACATTATTCCATTATAAAGATTCATCCATTACATCATTCTTCCGCACCTTAATCCATTTTATAAACTCTTACCATTCATACCCAACAAAAAAAACTACAAAAGGAACCACCTCCCCCTCCTCCATTTCATAAAATCCGACCATTGATAACCATCATAAAAAAATAAATAAACATAACACATAAAAAAACCTATCTTTAATAGACATAGTTTTTATGTCGAAGTATATGACTGAAAAACTTTTAAAAAATCATCATTTTCAACTTAGAGAGTGTATTAAGCTCCACTGGAACTTCAAAGAAGTTTCAATGGAGATTGTTGTTGTTTCCTAAAGAGTGGTGGCGATCTATACAACTATCAACCATCTAAAAAGCTTTAACTCTAAGTATGTCCCTTACTATAAAACAAAAACGAATAAGAAAAAAGAAAACAGTCAAATGGTCTTCCTGTGACAAGGTCTCATCATAAGAATCAATCACATATCTTATATGGGGCACATTGGCTTGTCGTGAAGTAAATCTAACTCTTTCATATAAAATGAGTTTTAATTTCATGTCACCGGTTAAAATTTGAAGGCAAAACTCATTATAGATGAATTGCATCGAAAGAAATAATTTAAAATTAATAAACAATGTTAATGCCATTATGGGTCACGGAGAACTTCTCTTTGAAAACTGAAAAACACTCTTCAATAATTTATGACTGTCTAATTAAATTAAATGGATTAGATCGAATAAGGAGTGAGGCTCATTCATAATTTAATTGGACCCACAATCCTCTTAGAAGATTCCTTTCATCTTTTAAGGCAAGCAATGCAGTGCCTTGGAACAACTTATACAATGGCACCTTGGTGATATAAAAAAACAAAAGGTGCCATAAAAGCAATAAAAGTAGTGTTTAGAGAAAGAATGGGAGAACCTTAATTCTGTGGTACCTGGAGCCATTATAATAAAAAACAGAACTTTGCTAAGTCCACACGTATGTACAACTCAGTTCATGCACACGCTACCATGTATGCCAACGTGGCAGACACGTGCAATATCCAGTCATCCATAAAAAGATCCACTAATTCAGTAGGCCACAGTTAGTAGAAAAAATAAAAATAATAATCGACGTTGTAAAAAATTGACCAACGGAGGGAACCACCTTTATCTTTCGGCAGTAGCACGGCAGGTAAGGTCCACATGATGGATGGCTAGGATATCTCACCGGTGTGCCATGCTGGCATAGGTGGTAGCGTGTGCATTAGCTGGCTGTACGGCTTTTGAGGAATGCTCCAATGCTCTCAGAGCACTGTAAGCTGCAGTACTCCTACCTGTATTGGGACTCTTCAACAGCCCAATCAATTGATCTAGACCGTCCACTAGGTTCAACACATATTTCATGGGACACCATGTAAATAACACGTTGACTTGACATTCATAACCATATGATCTCTCACCTTTAATATGGACGGTCAAGATCGTTTTAAAAAACCCCATCGGCAATTCGATCCATCCATTAGTTGGGGACCATCATAGATTGCTTATGACTAGGAAGAACCTCTTTGAACCAATCCATTCATGGCTTGGAAAAAGGCTGGCTACAAAAAGTAAAACCAACCAAAGGTAGATTGGATTCCAATCGGTGATCTTTTTTCCAAGGCATGCCATGGAATGTATTTTGGACTGAATGGACAGTTCAGATCGATTGATTGGACCGTGCAACTGACCCTATGCAACTAAGAGCATTATATCTTACGGTGCTCTGAGAGCACAGGGGCATTTCTCTATTGTTTTTAGGATCTGTTGGGCATATAGCCGTTGGATCTAGGATCATCTTAGACCATCCAAACCATTGATCTAAAGAGATTCATACCTCGAAAATCTCTAAAATCGGAAGATTCTAGCTAGATCAGTGGCCCACAAAACAGAAGTTAAAGAGAAGGCCATATTCAAATGAAAATATTCCAATGTGGGTTTTCCTTGTTGGTTATCCACCATCCACAAAAAGGCCCATCATGTAAACGGTTTGGATCGTCCAACATGACCCAGATCCAACCGCTACAGTCCACAATCAACATGTTATCTCATCCCAATACCTGGGAATGTATTGAAGGCTCTAGCAAACCTCATTTGGCTAAACTACACCTACTCATCCATGTGCGTTTGGACGAACCTCAAATCAGAAATGAGATCGATTTAGAAAAATGCCATTGTAGGGTGTGGATAGGTCTAGGTGTAATCTACAAATTTTGGCAGAGGATGCCCAGAGGAGAGAAAATCACAAGCGGTAGGAATTCCTCTGTTGGTCCCAGGTGGGGCCCACCTATGATCAATCGCTGCCATTGGATAGGAGGGTTCAACAGTGGATTGAACTTGGACACAGAATCACCATGATGGGACGATCTAAGCCATCAAACCAAGGACACCCAAATTGGGCGGTAATGGTAGAAAATTTCCTACCGTCCATTTTGCAGGCCCTTAATTGGGTAATTCAAACCATCTGATCTGGGCGATTTTTGGGTCATGTTTGTGGAACCCTCCTATCAGATGGTCTAGAATGATTATAGGTGGGCCCACCACGAACCCATAGTGGAATTTGCACCCGAATAAGTTAAGAAGGATCATGTCTCGTTTCAATGTCTTCAAATAAAAAATGTCACTGAAAATTCCAATTGCTTAATTATTTAAAACTGATCGATTATCAAATAAGAGGTTTTCAAGGATACATTCACATGAATGCACATCAAGACTTTAACCACTATATACAAGGTCATCTTTCAATGATCAAAGCCGTTTACATGATGGGCCTCACCTTTTAAGGGGGTATCCAAAAGATAATCTCTTTGATTGGAATATCTCAACCCTTTGATTGTTTGGCTCTTTTCTTTTGAAAAAAGTCAAACAATCATGAGAATGTATTCTAACAAACCTCCCTCAAATAAAATACTCTAATGAGTTTTTTAATTACTTAGATAATAAATAATTAAGTGAGCCAATAGAGATTTTTAGTGTTATATTGTATTTGATGACATTCAGACTAGCTACGACATGGAACAAATTCTTTTTAGCTTATTACTGCATGAATTCTCATACAGTTCCCAAGTGGGCCCATCTATGATCATGATGGACCATCAGATAGGAGTCAGAAACAGACAGTACATGGACCAAAAATCACCATGATTAGATGATCACATCCATACAATTGTCGAATGCAGATTGGTGGCAAGAGAGAATATGATCTTACAATCCATTTTGCAGGTTCTTATTCGAATGCTGGTAATCATCCGGGGTGATTTTGAGGCGGCATGCAATCCATGAAAGACCCATCATGTCTAATGATCCATAAAACCATAGGTGGGTCACTTGGGCCCACAGAATTTTGGATGAGGTAAGAGGAACCAGTCCAAACACCTGTAATGGAAGAGAACAAAACTGCCTCAGGTCATTTTCCTCCTTGTCCCATTCCCTCTAAATACAAGCACTAATAAAAGCTTTCTGGTAGGATTTAAATCCATGACCATGACCCAACACCTTCTTCTCCATCCCTTCTTTTTGACAATGTCCCCATCATCCCCCCCATCATATACCATCATATGGTCATCATCATCCCTCTTGTGGTAGAACATGAGCAGGAGCATGGCTGGCCCCTTAGATGATGTTTGTGACTATCTATTTAAGTCTGTGCTGGTCGGCGACAGCGCTGTTGGTAAGTCAAACCTCCTCTCAAGGTTTGCTCAAAATGAATTCTGCTTCGATTCTAAACCAACCATTGGGGTTGAATTTGCTTACCGGAGCATGAACGTCGGTGATAAGACCATCAAGATACAGATATGGGATACTGCCGGCCAAGAACGGTAAGCCTTCTGTCTTAACTTAGTGATACCATTAACTAGGGAAATTTGATGTATGGGCATTTCATCTACTTGATGGCCTTTTTTCAGTTCCTCTAAATCCTTTGATGATTATAAAAGAAAAGGAGAGAACGACAGGTCACATTAATTTGATTAAGAAAGAACAATGGTCCTGATTAATGCTAATCTTACAAACACATCTCTACATGTCAGAGCACATGTGATCGGGACACGTTTGGATGGAACCACTCATCAGGAGGGTGCCACCATTTGTCTTGGTGAGGAATTTTTGTTAAAAAGGGAGTTGGACAATCCTAATTTTTGGACTTGCGCAAAAAATGGATGATTAAAAGGAGTTGATTAATGGTCATTTAATGATCCAATTCAATGCTAGGTCTTGGGCCCACGTTTTGGACAAGGTCGCTACAATGATGAGGTCCACATGATGCACAGCTCGGACCGCATACACGTGCCTTATTTGTGTGGTTGTTGCACGTAAGTTTGATTCGTAGGGACGGACATCAAGATGAGCATTCTGATCCAATGAGAATCAACGACAACAAAATTCAGCATGAGTCAATGTCACAGCTGCCTGATCCCAATCAAGTAGTTGCCAGTTGTGGGCCCTCCCACCAGATTACATCACGTAATCACGGAGCTCATCCCGGCAATTTCATAATGGCTGCAGTTTCTAAGCCCTAGAATCACACAAAATTTGCATGGGCATTTGGATCTTTTTCAATCACTGATTATCAAATACCACTTAGGGAATTTTTGTTTGTACAAATGCATTCTTTCCACAGATTTAGAGCAGTCACCAGCTCTTACTACAGAGGCGCTCTCGGCGCCTTGCTAGTCTATGACATAACACGGCGCGTGACGTTCGATAATATGAAGAAATGGTTAGAAGAGGTAAGGAATTTCGGCCACTCCGACATGGTGATTGTGCTCATTGGGAACAAATCAGATTTGGGTCACATGAGGAATGTTAGGGAAAGAGAAGGGCAGGATTTCGCAGAGCAAGAAGGGCTTTGTTTCCTGGAGACATCAGCATTGGAAAATATAAACGTTGAAGAGGCTTTTGTGCAGATGATCACAAAAATTCATAACATCAAAACCCAAAAGAGCATCGAAGCAAAGACTAGCGAGGCAGCAGCACCTCGTGCCGGCCAAACAATACTCAACAGCCAAACAGAATTACTCAACATAGACAAAGTATCAGCAACTAAACGCGTGGAGTGTTGTTTTCAGTAAGCCACGTAAAGGCAACATTTGAAGACGAAAACAATGGAATCAAACAACATGAAGTATTGATGGTATTGTATGCTCTTTTTTTTTGAAAGGCTTGAGAAACATACGATAGTCACATGAAGTCGGGGTGGATATCTTCTTCCACTCTTTGATCATTGAACTGGCTCTGTAAAACACCTTCACCGTTCCATGAATTGTAAGGATTTGGGGAACCTTTCTCTATTTCAAACATCTTGCCGTTCTCTGTTTCCAAGTAATCACTCCATTTGCATGCCTGTTTAGCCATTTTCTTTGGGCATTTGTTCGACTCATGGTTGTCTGCCAAAATCAAGTTACAGCATTACACAAATATAATGGCCATGGAGGGTTACTGTTATGTAAACAGCAAAAGCAACCATAACAAATTGTAAAAAGAAAGAAAAACATGAAAACATCATATTGCCCTTGTGAAATTTCAATGGCTGATACCTTACACACACACACACACACACAAATCACTACGGAAAGAAATGGCACTTAGCAAAATCTTGGAAAGCAATGCTAGAGATTGTTGATTTTTTCATCTTTAGCATCTCCACTGTGCACATGGTAGAGTTGTCTAGCATAAGCAGATATAGAGAGATCTGTGGACCACCACATGCACAAGCCATAGCACAAAAATCATGGGCCACTGGACTATCTTAGCCATCAGATCAACAGCATGCAAATGGCCAGATTAAGGGGTTGCCACTTCTTGGATGAATCATAGCCCAAAAATGGTGCAGGTTGGGGTTTATAACTCTCTGATCCATCATCTGCAAAATTTAGAGCAACATGAAAAGATTGTAGGTGTAGATACAATCATTTAAAACATCCAATTACTGTAACTTTTGTCCATGGGCCCATCGATAAGGTGACCAACGATCGGTCAGTCCTGATTGGTTCCATGGGCAGTAGATGCAGCATCTTGTTTAGGTCAAATAAACTTTTATTTACAGTGATTAGATAAACCCGGAGGATGATATGTTCCTTGGCCCAAGTATGAGATTTGGGCCATTCATCAGGGTGCACTGAGGATGCCCTAGCGCAAAAAATAGGCAAATCTAGTCATCAAGCAGGCCTTGCGGCCCAAGACTGTATGAGATGAGAAAAATGCACAGCTAGAGAAATGGCCAACAGTCCATCTTCAACATAGATTGATCCTAACAGGATGATTATGAATACAGAGTGCAAATATCTAAATTTCACCTGATCCGATTGGATCCATTGGAATGAATTATACACATGTTGCCTGCCTGATATGTGGATCAACCTGATTTTCAGGTGAGGGAATTCTTTGAGTGCGCCCTACCAGATGAATCGCATGGACCTTGCTCGAGTTCACCATGTGAACATGTGTGCGGCCTGCTGCAAAACATCTACATCATCTCTCACTTCCTTGACCTAACTTAGATTTTGGGCTCTGGGATTTTTCAGGAACGGCACATCATTGTGGGCTCCATAAGATTAATGGCTGGAATTACTAAACTGCAGTCCCCATCAGTAGGAACTAAATGACTGGTGATACTTACCTACACATATCCTCAAGAGGGAGGATCCCATAATTCCAGGCCACCCAGCAAGTGGGCACCACCTCAACAAATAATGAGGGCATTCTATCACTTTCTTGCATGGTTGTAAGAGTAGAGGTAAATCTGTTGTGAAATATGTTGGAGACACCGAAAAATAAAAACAATTAAAGAAAAGTTATTTCTTTGTTATCACTAGGCTGTCCTTAAAGCGTGATTCGCCCCCTTATGAATGGCTAATGGATTACCTTTAAAAAATGTCTCTTACCGTTGATAATAAATTTGGGCCATTTCAGTTCATTGGATCGAAATATCTTACCATTGGATCATCATAGCCCGTTTTCGGAACATGGCTTTTAAGGCTGCTAGCCATTCTCAAAACGGGTGACCATTTCCCTCTCGCAATGGTTCACATGAAGTCGCGAGGGAGTGACACGCTGCGCATGTGCGCCACTACAGCCACATTGCGCACGTTACACAACCCGAGCTTCTCAACCTCCAAGACTCTAAGTAAGAATACTACACACACCACACATAAACCACAAAACGTATTTTTCTCATTTCCGATGTGGGACTAAAGAAAACCACAGTTTTCTTTTTAAAAATTTCAACATCGTTTTGGCGGCAAAATGAAAATTACAATTTTTTAAATTTTTCAAAACCAAAATTTCAACAAAATCAGGAAGAAGAAGAGGAATTTACCTTGCAGTTGGAGCACAGGTCTTTGTTTTCTCTTCCTGAAAACCGGCTTCAAAAGCTGCTTCATCTCCTTCGGCAATTCCGTCACAACCTCAATCTCAAATTCAAAACCAAACCCTAAAATTTCAAAATCTGATATTAAATATTAAAAAAAAAACAAATCACAATTAATCAAAACTAACCCAAGATTAGCCTCTTTATCAATCAGATAATACCTTCGTCGTCTTGGAAGCTGTGCTCTTCGTGGCCCAGATGCTCGGCCCAGTCGTTTCTCTTCTTCTTCTGGAAGCTTCCAGAAGGAGATGAATCAGGGCCGATTCGGGATTCTGAAGGAGGGGCTGTTAGGGTTTCTTCTCCGTTTTGGCGGGAAAGGTTGAAGTACTGAACGAATTTCCGGACGTCCCTGGCGAGGAATCCACGCGCGAATACCTTGCGCACGGACTGCTTCTCGTTGCAGATGACGCAGGTCCATTTGTTGCTGCTCTTCTTCTGCTGCTTCACCTGCAAGGAGTAGGACGGGATGCACGTGAGGACAGAGAGAAAGGGAGGGAGAGAGGGGCGGTGATGTAATTTTCCTGCATGGTAGAGCATTGGTAGCATTGGACGGCGATGAAGATCGTCGACATTGATCGAACGGTAGAAGAGAATCTCCGCGGGCCGGCGAGAAAATGACCACTGTAGACAAAACCTTTTACCCAGCGGTTTTTATCGCGGAATACAAACTTAAGTTACCAACTTAGACTAGCACGTGCGGACAGCGACTTTGAGGACGAAACTACCCCTCCTTTTCACTGCGAAGACGAGAGCTGACGCTCCTCCAACTGAGAGTTGTACGAACGGCTTAGGAGAGATCAAAGTTACATGGCCCCACAGCTATGTATTTATCATATCCACAACGTTCATCCATATTTCAAAATCATTTCGGAGCATTATCCAAAAAAAGAAAAAATCATATCCTTAAATCAATGGACCACACCACAAAGAGCAGCGGGGAAATTGATTTTCACCGTTAAAAATTTTTGTAAGGCCCGTCGTAACATTTATTTTCCATCCAATCTATTCATAAGGTCACAAAGGCCTGGATGAAGAGGAAAAACAAATTCCATTATGATCCAAAACTTCTGCAACCCCTAAAAGGGTTTCAATGGTAGACATTCAATTCCCCATTACCTTTTACTGTGTGGTCCACTTGATAGCTAGATCTGTCTTATTTTTCATCTCAAGCCTTAATACGAGTTCACCGAATAGATGGACGGTTTGGATATAACATATACCTCATAATGGGACCCACAAAAAATCAGTGGGAATTACAACAGGGAAAGGTAAAAAAAAAAAAAAAAAAAAATTGAAAACGAAGACAGCAAGTTGGGGTCGATTGCGTCAACCCAGTCGCCTGGCCTACGGCTACGGATTATAACCGTAGCCATAATCCGTAGCCATAACTTCAATGCAATGCACTTTTTTTTCTTTTTTCTTTTTTCTTTTTTTTTTTTTATTTTTTACATGGAGAACTTTATTGTACCTACATTTTTCTTTAATACATATTTTTATAAATGTGTGTGTGTGTATAAATTTTTCTCTTTTTTTTTTCATTTCTTTCTTTATTCATTTAACAAGAATATCTTCTAAACTAAAATTAGTTACTTAACATACCACATATGATATTGGGGTAAGAGAAGCTATTTTAGCTAACCAACCTAGTTATTTTTCAAGATTCTATCAGGTCAATGATCGAAAATACATTTCATTCACTTTACGATCAATTTCAATCACTTCATGGTCAAACTAAAAATTGAGCAAGGCAAATATGAAATTGAGTGAGTAAATTGAAAATTGAGCAGGACAAGGTATGAATTGAGTGAGGGAAGCTAGAAATTGAGTGAGGTAACATAGGAGTTCAGCGAGAGAATCTAGAAATTGAGCGAGACAACTTAGGATTTGAGCGAGGAAAGTTAGAAATTGAGCGAGGTTTAGGCTACGTTGAAATTGAGCGAGGGAACCTCGCTCAAATCCTAAGTTGCCTCACTGAATTTCTGCATTGCATCACTCAATTGCTAGGTTGTCTCGCTCAATTCCTAGGTTCCTTCGCTCAATTTATATATTGCCTCGCTGGATTTCTAGCTTCCCTCACACAATTCCTATGCTGTCTCGCTCAATTCATATATTTTTCCAGATCATTTTATGGTATGAGACCAAAAATGAGATATATCCAGTTCTCAAGTGTACCATATTACAGGAAATAGTGTTGAATGAGCGTCAACCATTAGAAACCTTTAGGGGGCCCACTGTGATGTTTATGAGAAATCCTCCTCGTCTAAGTTCATTCATAGGGTCAAAAAGACCTGGATGAAGAGAGAAAAAAATTTCATAATGATCCAAAACTTCTGTAACCCCTAAAAGGGTTTTAATGGTAGATGTTCAATTTCCCATTGCCTTTTACAGTGTGGTCCACTTGATAGTTAGATCTATCTTATTTTTTATCTCAAGCCTTAATACGAGCTCATAAAATATATGGACGGTTTGGATATAACACATACATCATGATGGGACCCACAAAAGTAACATAGCAAAAATAAAAAAAAAATTTCAATTTGCCCCGCTCAATTTCTAGTTTGCCCTTCTCAATTTCCTGTTTGCCCCGCTCAATTAGAAATTGAGTGGGGTAAATTGATTTTTTTTTTCTTTTGTGGGTCCCATCATGATGTATGTGTTATATCCAAACCGTCCATATATGAGCAGGGCAAACTGGAAATTGAGCGGGGCAAATTGAAAATTAAGCTGGGCAAACTAGAAATTGAGCGGGGCAAACTGAAAATTGAGCGGGGCAAACTAAAAATTTGGTTATATGTTTTGGTTTAGGTTTAGGTTAAGGTTTAGGTTTAGGTTATAGGTTCTAGGTTATAAGTTAAAGCTTTAGGAAATTGAGAATAGGTTAAGGTTTAGGTTTAGGGAATCGGGTTCAGGTTTGAGATCGGATTTAGTTTGGGTTTTCAAGTTTAGGTTTAGGTTAAGGAGTTGAGATTATGATCAGGTGTAGGTTTAGTTTAAGGATTTGAGAATACATTTAGGGTTTAGGTTTAGGTTTAGGTTTAGGTTTAGGTTTTAGGTTTAGGTTAAGGTTATAGGTTTAGGTTAGGTTTAGGTGTAGGTTATAGGTAATAGCTTTAGGGAATTGAGAATAGGTTAAAGTTTAGGTTTAGGAAATTAGGTTCGGGTTCGGGATCGGGTTTAGGTTTGGGTTTTCAAGTTTAGGTTTAGGTTTAGGTTATAGGTTTTGAAATTTGTGAATAGTTTTAGGTTATAAGTATAAGTTTAGGTTAGGTTATAAGTTAAGGTTTATGGATTTGAGTTTAGGTTATAGGATTAGGTTTAGGGATTTGAGTTTAGGTTATAGGTTTAGGTTTTGGGATTTGAGAATGGGTTCGGGGTTTAGGCTATAGGTTTTGGGATTTGATAATAGGTTCCGGTTTAGGTTATAGGTTTTGGTTTTGGTTTAGGCTATAGGTTTTAATTTAGGTTTAGGTTATAGGTTTATGTTAAGGTTTAGGTTTAGGTTATAGGTTTTTGGATTTGAGAATGGGTTCGGGTTTAGGTTATAGGTTTTGGTTTAGGTTATAGGTTTTGGAATTTGATAATAAGTTTTGGTTTAGGTTATAGGTTTTGGTTTTGGTTTAGGTTATAGGTTTTGGTTTTGGTTATAGGTTATAGGTTATAGGTTTATGTTAAGATTTAGGTTTATGTTATAGGTTTTTGGATTTGAGAATGGGTTCGGGTTTGGGTTATAGGTTTTGGTTTTGGTTTAGGTTATAGGTTTTGAGATTTAATAATGGGTTCGGGTTTATGTTTAAGTTTAGGTTTAGGTTATAGGTTTTGGAATTTGAGAATAGTTTTAGGTTATAATTATAGGTTTAGGTTAGGTTATAGGTTAAGGTTTTGGGATTTGAGAATGGGTTTGGGTTAAGGTTATAGGTTTTGGTTTTGGTTTTGGTTATAAGTTTTGGTATTGGTTTTGGGATTTGAGAATGGGTTCGGGTTTAGGTTATAGGTTTTGGTATTGGTTTAGGTTATAGGTTTTGGTTAAGGTTATAGGTTATAAGTTTAAGTTTAGGTTAAGGTTAGGTTTAGGTTATAGGTTTTGGAATTTGATAATGGGTTCGGGTTTAGGTTAGAAGTTTTGGTTTTGGTTTAAGTTATAGGTTATAGGTTTTGGGATTTGAGAATGGGTTCGGGTTTAGGGTATAGGTTTTGATTAAGGTTATAGGTTATAGGTTTAGGTTTAGGTTAAGGTTAGGTTTAGGTTATAGGTTTTGGGATTTGATAATGGGTTCGGGTTTAGGTTATAGGTTTTGGTTTTCGTTTAGGTTATAGGTTATAGGTTTAGGATAAGGTTTAGGTTTAGGTTTAGGTTATAGGTTTTAGGATTTAAGAATGGGTTTGGGTTTAGGTTATAGGTTTTGGTATTGGTTTAGGTTATTGGTTTTGGTTAAGGTTATAGGTTATAGGTTTAGGTTAAGGTTAAGGTTATAGGTTTTGGGATTTGGGAATAGTTTTAGGTTATTAATATAGGTTTAGGTTAGGCTATAGATTTTGGGATTTGAGAATGGGTTCGGGTTTAGGTTATAGGTTTTGGTTTAGGTTATAGGTTCTGGGATTTGAGAATGGATTCGGGTTTAGGTTATAGGTTTTGGTTTAGGGATTTGAGTTTAGGTTATAGGTTTAGGTTTAGGTTTTAGGTTTAGGTTTAGGTTTGGGTTTAGGTTTTGGGATTTGAGAATGGGTCCGGGTTTAGGTTATAGGTTTTGGAATTTGAGAATGGGTTCAGGTTTAGGTTATAGGTTTTAGTTTTGGTTTAGGTTATAGGTTTTGGGATTTGAGAATGGGTTCGGGTTTAGGTTATAGGTTTTAGTTTTGGTTTTGGTTATAGGTTTTGGTTTAGGTTTTAGGTTTAGGTTTAGGTTTGGGTTTGGGTTTTGGGATTTGAGAATGGGTTCGGGTTTAGGTCATAGGTTTTGGTTTTGGTTTAGGTTATAGGTTTTGGTTTAGGTTATAGGTTTAGGATAAGGTTTTGGTTTAGGTTACAGGTTTTGGGATTGGACAATGGGTTCGGGTTTAGGTCTTAGGTTTTGGTTTTGGTTTTGGTTCTGGTTTAGGTTATAGGTTTTAGGACTTGAGAATCGGTTCGGGTTTAGGTTATAGGTTTTGGTTTTGGTTTTAGTTTTGGTTTAGGTTATAGGTTTTGGATTTGAGAATGGGTTCGAGTTTAGGTGATAGGTTTTGGGATTTGAGAATGGGTTCGGGTTTAGGTCATAGGTTTTGGTTTCGGTTTAGGTTATAGGTTTTGGGATTGGAGAATGGGTTCGGGTTTAGGTCTTAGGTTTTGGTTTTGGTTTTGGTTTTGGTTTTGGTTATGGTTTTGGTGTAGGTTATAGGTTTTAGGACTTGAGAATCGGTTCGGGTTTAGGTTATAGGTTTTGGTTTTGGTTTTAGTTTTGGTTTAGGTTATAGGTTTTTAATTTGAAAATGGGTTCGGGTTTAGGTCATAGGTTTTGGTTTCAGTTTAGGTTATAGGTTTTAGGATTGGAGAATGGGTTCGGGTTTAGGTCTTAGGTTTTGGTTTTGGTTTTGGTTTAGGTTATAGGTTTTAGGACTTGAGAATCGGTTCGGGTTTAGGTTATAGGTTTTGGTTTTGGTTTTAGTTTTGGTTTAGGTTATAGGTTTTGAATTTGAGAATGGGTTCGGGTTTAGGTCATAGGTTTTAGGATTTGAGAATGGGTTCAGGTTTAGGTCATAGGTTTTGGTTTCGGTTTAGGTTATAGGTTTTGGGATTGGAGAATGGGTTCGGGTTTAGGTCTTAGGTTTTGGTTTTGGTTTTGGTTTTGGTTTAGGTTATAGGTTTTGGTTTAGGTAATAGGTTATAGGTTTAGGTTTGTGTTATAGGTTTTTGGATTTGAGAATGGGTTAGGGTTTAGGTTATAGGTTTAGGTTATGGTTTTGGTTTAGGTTATAAGTTTTAGGATTTGAGAATGAATTCGGGTTTAGGTTATAGGTTCTGGTTATGGTTTTGGTTTACATTATAGGTTATAGGTTTAAGATAAGGTTTAGGTTTAGGTTTTAGGTTTTAGGATTTGAGAATGGGTTCAGGTTTAGGTTATAGGTTTTGGTTATGGTTTTAATTTAGGTGATCGGTTTTGGGATTTGAGAATGGGTTCGGGTTTAGGTCATAGGTTTTGGTTTTGGTTTAGGTTTATAGGTTTTGGGATTTGAGAATGGGTTTGGGTTTAGGTTATAGGTTTTGGTTTTGGTTATAGGTTTTTGGTTTTGAGAATCGGTTCGGGTTTAGGTTAAGGATATGGTACCTGCAAATACAAATATAAACATGGCCTGTCCAAATGGCCAAGCCCTTCCAATGCCTTCCATAGTAAATGGACAGCTTCATCATGGTCTTAACAACGGTTCCCACCTTCGAGGGACCCCCACTCTTCCGGATAGCTCCGACGCACATCCGGGTCTGCTCCATTAATTTCGAGCAAATACATAAACACGGCCTGTCCAAATGGTCAGGCCCTTCCAATGTTGTTCATAGAAAATGGACAGCTTCATCATGGTCATAACAGCGGTTCCCACCTTTCAGGGACTCCCGCTCTTCCGGATAGCTCCGACGCACATCCGGGTCTTCTCCATCAATTTCGAGCAAATAATAAACACGGTCTGTCCAAATGGCCAGACCACTCCAATCATGTGCATTCTTGAGTCAAGAGACGTACCAGATGCTTAAATCTGAAATATGCATTTAAACATAAAATAGCATTGGGAATCGCTTCTCAAAACCGCAGACTGTTTTCTTTTGAAACTCGTTCATCTCACCTGAAAACCTGTCACATAATAAATAACTATAATCACAATGATAACTATACATGTGCATTCTTGACAAGAGACGTACCAGATGCTTGAATCTGAAATATACAGATCCAATCCTCCCACATGCAACATCCACCTGAAATTCCAATGGTATGGACTTCAACAAAATGTTCAGTTCAAGCTACAGTCCACATTCCAGTTCAAGTTCAGTTCACAAATGAGTTCCAATTTACAGATTTGTCTGGAGTTTAGTTTATGAATCAGTTGACAAATTAGATTAGGATCTGCTGCAATCACATGATACAATCTAGTTCACATGAGTGCATGAATCAGTTTACAAATGAGTGTAAGAAAGAAAAGTAACCATTGATTTGGAAAAAAAAACCATTAATGTGCATCACTTCACAAAAACCTACAATCCATCACTGCAATCACAGAACAAGTCAATGAATCACTTCACAACCATCTATCGATCTGCATCACTTCACAAGCATGTGCATTAGTTACAAAAGTCTAGGATCTGTTGCAATAAGGAAAAGTCAATCAGTTACACAAATGAGTTGATGAATCAGGCTATAAATGAGTGCATGAAGCCCAAGAACCCATTCTCAAATTCCAAAACCAATAACCTAAACCAAAACCAAAACCTATAACCTAACCCGAACCCATTCTCAAATCCCAAAATCTATAACCTAAACCTAAACCTTATCCTGAACCTATAACCTATAACCTAAACCTAAACCTTATCCTAAACCTATAACCTATAACCTAGACCAAAACCTATAACCTAAACCAAAACCAAAACCTATAACCTAAACCCAAGCCCATTCTCAAATCTCCAAATCGATAACTTAAACCGAAACCTAAACCTATAACATAAACCCGAACCCATTCTCAAATCCCAAAACCAAAACCAAACCTATAACATAAACCCGAACCCATTCTCAAATCCCAAAACCTATGACCTAAACCAAAACTAAAACCTATAACCTAAACCCGAACCCATTCTTAAATTCCAAAACCTGTAACCTAAACCCAAACCCATTCTCAAATCCCAAAACTCAAATCCAAACCTAAACCTAAACCTATAACCTAAACCAAAACCTATAACCTAAACCCAAATCCATTCTCAAATCCCAGAACCTATAACCTAAACCAAAACCTATAACCTAAACCCGAACCCATTCTCAAATCCCAAAACCTATAACCTAAACCAAAACCAAACCTATAACATAAACCCGAACCCATTCTCAAATCCCAAAACCTATAACCTAAATCAAAACTAAAACCTATAACCTAAACCCAAACCCATTCTTAAATTCCAAAACCTGTAACCTAAACCCGAACCCATTCTCAAATCCCAAAACTCAAACCCAAACCTAAACCTAAACCTATAACCTAAACCTAAACCAAAACCTATAACCTAAACCCAAATCCATTCTCAAATCCCAGAACCTATAACCTAAACCAAAACCTATAACCTAAACCCGAACCCATTCTCAAATCCCAAAACCTATAACCTAAACCAAAACCAAACCTATAACATAAACCCAAACCCATTCTCAAATCCCAAAACTTATAACCTAAACCAAAACTAAAACCTATAACCTAAATCCGAACCCATTCTTAAATTCCAAAACCTGTAACTTAAACCCGAACCCATTCTCAAATCCCAAAACTCAAACCCAAACCTAAACCTAAACCTATAACCTAAACCCAAATCCATTCTCAAATCCCAGAACCTATAACCTAAACCCGAACCCATTCTCAAATCCCAAAACCTATAACCTAACCTAAACCTATACTTATAACCTAAAACTATTCCCAAATTCCAAAACCTATAACCTAAACCAAAACCAAAACCTATAACCTAACCCAAACCCATTCTCAAATCCCAAAACCTATAACCTAAACCTAAACCTAAACCTTATCCTAAACCTATAACATATAACCTAGACCAAAACCTATAACCTAAACCAAAACCAAAACCTATAACCTAAACCCAAACCCATTCTCAAATCCCAAAACCTATAACTTAAACCGAAACCCAAACCTATAACATAAACCCGAACCCATTCTCAAATCCCAAGACCTATAACATAAACCTAAACCTAAACCTTATCCCAAACCTATAACCTATAACCTAAACCAAAACCAAAACCTATAACCTAACCCGAACCCATTCTCAAATCCCAAAACCTATAACCTAAACCTAAACCTAAACCTTATCCTAAACCTATAACCTATAACCTAAATCTAAACCTATAACCTAAACTCAAATCCCAGCGGGGATTACAACAGGGAAAAAGAAAAAAAAAATGAAAAAGAAGCCAGCGAGTTGGGATCGACCGGGTCAATGTAATGCACATTTTTATTTTTATTTTTATATCTTTTTTATTTTTTATTTTTTAAGGATTATCCCGAACCTGAACCTAAATTCCTAAACCTAAACTTTAACCTATTCTCAATTCCCTAAAGCTATTACCTATAACCTACACCTAAACCTAACCTAAACCTATAACCTTAACCTAAACCTAAAACCTAAACCTAAACCTAAAACCTAAATGTATTCTCAAATCCTTAAACCTAAACCTACACCTAATCCTAATCTCAACTCCTTAACCTAAACCTAAACTTGAAAACCCAAACTAAACCCGATCTCAAACCTGAACCCAATTCCCTAAACCTAAACCTTAACCTATTCTCAATTCCCTAAAGCTTTAACCTATAACCTAGAACCTATAACGTAAACCTAAACCTAAACCTTAACTTAAACCTAAACCAAAACATATAACCAAATTTTCAGTTTGCCTCGCTTAATTTTCAGTTTGGCCCGCTTAATTTTCAATTTGCCCCCCTCATATATGAACGGTTTGGATATAACACATACATCATGATGGGACCCACAAAAGAAAAAAAAATTCAGTTTAAACGGGGTAAACTGGAAATTGAGCGGGGCAAACTAAAAATTGAGCGGGGGAAACTGGAAATTGAGCGGGGCAAACTAGAAATTGAGCGGGATAAACTGGAAATTGAGCGGGGTAAATGAAAATTGAGCGGGGCAAACTGAAAATTGAGCGGGGCAAACTGAAAATTAAGCGTGGCAAACTAGAAATTGAGCGGGGCAAACTGGAAATTGAGCGAGGCAAATTGAGCGGGGCAAACTAGAAATTGAGTGGGGTAAACTGGAAATTGAGCGGGGCAAACTAGAAATTCAGCGAGGCAAACTGAAAATTCTGAGGGGCAAACTGGAAATTGAGCGGGGTAAACGCTCAATTGAGCGGGGCAAACTGAAAATTGAGCGGGGCAAACTGGAAATTGAGTGGGGTAAATGCTCAATTGAGCAGGGTAAACTGGAAATTGAGCGGGGCAAACTAGAAATTGAGCGGGGCAAACTGGAAATTGAGCGGGGTAAACTGGAAATTGAAATTGAACGGGCAATTGAACGGGCAAACTAGAAATTGAGCGGGGCAAACTAGAAATTGAGCGGGGCAAACTGGAAATTGAACGGGGCAAACTGAATTTTATTTTATTTTTTGCTATGCTACTTTTGTGGGTCCCATCATGATGTATGTGTTATATCCAAACTGTCCATATATTTTACGAGCTCATATTAAGGCTTGGGATGAAAAATAAGATAGATCTAACTATCAAGTGGACCACATTGTAAAAGGCAACCTAGGATTTGAGTGAGGCGAGGGAAGCTACAAATTGTGCGAGGGAACCTAGAAATTGAGAGAGGCAACCTACGAATTGAGCGAAGAAGCTAGAAATTGAGCGAGGGAACATCGAAATTGGAGCGATCCAACTTAGGAATTGAGCGAGGGAAGCTAGAAATTGAGCGAGGCGAGCGAGGCAACGTAGAAATTGGAGCGAGGATTGAGTAAGGGAACCTAGAAATTGAGCGAGGCAACCTAAGAGTTGAGCAAGGTAATGAAAAAAATTCAACGAAGCAATCGAGAAATTGAGCAAGAAAAACATCAATTTGAGTGAGGCAAGCTTGAAATTAGGTGAGGCTAACATGAATTGGAATGAACTTTAAATGTAATTGACCTAGCCTAACAATTTTCTTTGTTGAATTTGATCGATCAGTTAATGAAATTAACCGAGATTTACATGAAATTCTCTTCGGTGAATTTGATCGAGCAATTAATGAAATTGACCGAGCGGTTCATAAAATTTTCAGTACGCACTTATAGTGCTGAGTTAACTAAGTTTGGCACACCCAGATCCATAGCTCAATTGGCAGACTGAGTAGAGATACCTCATGTCAACACTTGAGGTCCTGGTATCGATTCCTAGCGGGGGTGGCTAACATGGAGTGTGTGTATTGACATGGGTGTGTACTAACAAGCTAACCTAAAAAAACTTTTTTAAAAAAATTAATAGTAAAATATTAAAAAAATTAAAAAATTAAAAATATTGAGGTGGGCCCACCTTGAATGTATGTGGACTATCCATGACGTTCATCCATTTTTCCATCTAAAGCAAGGGTTTCAGCCCAAAATGGTGGCATATTGAAATATCAAGTGGATCACACCACAGGAAACATTGTTTCCACTGTGGAAACCTTGTTATGCCCCTACAATGATGTTTTACTTGTAATCCATCATGTTCATAGGATGATTTTCGCATGGATGAACTGAAAACCAAGATGGGAGCTTCATTCGGCATTTCAATGGCCCACAAAAAATTTACGCTGTTTAGGTAAATGTATATCATACCTGTCATGCGTATTGTCTTCCGTAGAGGGAACATTTTCAGGAAAAACGAGATAATGTTGATTAGGGGTGTACATTGAGTCAAACCGAGTAAAGCTGGCCTCATGTCGACTTGGCTCGGCCACTGGCTGACCTCAGCTCAAAATCGGCTAGGCTCGGTCCTTGAGCCTGACTGGCCATCTCAGCTTGGTTTAGTCAGCAGCTCGAGCCGAGTTCGCCATTGAGGCATTTTCACAAACACCTGAGTTGCAACTTCAAAATCCCACTATTTTACAAACAAATGCAATTGTTTTATAGGTATTTTATCAAATACCTTCTAAGCAACATAAAAATCAAGAAAAACAAAGAGAAAAAAGGTATTTGTTTCATGTACATACTTTCCTTGCCACCGGCCACATTTCGTTGAGTCATTTTATCAGACAGTTGGTGAGCAACATCAATGGCAGAGTAACCGATTCATTGAACTGGTCCGATTCAAGCTGGATTCTGTCCAAGTTGAGTCGAGCTGAGGCTTGCTCGAACTCATTTTCGAGCTCAAAAAATCAGCTCAACTCAGCTTGAACTTAGCTTTGAACCGAGTTGAATCAAGCTTTTTCAACTCGAGTCGAGCGAGCTAACCGACCTAGCTCGGTTTGTGTACACCCCTAATGTTGATGAATAGAGAGGGTGGGATCCAGCTAGAGCGTGGTGCGATCCAAGCAACAGATGTAGCAGTGGAGTTTTCGTCCTTGTTTTTTTAAAAAATGGAGCGAGAGAAGTGAGGGAGAGGAAAAGCAACGGCAGTAAAAAGGAGGGGTAGTTTCGTCCTCAAAGTCGCTGTCCGCACGTGCTAGTCTAAGTTGGTAACTTAAGTTTGTATTCCGCAATAAAAATCGCTGGGTAAAAGGTTTTGTCTACAGTGGTCATTTTCTCTTTTTGAATGAGAATATGAAACAGAGGGAAAGCGAAAGAGTGATATGATACTCCGACTGCGTAGGAACGCTCACTTAAAATGGTTGACGTGGCGTGTATTAATTTAAAAACTGACTAAATTGTGCGACGGGCTGTCTCTGAGCTATACTCTGAAAATGATATTTTTTGGATAATTATTTCCTCTGATTCGTCGACACTTATTGTTTTGAAATTAGACCATTGGATGACTGTCCAATAAATGTCCTCAAGTCCTATAATTACATAACCGGATAAGATTAATTTTTGGTTCACGATGTATGTAGGCTGTTACCTACGGTTGGACAGTTTATTTTAAGTTATTTGTTTGCCACGTGTGCATCATCCATCACTTTACATAAGCAAGAAAAAAGTGTCCCATGTTTAAATTGCCATGCAAACCCAATAGTATTGAGCTCGAGTTATTTTAGCCAGTCCAGGTCTAACCCAACTTGACGTATACATGTGCTCTACCGTGCAGATGCACTTTCTAATGATCAGTGAACTAAGAGTCATCCAGCTGTAGGTTGGATGCTTTGTTTGCTATGGATAGAAAATTTATATTTTCCCGACAAAGTGATTGGTCCCGTCACTGCTAATGTTATCATTACTGGTGTAGATACGTGTTGTGTGACAACCAGAACTGACTCTCCGAGTTGTAATAACGGTTCAAATGAGATCAGAGTTACATGGGCCTCACGGTGATGTATTTACGTATCCACGCTATTCATTCATTTTTAGAGATCTTTTTAAAGTATTATATTAAAAATGAATCATTCCTAAAGCTTAAGTGCCTGTATGGCCGGGCAAACTGAATGTGATTAGATTATATTGGAAGGGATTTGTAACGCCTTGAAATTCGGGGGTCGAGTATAACTCAGATCCCGAGTTCCAAAACATCACTTATGTAATATATTTGATTTTAATTGTATGTTATCTATATTAATGCATAAAATATGATATAGATTAAGTTAGATTAGCAGACATAATTCAGGGATATTAAGGTAAAACAAGCGGAAGACTTAAATACATATATAATTCAAAATAAATTCCCAAATGATGGGTGCTCTGCCCAGGGCAATATACATATGTCTGTGTCTCAAAATATATACATGAACTCGCCATCACCTGCATCTAAAGCAGAGTCTGGTTGGTGTTTAAACATCGTCCCAGAACGTGGGAGTGAGTGATCAACTCAGTGGTACTATATGACAAAAGTTAACATGTTATCAATCCAGTCAAGTAATAATGATAAGGCAGTACAAATACACAAGTCCTAGATCTCTTGTTAATGCAAGGATGATATGAAGTATGATGCATGCCCTCACCACAATCTCCCTCATGCGACATCATCTAACGATCGCGGCATGAATCACTACCACTATGCTCTCACACCAACGCCAATGACACATGCAGTGCGATGTTATGAACGTGATTATCCAGTTCTTATTAGTCCTTTTCATGCATCAGTATTGGGAAGCTAAGACACCTCCCTTTTATCATTTTCTAACATTGATCCTTTCTAGGGTCTTTAGTCCTAGGATATCTCATACGATGTTATGGTTTTAGGTCGCTGCAAGGGCTGTTAGGGTTGTTGCGCGTAATCGTTGTTCCACTCCCCATCATCTTATCAATACAGGCCTATTTATATCCTTAAGACAGCATCAGGAGTCGTCGCCCCCATGTGGTGTCAAGATAAACTCATGGTCATTACAGAGGGCTCGTCACCAATCAGTGTATGCCGACAACAAAAATATAGTGTCCCATACCAACATAATCTGCTTAGAGTAGGGTGCTCACTGGTCACTACGGGGAGGTTTGTGGCCCCAGCGTAGGCCGACAGCACGACCACGGTGTCCCATACCACCATGTCCAGCTCATGAGTCTTAGGGGATCTTGGTACCATGATTAAAGGGAGTTACACTGGTAAGCTCAGTGTCTCAGATTCAAACAGTGGCGACCAAACATAGTGAATAAGCATCGGTCAATCGGGTTAGTTTGTAAGCTCAACTAGACCAAACGCACATTGAGTTGAACGATATGGAATGCATAAGCACTCTGTGTAGCCTAACTACTGCCGAACTCCCCAAGCACGACTCAGATTCGCTAAACTCATCTTGTGTGGCGAAAGCAACCTCAACCACTGCTTGCGAAACGTTTTCCGATTACCTGGACTGTGGCACAACCCCATTCACATACAAGGATAATAACTAACATATGAGTCATATTCTGCATTCATATGAACAACAATTGAAGTATAACTTGAAGATAAACAATACATGGAGGAATTAATGCACACATTTATCATGATTTAACTAAATACACAATCCATGGAAGAAATCATACACTCAATTAACAATCACATGATTCATGAAGGAAATCATTCACACAAGTATTGTGATGGGGATCCATATCCCAACCACTCTAGCAATCATACTCTACTAACTACTAACTCACTTAGACATTTAAACAAACACTTAGCTTATACTATTCAACATACATCACGTATGTCGACGCCGTTGCAAATTTGGACAAGACCTTTCGCCAAGGAGTTGTCATATACATGTTAAGCATATAACAACGATCATTTATCATGACAAGCATATCAACAGATTCCGTACGCATACGTGTATTCTAACATATCCATGAAATATGGTATTTACAATATACAGTATACGTATACGAAAGACAAAACAGACAGCATGTTTGGCATGTGTAATTGCATTCACGACATGAATAAATCATTAACTATCATTGAAAGGGTTGAAAACCATGACATAAGTGCATATAGTGCGCACCTTACGCCAGTAAACACGTAACGAACTCAGCTTGTTCACTTACGCTTCGTCTACGGCTCAACGACAACCTATTACATGAAATAAATTAGCTAGCACTCTACTACAGCTAGTCTAGGTTTCAAAACAGGTTAAGGTTAGCTTATCTTACCTAATAACGGAGTCAAAATCGCCGGAAGAACGATTCAAATACGCCGGTTTAGAGTACAGATGCACGAAGAAGGATCCCATGGAGTTTCACCGGATTCTCCCACTCTTTCTCTCTCTTTTCTTTCTCTTAAATCTCTAGGGTTTGGGAAATTCGTATGGGTTAGAAAGCTAAGGGTTTAAGGCCCTTTTATAAGCCCAAACATAACGAAAATAGGCTCCAAGTCAAGGTATATTTAAGTTATAACTAAATCGGGATCTTTCTGATCCAACGGAGCATTTCTAGAGGTCCTGTTATCAATTGCGGTCGGACTTAAGTTCACTAGCATCGAATCTTTAATCAGTTAAGTTTTCAGTCCGATCGGATTTTCAGATCGTCCGTGGCGGACCAGTTTCAATTCAACGGTCACCGAACTTCGATCAGGGCCACAAGTACTTGGACATGTAAGGGCAAATTTCTCCTGATCCGAGGGTGAAGTTTTGTTGAATTCTGACAGTCAGAACGCTTAAAAATAACGCGCAACGACATGTGCCAGATTTCATAAAAATGGAATTCATTTTCTAATTCTTTTCCTTTTCTCACTCTCTTCACTCCAGACTTAGTAAAATGGTGTCAGGACATCAGTTGGGCTTGGTTTTCGAAACTATTGTCAAGTCCAACTAAGCGGTCATACCGGTCTGAGATTGTAGATATCGGACTTTCGACGCGCGGTCTAGATCCAATACAAAGTTACTAAATATTTTCTATAACAACTGGGTTTAGAGTTGGATCCTAGATTTCAGGGTATTATAGCGTCATTGACTCTATAAGTTTTAAGTCTTGCAGAACATATTTAAAGCGAACAGTGCAAATTTCACAGCCAGTCTAACTTAGCGCTAGGTAACTTAGGTTAAATTTATAAAAGAATTAATCCTAAGTGATTTCTGATCGAGGTAGTACTTGGGTCTTGGTACGAAATTTTTCGGGTCGTTACAGGATTGGAAGGAGCAATCCCAGGATTGGTCGGGCATGCCAAATAGACTCGTTGAACTTCTGCCTAGATTGGAGCAATCTCATGGAATTGCCAGCAATCCACCGACATCATCATCATTACCTTGAAATTCACTCAATCCCTCCTGATCCCATCTATTTTGCATGGGACATGTTTGGGTGGACAGATTGGAAGGGATTGGCCGGGTGTAATCCCAAAATTGCCTAGCGGGCCAAACATACTTAATGGTAGATTCCCTGAATATAGGGATCCCATGGAATTGCCAGCAATCCACTGAAGCGGGCATCATTACTTACCATCCACCCTAATACAATTCAATCCATGGGATGGGCCCGTCCAAACAAGCCCTAAATGACCACATCAAAAATAGCAGCGAGGATAATGATTTTCACTGCTAAAAAATTTATAGGGCCCACCATAATATTTATTTTCCATCCAATCTGTTAATAAGGTCAAAAATACATTGATGAAGAGGAAAAACAAATTTCATATTGATCCAAAATTTCTATGAGTCTAAAAGAGTTTCAATGGTAGATGTTCAATCTCTCATTGTTGTTTGGAGTGTGATCCAGTTGATCTTTAGATTTGTCTTATTTTTCGGCTCAAGCCTTAAGACTAGCTCAGAAAATGGATGGATGGTTTGGATATAACACATACCTCATGATAGGACCCACAAAACTTGTTAACATCAATACACCAGCCAATCCGCTTTCCATAAGTGTGTGATGATGTGACCCAATCATATCACGACAAAAAGCAATCTCCCACCTGGGGCAAACAAAGGATCCGAACTTGTCCACGTGACATTGCGTTGTCATGCAAAAGTGAATTGTATGATAAGTAGCTCACTACCCACTTTCATAGTAAAACAATGCGTTGAGATTCAACCCATGAGGTGTACATTGTCGGAGATGAGCCAGCACAGGGCTTAGCTGAAATTTGAAAAAAAAAACAAAAAAAAAGGAAAAAGAAAAGAAGAGCTTACTAACATTATCAATCAAATCTCAATACATTATTTCACCTCCAAAGTAGGAGCGTAGGGCATTCATCGTACCCTGAACCTGGCTCAAGGAGTGGGCCTACGTCTTGAAATCTAGGCCAGGTGCTTAAGCCCAGCTGGGTCACCCGACCTTAGGGGTGGGCATCGAGTCGAGTCAAGTCGAGGTGGGCCAGGCTCAACTTAGCTTGTCCATGCTGTACTCGAGTTAGAGCTCAAGCTCGAGCTTGGCTTGTTTGCCAAAGCTGTTGAGTCGAGTTTGAGTCGAGCTAGTAGTTCGAGTTGAGTCGAGTTTAGCTCGAGTTGAGCTCGAGCTTGTTAGGTGAGAGAGTAATGGATTATATTCTTGATCCTCTTCCATTGATTCAAAAGAGAAGCTAAAAAATAATAATAATAAATAAATAAAGAGACATTTTACATGATGGTCTACCAAGCCAAATTCATTTTTAGTTTGACCCAGCAATCGAAACATGGTGTAGTCCATCTTTCAGCAGTCCAAAAAATCCATCTGTGTGGGCCCTATGATAGAAAAACCATAGGCCAAAAGCATCCTTAACTGCATGTTCCGAATTACCCATCATTAAGGCTATAATTTCCAATGCATAGGATTTTGAACAAACCTGGGACCATAAAAAAGTGGGACCCACCTATATTGTTGCTGCTCAGACAAAAGCACAGTTTCCGTTGCCTTACAGATGATCTGAGGACTTGTAGCTCATAGCATATTCAGGAAGGATATGTCTATTCATGTGAGTGTTCCATACAATATACCATTTTGGATTCAAGAGATCGTAAACACCAACATCAAACTCTTCGCTACTGGGGTGAAAGCAAAGAAATACCACTTCAACTTTCTCCGCATTCCTCACTATTTTAATAAATTTATTAATCGAGTCAATTCGAGCTCGAGTTCCAGCTTCGAGTCGAGTCAAGTTGAAATGCCCCTTGGTCAAACTCGGCTCGAACTCAACTCGAGCTTCAAATAATTAGCTTGACTCGGCTCGAATCGGCCATTCAAGCCAAGTCAATCCGAGTTGAATCGAGCCGAGTTAAGCGAGTTTTTTGAGCTAGCTTGACTCGTAAACAACCTAACCCAACCTAAAAAAAAACCAATGTTACCTGGCTTAAATACGAGAGAGGCAATCCGCCAACCACCCTAGCTGTTAACAGCCAATGCTTGGACCTTAACGCTAAATTCTAAGCTTGATGTTTAGAGTTAGGTTAGCAGAGGCTAATGACTAATAGTTGAGTCTGTAACAGCCCGAAATTTCATGGCCAGAGTATGTACTCGCGCACGAGAAAATCGGGTGTTAATAATGTACAACTAAATGCTCTAAAATTGCACCATATTTTTTTTCGTTTGTTTACATCCAGATACATCTATGAAGGTAACATTCACAAGAATAAAATTAACTATATTATTTATATTTCATCAATCTAAACCGAATGATCAAAGGCCTCATAATGGAAGGTTTATTACAACATCAGAGTTTACAACGGATGTGTAAAACTAGATAGTAAAACTGTCTTCTTAGTCTTTCAAGATAATCTTCTATAGGAAAGTAGTCCTCTGAGTCTTCAATCTGTATGTCGCCTACATCAACTGTACGGTTGGGAGAGGGTCAATGCCTTACTCATAGTGAAGGTTGTCCTTCAAGATTAACAATAATTCAAGCGATACACAACAAGTAAAGTGAGGGTCTGATACGTCCCGTGCTCCACTAACACGAGGTATCAGCATGCACAAACAACCTACATGAGATGCATGCCTAGAAAAGTATGTGGGGCTCATCATACGTAGTGATTATTACAATGTGGAGTACAATTTATAGATAACCGGTTCGACCCGCATCTCTCACTATACGGATATTCGCCGGCATGGCCAACACTACCGTGGATTTACGAGAACACCTCAGAGCGCACAACAACATGAGCCGGGTGAATTACGTAACACGATCTGTTCATGGAGCGACTATTTGCGAACATCCAATCCCGGGGTGATGTGGAACTACAGTAGAGAATTATCCAACATCGAAAATATGCACCACTACCCGAAGGCTCAAGAACTTACGCGCCCCGAGAGGGTCTTTACCCAGAGCGCATTACGTCCATGATAGAATCTTTGAATCACTAGTCGTGATATATCTTACACATCACTTGCACTTACAGAAGATATAACTAAATCATCAAGAATATAAACTGGATCATGGAGGTTCCGGAATAACAAGACACATGCCCATGCCTGGAAAGATAAACAGCACAAGGCCAATATAATGAAGAGAAGAGCGACAATGGTCAACTCAGCAAAAGTGGCAATGGCCAACATAACAAGAGAAGACGAGTGGCATAGCCAACTCATATAAAAGAGACGAGTGGGAGATCCAACTCAAATATGGAGATGAGGCAGGGCAAGGCTTGCATCCATAGCCTCACGTAAATTCAGAGAAATTCTCATATAATTGACATCATATCATAATCTCAAAGGGCCAATAAATCAATTGATAGAATAATTCTGAAGGAATATGTAAACATGGAATATAGGATAATTCATATTGAAAAAGGCATGAAAGAGGCCAATAATTGATGTGAAACATATAATATCATGAAAGATTCAAAGTGATATGTAAAATCCAGACGAGATACATGTAAAGACGAATTCAAATTCATGAAGACAGGAAAAAGGCAGAATTCAATCATCAACTTAAATTGGAGTAAGCCTAAAGGATAGAACCCTCACCTTAGTTTGTTGAGTCGTCTTTTCTTCTCTAACTCACCAGGTTCGGAATGTTTAAGTTAGATCTCGATAAGGTTTAGTAAGTCTTGAGGAACTTAATTCCTATTATACCCTAGATAAGTTGGGTGCGTTTGGTCCATTCTAACATGGGGTCATCTTATTTTTGTGTGGTGGAATCTTATCAATGGATTTTAGCATGGAAAAGAGAGAAAGATATGGACTGTAAGTAAGTTAGGGGAGGTCGGATCTGAGCCACACCTAGGTGGTTGATGAGATTCGGGCAGGTGTGGTCAGCGACTTAGTGGAATCAGGCAGCCAAAAAAAAAATACGTCGGTTGAGTCGACTCACTGAGTCAACTCAGCCCAACTCTCCCTTCTTTCCTTCTTCTTCCCTTTTCTTCTCTTTCTTTCTTTTCTATTCTTTCTCCTTTTCTTTTCTTTTCTTTTCTTTCTTTCTTTCTCTTTTCTTTTCTTTCTCTTTCTTTCTTTCTTTCTTCTTCTCTTTTCCTTCTTTTCTTCCTTCCCTGCTGGACGGCAGCAGACCTGGCGAACAGCCCGGTTGCTCGGCTTAGTAGTCTTCTCTCCCTCTCTCTATTTCTCACGATTCTCTTTCTTCTTTTCCTTTCATGTGGGATGGCAGGTAAGTATTTATAGGGGTGCGAGTCTTCTAGATTCTACCTGCGTAAACTTATGCGGGTCCGATTTTTACACAGCCTTGTTTCTTGTGAGCACATTGCCGTTGCTGCCATTCTGATTTCAGTCTGATATCTTGGGGATCTTCCACCATCAAGAATGTTCACATTGCTGGCCATTAGGCGCTCCCTTGGTGGCTATTTTGTGCCCAAAATCATAAATTCTTCGACGGTCAGATTCTTCTTCTTCATGGTGGATTGGGCTCCCTCTGTTTTTCCCTTCTTCTGGCTCCATCAAACGAATTGGATTGACTGTGGAAGGGGTATGCTCGGGTCGGTTTTGTCCCATGAGCATGGTAAACGGTTCAGATCTCGTTAGAAGATAGAGCCGGAGGTTATGGCGATGGAAAACTCTTGAATTCGTGCTTCGTTCGGATTCTTTCACAATAGCGGAGAGTGTCAAGGTTCGGTAGCTGATCTAGTGTGGTCCATTTGCAATAGCTTTCAGGGGAATCCGTGCCCTTCACTGAAACTCTCAGGTCACATTAGGCCATAGGCTAACATAGGGAGTGGATCCGATCTTAGTGTGGGCCACATCATTAGTCAACATGGGACGATATTTACCGTTACTTCTTATTTCCGTCCCTTGTTACAGCATGCGTAAGGGTTTCTATTTTACGTTGTTGTTCAAAATGTGTGGGGGTCCATTTGTGATGATTCGCCGAAATATCCACTCCATTCACCGTTTTGGTCGGGTCATATTAGGCCATGGACCAAAATATGAAGTACATCTAATCCTTAGGTGGGCCACACCACTAGACAACTAGTAGGCGATTCCTACCGTGAAAATCTTACGTAACTGATTGCAACATGTCTGGATACTGAGTTTTCTTATAATTACAATTATGCCCTTTTCTCTTATTACAACTTCCGAAGTCTATATTTCCTAGCTGCACCGTGTAAAAAGGATGAAAGTTAACCAATATTTGTTATTTTTTACACTCTTTCTAATGCCTGAGTTTAGGCCTTGATTGGTTATGGATGACTAAGATGCCACTTCAATGGACTATACTATTCTGGAGTTTTAATGTGACGTTTATATATGCCTAGCTGTAGTTTTCTCTGGTAGTTTGGACTTATATTCTAAGATCTTCAAAATGACTAATTCATCCTAATATTCGGGTGGCCCATGTGGTGGATCTAGACATGGCGGATAGCCAGATGACTTGCTAAAAATAAGAGGGCTTAATGATTAGAACCCTATCCATGTATGTAGGTGAATGTATGGTCAGTTTAGTAAATGGATGGGCAGAAAGTGGGTTCTTGGAGTGATTAGGGTAGGGCATGTATATAGTCATATTAGAGTATCTTATTCACATGTGTAGGTTTCTCGGATCGTAGTTCTGATGGTGGGTTAAGCATATTCATGGGTGATGAACAAGATGAACAGTTTGGAATCTCGGTCTGATAAGTGTATGGACGAATGTAGAAGACAAGTAGCTGATTTGCTACGATCTAAGGGCTGAAACTTGATGTGTACGGTTAATTTATGATAATTAGGCTTGGTATGAAATTTCATATAAAACGGATCATGAAAACCATGTGAATTGAAATTTTGGGCATAGGTCAATGACATTTTCGTAATTATTGTTGATCTGCGAGTTCTGTGAAATCTAATGGCTTCATATGGTTCTAGGCATGTTTCTAAAAAATTCTTATAAAGTAGTGTATTTCTAAATCATCATGGATATGGGGTTATTTGTTAATTCATTTAAAGAGAAACATATACGTTAAATCACGTGATGAAGAGCCTTACCTTGAAATTGACAGTCAGATGGCTTGATTTATGAATGGAGATCATTCATAACGGTCAGGTTTGTGTCAGGGCGATGATCTAAGGCTAAGATAGTTGGATTGGCATTGTACAAGTGACATATTTAGTAAATTTTTTGGTAATGCTCGAGAACTTTCAATACTCGGTTATTGAAAAGTTTGGGGCATTACAGAGTCAACCCCAACAAACCCTGCCCTTATGTCGTGTTATATATAGCATGTAATATATGAGAGTCCAGTTTTTTTGTTCGTCACAAATAAGAATTTTATGTTTTTTGTATTGGGACTGATCCATATCATTATTGACGTTGTTAGCACTACTACAATAAATGTAGTTTGTGATGATATGGCCCAATCACATTATAATAATAAAAAATTCTATTCGTAGTAAGAACAAAATTCAAATTCAATATATAAACTAGTGATGTTTCAGTAGTGTGATAGCTAATACACAAATATGAGCACATGGAAAATAAATTTACAAGTATCAAGTAAAATCAATAAACAAGATAAACACGAGATATTTGAAATGGGCCTTCATCCTTTTCCATGAGTATCCATGGTAAAACAATAACTCAGATTATTTTTGGATGTTTGGAATGGGCCCGGAGTCTTCTCACTGTTGACAAGCTCCTTTTCCATTGAGAAATCACATATATTAGCATGTAATTATTCAAATTAGACTTATTAAATTATGGACCTCAATTTAGATATGTTATAAAAAAAATTACAGGTATTATCAGCTAATTATGTAATCATTAGGTGTCTATTGGACAGTTAAATATGAAGAGATTCTTGATGGGATTTTTTATCCCGTGCTCGACCGGTCGTGAGCCCTGCATGACCGGTCGTGGGCTGGTGCTCGACCAGTCGTGAGTTGCACGACTTAAAGTCCAGCGAGATCTGGATATTTTTCTCCAGGGTGCTCGACCGGTCGTGGGAGGTGCACGACCGGTCATAGGTGGAGCTCGACCGATCGTGGTTACGCAGATTCGTTCCGCAATTTTGCACAGATTTCGTGTTGCAAGTCCTTTCGCAACTGTGATGCGGAAGAGAATTTTCTAAAACTATAAAAAGGGGTTTCTAGGATTTTTCTAGGGTATGATGTGTATGAGAAAAACACAAGAAGGGTTTCCTAAAAGCTTTGCAAGGTTTTCGCTAAAGGGTTTGGGGTGAGAGAGTGAGAGAAAAGAGAGAGAGGAAGCTTGTGGAAGGGAACCATCGTCTCAACGCTTCTACGTCCTCATGATCGGTGAGATCTCTCTATTTTTTTTATTCTCTTCTTGTGTATTCGTTCCTGCGAGAGTAAAGAATGTTGTAACGTTATGCTTTATAGTGGATTGTTGATCTGAACGAGGTCCCATGGTTTTTATCTTTTTGAGGGTTTTTCACGTCAAAATATCTTGTGTGGTGTGTGTGATTGATGCTTTGATTTATTTCAATGCTTTGTTATTCCATAATTCTGATTTGTTCTGGAGGGCTAGATCCAAAGGTTTTGTGTAAGGCCCCCAACAAAGTGATATCAGAGCTAAGTTCATTGAACGGGTAAGATCGGTTTAGAATTATGGAAGGTGGCTCATCAAGATGATTAGCCTCAATGGTTCTAATTGGACCATGTGGAAGGCTAAGATGGAGGACTTACTTTATTGCAAAGACCTATATTCTTCAATTTTAGGCATATCAGCAAAATCCAAGGATATGTTTGATGAAGATTGGAAGAAGATGGATCGAAAGGCGATAGGGTTTATTAGATAATGGTTGGATGATTCTGTGTTCCACCATGTGTCTACGGAAACCTTAGCCGCTAGCCCATGACTGAAACTAGAATGACTATATGAGAGGAAGACAGCCGGTAATAGAAATTTTCTGATAAAACGACTTGTGAATCTCAAGTTCAAGGATGGTGGTTCTTTGACCGAGCACATGAATGAGGTCAGCAATATAGTGAACCAACTCTCCTCTATGAAGATGGTCCTGGATGATGAATTGCAGGCTTTACTTTTGCTTAGTTTACTGCCTGACAATTGGGAGACATTGGTGGTGTCTCTAAGTAGCTCCGCGCCAGACGGAAAGATATCCATGGAACAGGTGACAAGCTGTCTCTTTAATGAGGAGACAAGGAGGAAGCCTTAAGGGTCTACTTAGCAAGAGACTCTTGTGACACAGGAACGGAGGAGAGGAAAGAATAAGAAGGGCGAGAAGGCTCGAGATAAATCAAGAGGCAAGTCGAATAACAGAAAAGATGTTGAATACTGAAATTGTGGTAAGAAGGGTCACTATAAGCATGAATGTGGTTAGGTTAAGAACGACAAGAAAGAAAAAGGAAAGGAGAAGGAAGATGAATCAAATTCAACTGCGGTCGCTTTAGATAGCGACGTTATAGTTATTATTTTTGCAGATCATGATGTATGTCTCACGGCTACGAGTTAGGATACCGACTGAGTGATAGACTCGGGAGCCTTTTTTCATGCGACTCCACGAAGAGATTTCTTCACAAGCTACAAGTCAGGTGACTATGGGACTGTGAAGATGAAAAATTCTGGCATATCGAAGATCGTAGGGGTCAGTGATATTTGTGCGAAGACCGATGTGGGTTGTACATTGATTTTCAGGGATGTGAGACATATCTTAGACCTTCGCCTCAACTTAATGTCGACAAGAAGGTTGGATGTGATGGCTATGAAAGCCAGTTTGCTGGTGGGCGCTAGAAGCTTATCAAGGGTTTGTTGATCGCAACTAGAGGAAAGAAGTGTTGCACCCTTTACAAGGCATGTCTCAGTGTATATAAGGGTGGTTGAATGCAGCGAAAGATTCAACTATTAACATGTGACACAGGCATCTAGGCCACATGAGTGAAAAAAGGGCTTCAGCTACTAGCGAGGAAGCGGCTCCTTCCAGACGTGACAGGTACGCCTCTCAAAACCTGTCTTGATTGTTTATCAGGGAAACAACATAGAGTTTCATTTGTTAAAACTGTTTCTCATGTTAATAAAGTACATGCATTAGATTTAGTTTATTCTGATGTTTGTGGTCCTATGAGGACAAAAACCTTAGGTGGGGCATTGTATTTTGTTACTTTTATAGATGATGCATCTAGGAGGGTTTGGGTTTATGCATTGAAATCTAAGGACGAGGTCTTTGGTGTATTTAAATTATTTCATGCTATGGTTGAGAGAGAGACAGGTAGATCATTGAAGTACATCCGCACTGACAATGGTGGTGAATACATTGGCGACTTTCATGAGTACTACAAGTCCCTGGGTATACAGCATGAACAAATAGTTACCAAGACTCCCCAGCATAATGGTGTAGCTGAGCGAATGAATCGCACAATTGTTGAGAGAATCAGATGCATGTTATCCCATGCGAAGTTGCCCAAGATGTTCTCGGGAGAAGCAATGCACACGGTGGTGTATTTGATAAACAGGTCTCCATTAGCTCCGTTGAATGGAGAAGTACTTGAGAAGGTGTGGACTGGACAGGATCCATCGTATAGTTATTTCAGGGTGTTTGGATGCAGGGCATTCGTTCTCGTACCAAAGGATGAGAGGTCCAAGCTCGATATGAAGATAAAACAGTGTGTGTTCTTAAGGTAAGGTGATGAAAAGTTCGGTTACAGATTATGGGATCCGACTGAGAAGAAGCTCGTCTGGAGCAGAGATGTGGTTTTCTTTAAAGATCAGTGTATAGAAGACATTGGTAAGCTAGAGAAGAACCAGTCTAGTTCAGGTGAGCTAGAGGACATGGATCCGATTATTCCACCCGTGGTGGTGCCTGATGACGGGGGAGTACAGAAATGTGTAGAGGATGAGGAAGTTCCTACAGAAGATGGACAGGGGGAGCAGCCCCCACTTGATCCACCTGTTGAGCCACAGGTGATGAGGTCATCTAAGGACAGATAGTCGTCCAAGAGGTACTCACCGCATGAGTAAATTATGCTGATTGATGGGGAAGAACCAGAAGACTATTCTGATGCTCTAACCGACGAGCGTAAGGAGTAGTTGAAAGCTATGCAAGAAGAGATGAAATCCTTGCATAAAAACCACACCTATGATATGGTGAAACTGTCTAAGGGCAATAAAGCTTTGAGCAACGAGCGGGTGTTCAGAAAGAAGGTTGAGCAGAAGAATTCACAAACGAGGTTTAAGGCTAGACTTGTGGTAAAATGATTTGGTCAAATGAAAGACATAGACTTCGAAGAGATATTCTCACCAGTGATGAAGATGACATCCATACGGGTGTTGCTTGGGTTGGTGGCTAGTATGTATCTGGAGATACAGCAGTTAGATGTTAAAACTGCCTTTCTCCATGGTGACCTGGAAGAAGAGATCTACTTGCACCAACCATAGGGATTCGAAGTCAAGGGCAAGGAGTATATGATGTATAGGCTAAGGAAGAGCTTGTATGGGCTGAAACAAGCTCCACGACAATGGTACAAGAAGTTCGATTCGTTCATGTTATAACATGGGTATGACAGAACAAAGTCGGACCATTGTGTGTTCACACGCAAGTTCTCAGATGGTGATTTCATAGTTCTGCTGTTATACGTTGATGACACGCTCATCATGGAAAAAAAATATCAAAAAGATCGACAGGCTGAAACAAGAGTCGGGCAAGTCTTTTGCGATGAAAGACTTGAGCCCGGTTAAACAGATCCTACGAATAAAGATAACCCGTGACAGAAGCAGTAGGAAGCTTTGGCTGTCACAAGAATGATATATTGAGAAAGTTCTATAGCGATTCAATATGAATGCAGCGAAGCTGGTTAGTACTCCACACTGGACAGTCACTTCAGATTGAGTGATAGATAGTGTCCTAAGACAAAGGCAGGGGTGAAAGAGATACAGAAGATACCCTACGGGTCAGCCGTAGGAAGTTTGAAGTATGTTATGGTGTGTACATGCCCAGACATAGCATATGCGGTTGGTGTTATTAGCAGGTATCTTGCCAATCCTAGCAAAGAACATTGGACAGCAGTGAAGTGGATACTTCGGTATCTAAGAGGCTCATCCAGGTTGAGCCTATGCTATGGTGACGGTAAACCCGTGCTAGAGGGCTACACAGATGCAGATATGACAGGTGACATAGACTTTAGGAAGTCTACATCAGGGTTCGTGTTCACGTTGCAGGGGGAGCGGTTTCTTGGCAGAGCAGGTTACAAAGGGTCGTAGCATTGTCGACAACAGATGCCGAGTACATTGCAGTCATAGAAGCATGTAAAGAGATGCTTTGGACGAAGAGGTTCTTACAAGAACTTAGCCTAAAGCAGGAGCATCATGTGGTCTATTGCGATAGCCAAAGTGTTATACACTTGAGTAAGAATCCAAGTCAGCATTCCAAGTCGAAGCACATAGAGATTCGATATCACTGGATCATGGATACTTTGGAACAGAAGGTATTACAGCTTGAAAAGGTTCACATGGACGATAATGGGTCAGACATGATAACTAAGGCTTTGCTTAAGGGCAAGTTTGAGGTTTGTAAAAATTAGGCAGGCTTGAAGAAGGTGAATTCTTCCTGGGTCAAAAATGGAGAGATTTGATGGAATTTTTTATCCCATGCTCGATCGGTCGTGAGCCCTGCACGACCGGTCGTGGGCTGGTGCTCGACCAGTCGTGAGTTGTACGACTCAAGGTCCAGCGAGGTCTGTATATTTTTCTTCGGGATGCTCGATCGGTCGTGGGAGGTGCACGATCGGTCGTAGGTGGCGTTCGATTGGTCGTGGGTGGCGCACAGCCAGTCGTGGTTACGCAGATTCATTCCACTATTTTGCGCATATTTCGTGTCGCAAGTCCTTTCGCAACTGGGATGCGAAAGAGAATTTTCTAAAACTATAAAAAGGGATTTCTAGGGTTTTTTTAGGGTATGATGTGTATGAGAAAAACATAAGAAGAGTTTCCTAAAAGCTTTGTAAGGGTTTTGCTAAAGGGTTTAGGGTGAGAGAGTGAGAGAAAAGAGAGAGAGGAAGCTTGTGGAAGGGAGCCGTCGTCTCAGCGCTTCCACGTCCTCGTAATCGGTAAGATTTCTCTATTTTTTTTATTCTCTTAATGTTTTTCCACTCCTGCGAGAGTGAAGAAGGTTATAACGTTTTGCTTTATAGTGGATTGTTGATCTGGACGAGATCCCGTGGCTTTTACTTCTTTGAGGATTTTTCACGTAAAAATATCTTGTGTGGTGTGTGTGATTGATGATTTGATTTATTTCATTGCTTTGTTATTCCATAATTCTAGTTTATTCTAGAGGGCTAGATCCTGAGATTTGGCTAGATCCTCAGATTTTGTGCAAGGCCCCCAACAATTCTAATTAATTCGATTAAATTTACCTAGAAGCATCCTACACTTGCTACATTTTACTATGTATCTGCATTGCATATCTTTTTGCCCTCACATGAGCCACACGTACACAGCCCATCGTCAAGGCCCCCACGTGCATCACAATGGCCAGCCGAAAATTGGCAAGTGGTTCACACGTGCCGCCGTTAATCGCCCAAAAGATGATACCATCTGGGCCTATCTGATGAGTTCCGTGATGGGTCTCATCCAAGCGGTTCTGAAGGCATTTTGGTTAATTAAGTCTATATCAGCGTCACTTAAATATCTGTTACCTAAGAGAGCGAGAAAGAGCAGCAGCAGCGGCAACAGCAACAATCGAAAAGGGAAGCCATGGGAGGAAGAACACTCCCCAATCTCTCCTTCTCCTCAAAAACCTTCCTCTCTCGATCTCTCTTCTCTTCCTCCAAATCATACTTCACCCACAAGCTACCATCATCACCATTCAAATCCACGCCCCTCCTATCATCATCACCGTTCAAATCCTCACCCCTCATAGCATTTACACCCCGTTGCTTCTCCACCACAACCACCACCACCACAGTCGACCCAGACCTCCAGCTACAGCCCATGCGCCACTCTCTACTACTTGAAAAGCTCAGGATCAGACACCTCCGGGATTCTGCTAAAAACCCACAGCGCCATCGAACAACTGCTTCCGCTCCCGTCGACAGGGAGAAAAACGATGCAGATAAGAAGAAGAAGGGCCCAGCGATGGTCTTCTCAAGCTTCCGGGAGTTGGGTCTTGAGGATGAGGTGATGGGGGCCGTCGAGGAGATGGGCATTTCCGTCCCCACCGAGATTCAGGGCCTCGGAATTCCCGCCGTTCTTGAAGGGAAGAGTGTCGTGTTGGGGTCTCACACCGGCTCTGGGAAGACTCTTGCTTACATGTTGCCTCTTGTCCAGGTTCATACTACTACTACAGTATTGGAATTTGGGATATTTTCATAGAATATGGGGCTTCTGCTTCACAGCTACTTACACTATGAAAAATGTCCGGGACCAAGAAACTATGCTGGTCTGCTGATCACGAAGAACGCACTTGTATGCGGAAATGGACGGTTTCGAAAAACAAAACCAACAATCCAAATTCAACATACATGTGTGGCTCACTTGACGAGTGCAATGCCTGATTTCTTATGTTTGGTGTATTTTTTTCTTAAATGTTTGAAGATAACTAAAAGATGCATTAATCAAAGATGTAGAATGGAATCCCCCGAAAAAGGAGATGGTGAGATGCCCCTTCCTCAACTAGAACAAGCACAACTCAGACCAGCAACACTAGCTGACAGAGAAAACGAAATGTTTCGCCCAGTGGCTAAAGGCCCTGAGTTCCTGAAAAATAACTGAAAAAAGTAAAAAAGAAAAAGCAAGGGGAGCAGGCGTTCCCCAAAACTCAATTTATAAAATCAGAGTTGAGGCCGTCAATCTTGATCTTGTTTTGCTGAAAATGATTGTGAATTACTCTGATGACTTCCCTGAGGGCCACTGCATTGGAATGAGGTGTAGAGTTTTCTTTGATTGGCCTGAGAACACGTAGGTGATCTTCTCTTCACTATTATATAGGATGCCCAGAATAGCAGACTTCTCATTGGGCCTGCTGAAGTATCCTGCAAAGAGGAAATGCCATGCCTCAGGAGCTTTAGAAGTTCTGTTGCCCACATTGCTGCTCCAAACTATCTTAGGATGTATGCCACTTAACAAACACCTTTTGAAAGTGTTGTGATTAAGATCCCATAAACAAAGAGAGGCTCTGATTCTTTCGGTCAGTTCCACATCATTAAAAATTATTCTGCTGGACTTGAGCCATAGATCCCAGCACAGAGCGAACAGCAATATTTTCATCTTTCCTCTGCATCTAAATGGAGCACTTTCCAACTTTGAAGAATTTCTAACATCTTCCCTCCAATAGGCCAAACAAGATCAAACCATCTTAAAACATCCGTACCGCAGGGCACTGCCAAAGGGTGTGTTGACAGTGTGCACTTCTGAAGGAATGGTCCATATCCATCACATGTGTGTCGCTCAGCGGTGGGGACGAGCCCCACACTTGCATTCCATCAAAACCCTGTAATTTGTTAGGAGTTTGTTTTGCCTATAACATGACTCGGGATCATCAACATGTGTTGCCCCTTAATAACTCGAGCTCAATACTACTGGGTTTACATGGCCATTTGAACATGGGACACTTTTTTCTTGCTCATGTAAAATGATAGATGATGCACACGTGGCAAACAAATAACTTAAATTAAACTGTCCAACCGTAGGTAACAGCTTACATGTAGTGAAAAAAAAAATAAAAAAATGTGTTGCCCCTTTTGGGCCAGTGTGCAGAGATGATCGGATGATCAGAACCTGTCCATGTTTTGGATGCTATACTAGACGACATATTAGTGAAGAATTTACAGTAAAGAGATGATTCTGACCATTGATATGTGGAGCTGAATGTGGACCATTGACCAGTGGATACAAACAGTCGCTAAAAGGCAAAAGTTAGCAATGGCTCACAACTAGTGAGAAAAGGTCTGGGGAAAGTTCCATTTACTGGATGGTTGGGGTAGTCAAATGAATACAAAATTTCATTAGTGACCAATCAATGGCGGAGCCCACATATTGCTTGGTTCTAATTGCCATACCCATGCATGGCTTGTATGATACATGCATATGGTACCCAATCTGGAGGCACAATATTGTCGTGCCTCCAGAGGTTGTGGATAAACTGCTGTTGTTAAAAAAATATAACTATTTTTTGAAAATGCATATAAACAAATAACTACACTAACAATCATCTACCATCCAGTTTTGAAAAAAGAAGAACTAGAAGAGAACAATGACAAGAAGAAGTAAATACAGATAAAAAGGGCACGGATTCAATGCACCTATCAAGCACTGAGAGTCTGTGCGGCATGTTTTCTTTCGCCACTAAATGACAGTTGATTGGAGCCTATAAAATGTTTTCATTTTCTAACGAGCATTTCAAAATGCGTGCCAAGATCCCTGATCAATGTAATTGGATGGTGTGGGAGAAATGTGCACATTGACTTTTGATGCACACCATATCCCACAAAAAATTTCCCACCTTTTAACCTATTTTTTTATTGGCGTATGGTAGATGATTGTTTGCCCTGCATTTTCATTTGTATTTTTTTGGATTTGGTTGTTTATTCCTGTCCATCTCTCCCCATCTTTTTTTCTTTAGAATTTTAGGTGCTAGATGTTTGCTTAGCATTCTTTCTCCCTTAAAATTTTTTCCTATGTCAGGGAAAAAACAATGACTAATGACCAAGTGAACATAAAAAAAAAAATACTAAGGGCCCGTTTGGATACCACCAAATAAGTTACTTTTTCTACTTACAAATGTAGATAAGTAACTTATTTCAGATAAGTAAGTTTGGTTTATGATTAGTTATAAGTAGTTTTTTTACTTAAAATTACTTGATCACTTTAGTTAATTTTTTAAGCTTTTCTACTTTTCAGAAGTTGCTGAAGAGAGGCGTTAGGAGATACGGAAGAGAGGAGAAGCTGATAAGTATGTTGTTTACCAAACATACTTATTTGCTTAATAAGTAGAAACTAAGATAAGCTACTTGAAGCATAAGTAGCATATGTTAAGTAACTTAAGATCCAAACGCCACATAAATGATTTCCATACTGAAAGTGGATTAGCATTGCAATACATAAAAAAAGGAAAAAAGAAAAACACTAAATGATCTTCATACTGAGTGGTGTTGCAATAATTTGCTTGGGTATCACAGCTGAGAATAGAGAAATCTCTCCTACACTCCATAAAATCTCTCCCAAGCATTAAAAAACCCAAATTCTTCAATTAACTACCATCATAGGGACTTTCAGTACACATGCATTTTCCTAAGTAGCTAAACTCCAATTTAGCCTTTACCACCCTGGAATCTTATCCTAGCCCATAGAAAAACTCATGCAAGAGTCCCTTAATCAAAATACTTCCATTTTCTAAAATGGAAATAAAACCCAACAAAATACCTTTTAAATCTACCAAACAACCCACTACAGTAACCTCACACCTTATATTCTGATAATCTTGCAGTATAATCACCATTTCGATAGTTTCAGGCTCAAGGCATGTCGGAGTTGCATGATCTGAGGCTTGTTTGAAAGTTAATCAATAGGCTTTTGTATGGGACCAACTTTTTTTTCACTCTGATGTTGTCTGGCACCTGAAAGTGGTCCACAAAATGTGCACAAAATCTAGGCCTGGCAATGGGCGTGCCTTGGGCCTGGCTATTGAACTGCTCAGACTGGGCCTATTGAAAATATTGACTTTGCCTGGCCCAGGCCTGGCTACTGCACATTGACCCCTGACTCTGCACTTCTTAGGTGCTCTCATATCATTCTCTCCTACTCATCTTCAAGTTGAGAGCCTGTAGGATGCCTTCCCTTTCCATTGGTACTCTGATGTCTTTTCTTGGAGAGTAGTCATCTTCATTTTTGTTTGTGTTTAGTAGTGCAGCAGGGCTACACTTTTTTCTTATTTCTAAAATGACCTTCATGTTCGTACTGCAACTTTTGCATGTGCATCAATTGGATTTTCATGATTTAGCCAAACGTTTATTGTACTATATATTCTCTCAGTTTCCATACTAGGAAAGTAATTCTCAAATGAAAAGAAGATCCCCGTTTTGGCTTAGTCATATTGCAATCACTTGCAGACCAATACTTTTAATTGGATTGTTGCCAGAAGATACTTACACAGTGCTGTTTGTTTGTAGTTATTGAGACAGGACGAAGCATTTTCTGGCATGCTGATGAAACCCAGGCGCCCTCGAGCTGTTGTACTGTGTCCTACAAGGGAGCTGTGTGAGCAGGTCTAGATTCATTTTCTTAAGTAGACTCTGAATTGAATTGTTGTTATCAGAAATGCTCTTTTTGTAACTGTTTATCATGGACTATCCTTGTAGGTGTTTCGTGTAGCAAAGTCTATTAGTCATCATGCACGATTTCGTTCTACCATGGTAAGTGGAGGTGGTCGCTTACGACCTCAAGAGGATTCATTGAATGTCCCAGTTGACATGGTGGTTGGGACTCCAGGGAGGGTTCTTCAACATATCGAAGAGGGGAACATGGTTTATGGTGACATAAAGTACTTGGTGAGTCCTGATCTTCAAGCCATTAAGTGTGCCAATTTCAAGAACCCTGGGATTGGCATCTTGTGCACTATCCTTAACTGGCGTACTAGATGACAGTATTTTTTTCCCCTTTCGTAGGTGTTGGATGAGGCAGACACCATGTTTGATCGTGGCTTTGGTCCTGACATTCGCAAGTTTCTAAGCCCATTAAAGAACCGTGCACTGAAACCTGATGATGAGGGATTTCAGACTATTTTGGTCTCTGCGACCATGACAAAGGTATGCAGACTTTCATTTTCCTCGTGGAAAAATTAAGTTGTGCAGTGGCAAAGGTTGTTTACGGAGGATGGGAACTTGTGTGAAATTCAGTTATTTATAGCTAGCTACTCTTGTTCTGGACCATCTTTTTTGATATTCAGAGCTTTGCTATTCTAATTCACAACCCTTGCATTCACCTCCAGAGATGTGCACCACATCTGCAAAGGTCTAAGCTGCTCACCAGGTGGGTCCCACCATGTAGATTATCTGGTTAAAAAAGTGGGCCAGTGCGCTCATCAGGTGGGACGCATTTGAAAGTGTCTCAGACTCCCAGTTGATAATTGGATTGGCCTGATATCAGGCTGATGGTCAGGTCATCTACATGTTTACTGGTGTCTATATCCTAATTGATAGTGTGCCACTTTCCTGACTGCATAACCCGGGATCAAGTCTTACCATGGGTGTTTGGTTATGCAGTGGCCATGAGGCCTTTTCATTATTGCAAAGAAGATAAAAAACAGGTCCTATGAGCCTTGACGAGCCAGGTTCAGGCATGGACTCCTAGGCCTGCAGGCTTGAGTCAGGTGAAAAGCTCACCCCAATTAATGATCTAGCTGTGCTGGATCAAAGCCATTGGTTTACGGTGTGTGTGTGTGCGTGCGTGTGTGCATGAGAAATGCTTACACACAACTGGTTGGATGTCCAATTAGTTGCCTAATTTAATTACTAATTAATGTTAATAAATGCTGCTGAAAGAAAAGTTATTCAAAAAAGGAAAAAGATTTTATGGCTTGGATGGGCCTCACAATGGTGTTAATGTGAAATCCACCCCAACCATCAGGTGAGTCACCCCATGATAGACCTAGGGCCCAAAAATGATCCCCATCCGTGTTTTAGGTGGACCACAAAATTGGAAACTGTTTACATAGAAAGCTCACCCTCCAAACTGTTTCCCTTGGTGTGGCTCGCTTGAACCATGTATGGGCCTAATTTTTGTGTCTCAAGCCTAGATTTTGGTGTGGCATCTTATGGTTGGAATGGATTTCACATGCTCATCACGGTGGGCCTTGTAAAAATGAAGAGTGGATGTCTTTTCCAACTGTTTCCATTGGTATGACCCACTTAGGATTACGCATCTAATGGTCAGACTGGATCTAACATACACATCTGTCTTGCACATGTTCGTTTTCAGAATAGTGATAGTGGATGAGGTGTTAACCAGGTAACACCTTGATGTATGTATTGTATATCCACGCCGTCCATCAGTTTTTCCTGCTCACTTTAGGGCATGGTCCCAAAAATGAAGTAGATCCAAATCTCAAGTGGACCACACCATAGGAAACAATGATAATTGGCCATTAAAAGCTTGTTGGGGGCTACAAAAGTTTTGGATAAAGCTGATTTTTGTGTTTTCCCTTCATCCAGGTTTGTGTGACCTTATCAATATGTTGGGTGGAAAATAAACATTATGGTGGGCCGTAGTAAGATTTTAATGGTGGGTGTTCAATGTCCACTGTTTCCTGGAGTGTGGTCCCCTTGAGATTTGGATATGCTTCATTCTTGGGATCATGCACTAAAATGATATTTAAAACTGATGAACGGTGTGGATATACAACACACACGTCAAGTTGGGCACCATGGTCAGGGAAATATACCCACGATAGTGTTATACAATGTTACCCGGTAATAATTGATATGCTCCCTATTGTTCTCAGGACTCGGATTGCATATGGTAGAACACATCACTGAGGTCGGTTCATGTTGACCTGACAAAGTTATTTGGGCCCTGCCGTGACTTATGTGTTATATCCACACCGTCCATCCATTTTGCAAGATCAGTTTAGGGCATGGGCCAAAAAGTGAAGTAGATAAAAAGCTCAAGTGGACCACATCAGAGGGAAGAGTGGGAACTAAACTTCGACCACTGAAAACTTCTTGGGGGCTATCAAAGTTTTGGATCAAGCTGATATTTGTGCTTTCCCTTCATCTAGGACTTTGTCATCTTATGAACAGGTTGGATGACAAATAAACATCATGGTGGGCCCTAGGAAGGTTTCAATGGTGGGGTCTTTGTCCCCACTACCTTCTGTAGTGTGGTCTACTTGAGCTTTGGATTTGCCTAATTGTTGGGCTCATTACCTAAATGATCCAGAAAAATGGATGGGTGGTATGGATTTAACACATACATCATGGTGGGGCCCACATAACTTTGCCACATTGAAACAATCTCAACCTTGGTATGCTACACAATCCGAGTCCTCCTCAGGAATCATGGTGTACTATAAAGGTCGTTACATAAAGGTAACAGTGGCAACCGTTACACGTTACGGGGTCGTAACGGCCGTTATGGAAAAAAAAGACCTTTAATTGCTGTTAACAACACGTTACATCCCCTATAAAGGCCATAATAGCTCTGTAATGGTCTATTACGGGACATATACATGTTTTTCATACTTTTTAATCAACATTACGGGGCAAATATAGGTTTTTCGAGGGTTTTTTAATAAAAAAAAAAAAAAAAAAAGAGAGACTGTAACATTCGTTATGAGGCCGTAACAGCTGTTATGCCCCGTATTGTAAAGGTAACGGTGGTGGCCGTTACGGCCATCGTTACCGTTACGGAACACCTTGTTCGGAATGTATAATTTTTTATGGGAACTAACTATAGTAAGATGGGCATACCCTTCATTTTTTTAACAGAGCCTCATGAGGTGAAGGTGAGATCCACTCTGACCAATAGATGTGTAATCCCATGTTGGGCCCAGAGCCAAAAAATTAGGTTGAGTGATTCAAGTGTGCCATACCAATGGAAATAGTTAGGAGAGACTTTTGCCCTTAATTTTTATAGGGCCCGCCATGATGAGAATGTGAAATCCATCCCAACAATCAGATGTCATACCAAAATCTTGGTCTGAGGCCCAAAAAACATGCCCATACGTAATTCAAGTGGGCCACACCAAGGGAAACAAATTGGAGGGTGAGCTTTCCATGTATATTGTCTCCAATTGTGTGGTCCACATGAACCATGGATGAGGATCATTTTTGGGGCCCTGTGTCTAGCATGGGGTGACTCACCTGATGGCTGGGGTAGATTTCACATTAACACCACTATGGGGCCCACCTAAGCTGAAAGCTCCTTTTCCTCTTTGGAATAACTTTTCTTTAGGGCAACATTTATTAACATTAGTTAGTAATTAAATTAGGAAATACACACACACATGCACAATGTTCGAAGTATCAGTATAGCTAAGTTTCATTGGTCGGGGATACGGAAACAATATCAATATCATCGATAATATCGCTGATAACCAGAAATGCGAGAAAATATGGGAAAATGGTAGAATTTTCTGTGAAACTTTAGGAGATGCTAAAATACACATATTTGAGTATTTAGGAATAAAAAATTGCAAAAAGAATGTATACACAATACGTTTCCATTTAATGGGGGCTTAAAAACATGTGTCGTCGTAAGAACCATTTGCAGGCTTTACTAACCATCCCATCCATCTGACCTTCCATCCAAATATCCATTGATATTGCAAAATATCAACAACTCATGATATTTTGCAAAGAAATCGTCAACAACAGGAAAGAAACAAAAGATTGTGGTCTTGATATCACGCATGTTGCGATAATGATAATATTGAGATATTATCAATATTAGCAATGACAAATTGAAAACTACATATAAAAATGCATTCATAAAAGAATTTGAAATAGATTTTTTTTAATAAACACACTTTCTATGATATCTCTACGTCGGCAATGCTATTGAAATATCGCCAATGCACTTGTGATACAAGCATCACCTAGAATTTATACAATTGAAAATATTGGCGATATCAATACATTAGTAATACAAGCGATGCTTGGAATTTACACGATTGAAAATATTGGCGATATCGATTTGTTAGCGGTACTTAGCAATACATTGTTGATGCGTGGAATTTGTAATACCACCGGTGTTATCGGTATCGCCAAGCTGGAGATAACGATAATATCGAAGATAATTCAAACTACACACACACACACACACACACACACCCACTCGGCAAGCTTCGCCAAAGGATCTAGCTCAGAGGTCGAGCCACTGCCCTTTGCCTCATGGGCGGGAACCCCAACACCAGTGGTAGACTGGGCTCCCTCCTCCGCCCCGCAGATCGGAGCTCCAGCATCAGGAGCAGAGCGAGCTCCCTCCTCAGGGGCAACTGGGATCGCCCCCTCAGGCCCCTAAGTAGGGGCTCCCTACACTAGCATACAATCTAGTTTTGGAGTAGCAGAGGCAACTTCCTTCTTGGGTCAATCAGCCAGTAGAGGGATGCTGGGCGGTGGCTGAACTACGGCTGGGGCTGGCCCCTTAGTCCTGCGAGGGACTACACCCTCCTTCATCCTCTTCCTGAGCCGATCTACCTCGGTAGGAGGAGGAAGCTTCATCTTCTTGGAAGGGCGAGGATTGGCTGACATGCCAACAAAGATGAAAGCATCAAGAAACAGATAAACTGGAGCTCGACACCAAAAAGAAAAAAGAAAAAAAAAACATAACTACATACCTTGCGGCCTGGGAGCGACTTGGGCAATCCCGACCTGAAACAAAGTTAGAGGAGTGATCAACACCTTCCAACTCCGATTAGGAGCCTTCACCAGCAGTGCACGGGCGATGCGTTAAAGCTGAGAAGAGGAGAGCTCGGGTTGAACGCGAGAAGAGCTTACCGCACAAAGGAAAAAGATCAACAACAAATCCGAACTCTATTCAACTTAACTACAACTCAACGATTCTCGACCTGGAGTCATGAACTCAGCGGGAACTCCGATCATTGGGTTTGCCCACTCCCTGAACACAAAGAACTACTTGTCTTTCCACCTCTTGTTAGACGAAGGGTTGTCGGTGATGAGCGCCTTACCTTGATTGGCGCAGGTGGAAAAATAGTACCACTCCGGGTTCACATGGTTGACTTTAACTTTATACAAATACAAAAATTCGGTTACAGACAACTCAAGAAAGCCGAGTTGCTGCCAAAGAACACAAATCCCGACTAAGGCCCTCCAAGTGTTTGGGATCAACTGACCAAAGGCCAGCCTCACATGAGCAAGGACCCTTTGGATCGTGGGGTGCAGGGGTAAACGAAGACCACACTGCAGAGCGACGTAGTCGGCCAACTCACCTGTGCTAGGTTGGCTAGGCACCTCCTTCAACTCTGGAGCTCGAAGTACGATTGACTCGGGGATCTGATAATCCCCCCGAACCCGAATTAGGTCGGCCTTAGTCATAGTGGAGCTAAAAGTACCAACCTCTATAACTTCGGCATCAGGACCCCCTAGTCCTGACTGGACTCCCTCGTCACTCAAACCCTTGAACCCGATCTCTTCATCCCCCATGTCCAAAGAAGAGGGGACAACTCTATTCGGTCGAGTGTCCTCGAGGGAATAGTACGGGTTGTTGTGGAAGGCCCTCGACATCGACCTAACTTTAGACCAGTTCGACATCCTGGTTGAACAAGAAAAGAAAAAAGCAAGCTGGAAAGAGGAAAACCGGTGGAAAGAGGGAAAGAGAGAGGATTTCCGACTTAACGGAAATCGCTTGGTCTGGTGAAGAGCAAAGAGAGAAGAGGTGAAGTGAGGAGCTCTGAGCGTCCCACCCTCTCTTATACACGGCCAGCCTGCGCATTAATGAGACCCAATCAATACCTAAGCACGAGGAGCTATAATGTCGCACAAGAACGCCCTCTCCACAGGGCACGTGTCATATAGCGACCTAGGGCGCTGAGCCACAGACAACTGGCACTCGACTGTACGTTCGAAGACCATGCGACGCCGTCATCTGAAGATACACCGTCATCATCACTCTTACCTCGAGCTCCACATCCACCTCCCCCTATCATCCATTGCGGCAAACGAACAACCTGTCCTCCTTGACTTCTCGACCTGCTCAGCAGTATAGCTCGGTTCGATTTCAAGTTCGATTCAAGATTGTCTAACCTGGTCAAATTCATACTTATCAATTCCACTACGCGAACTAGTAAGTAGGGGAGACTTACTGTTATGGGGAAAATAGACCAACCTACTATTAACAGGCTAGGTCAACAATTCAAACAGCAACTGGTGCGATCCAGTGGTCCAACCTCTGTCTCCTCGACCAAGTATGGAGAAAGGTCGAGCTCGACCTCCTCGACTAAGTACGGAGAAAGGCCGAACTCGACCTCTCGGCATAAGGTCGAGACAGTTATTAATCAACTGCGATCTGAAGGAAGCGAGCTAACTCACCTCAGGTCGGCAAGACCTGTCTTTAGACAAACGTAACATTGACCTCGGTTGTGAACCAGGTTGGACTACTTCAGGACAGTTGAACCCGCCCTCTATGGGATCCGACCTGACCTCAATCAGGTCTGTCCGCGTTCTCAGCTGAAGATTGCGGAAACTGACTCCCACATGGATCACCCTGAGGTTCTAGCCAAGGATCTAGAAAGATCCACCATGTAAGGAGTTCGAATCCTACTATAATCAGTTCCTACCAAATAGGGATAGGTGCCCTGTACGACACCGCCTCTCCTCACCTATAAATTCCCTTATCCCCAAAGGTGAAAGGTACGCATAATCTCTAGCCCTAAGCCCTCAATATACAACTAGACTCAGATTCCTTTCCTGACTTAGGCATCGGAGAGTCCCTTGCACGAGCCAGGGTCTTCCTTGTCTGTCTTTTGTGCAGGTTCACAAGCCCATGGAGGGCTAACTAGATTTCTGCATCAACAGAAAATATCGGCGATATCAATACACTAGTAATACAAGCAATGCTTGGAATTTCTAATACTACCGGTGTTATCGGTATCGCCAAGCTGGAGATAACGACAATATCGAAGATAATTCAAACTATATATATATATATATATATATAGCACTCTCAAGTCCAACAAGGTTGGAATTGGGGCAATAGTTAATGGTGTAATTAATGGTAATAAAAAAGTTAACAAATACAAGGGAAAGAAGTAAAAGGGGGGGGGGGGGGGGCAGTTTAGGTGAGCTCCACCACAGTGTTTATGTGAAATCCACCTTGATCATCATGTGCGTCACTCCATGTTAGGCGTAGGACCCAAAAATTGACCTCATTTGCGATTGAGGTGGGCTACACAATTAGAAACAATGTACAAGTTAAAGCTAACCCTTCAAGCTGTTTCCCTTGATGTGGCCAGATTTTGGGGCCCCAACACTATATTTTAGTTTGACATCTAATAGTTGGAGTGGATTCAATATAATAATTACAGTAGGCCTTGTAAAAATTGAGGGTGGACGTCTTTCTCCTAACTGTTTCCATTGTTTATGACCCACTTGAATCACAGGTTAGCATGAGTTTTTGGATATGGGCCCAAAATATGATTACACATCTAATGGTCGGTATGGATTTGACATGCACGTCACGGTGGACCCTGTCAACAATCATTGGAGGGCATCCATAAACTCAACGTGGAGGTAATGAGGAGGTTTAAGGTCCAATTAGTTGGAGCATAGCCTAAGGTCCAACCAGATATAACTTTCATCCTTTCTTATATATGCAACATCCAACCCACATAATGGGTTGACCCTATCATGATCATCATCTTTTGAAAAACTTAGTAGCAGCCACTCATTTAGTGGACCACACTTATGTTTTGCTATTTACCAATGTCTAGATGATGCTTTATATGGTGTGGCCCAATTAACGTGTAGATAGGAATGACAATTGCACTAGGCAATCCTCGTGGTGGGGGAAGGGCTGGATGTCACATGCACTTAATACTTTTGAAATTATCACATGGGTTTGCCATAGCTTGTGGTCCAGCAGGTTGGACCAAAGAACTACTTTTTTGGCTAATGAATAGTTGTTGCTTGGGAACCAGCCAAGATGGTGGCCCAAACCTTGATTTTTGACGGGGTCCACCATGACAAATATGTGATATCCGTACTGACCATTAGATGTGTAATTCTGTTTTAGACCCAGGTCAGGCTGACATGTATTTGAAGTGGGCCACAACAATGGAAACGGTTAGGAAAGAGACATCCACCATTGATTTTTACATGGCCCATTGTAATTATTATATTGAATCCACTCCAACCATTGGATGCCACACCACAACAGAGTCTTGGGGCCCAAAAAATCAGGCTCATTAGTGATTAAGGTGAGTGGCACCAAGGGAAACAATTCGGAGGGTGAGCTTTGACCTGTACATTGTTTCTAATTGTGTGGCCCACCTCAATCACAAATGAGGCTGATTTTTCAGTCCCGGGCATAACATGGAGTGACACACATGGTGGTTGGGGTGGATTGCACATAAACATCACGGTGGAGTCCACCCAAGCTGGGGACACATTTTCCTTCTCTTCCTATGCATTCATTAACAGCAACTAACATGAATTTCTATGCTGGTTGTCCAACCAGTTGGACTAGAGAGTGCCTCACACACACATATATTACACATCATTGACATGCATTTAGAAATTGCATAATGGACTGGAGCTCAAGCTTTGAGAAACTTATATATCTAATCAGGTTGGGCTTGTGCCTAGGAAACTTTTTGCTTGATTCAGACATGGGTCAAGTTGGGCTCAGGCTGACTTTACCCGGCCGGGGGGATTCCTCTATGTGGTAGGGCCTACTGGACATTATGCTTGGATCTCGAATCGGGCACATGTTAGCATGTGCACTTGCATGCGGGGGTTGACTTTAGAGAGGGTACTGTGATTTGTGAGAAGATATTCGACATTTCTAGTTGAATCAAGTTGTTTCTTCACCCAGATATTTTTTGAGTGCATTATATTGCTCTAATGCTTTGCTGTTGAAGAGATTCAAAATGGAAGAGGTTGGGGTCCACGTGGCATAACTCAATGCTCTGATGAATTACTGGAGGCCCATTATTACTGGTATACATGGGCTTACTATTGGTGGGCCATCATATTGTAATGGTTATCTACTCGCTACTCAGTGACTTGCAGATATGATCTAAGTAGGATCAATATGCATAGTTTCTGGACTATATAGGACAGTGTTGAGCAATGAGGATGCCATGTGAGCAGATCATAAATGTTGCAAATATGCAAATTTTGAGATGGATGTGTGGAAATACCAGGAAGGATTTAATCATGAACGAGGACATCTTCCTTCAATCTTGTTTCATTTGGTTTTGTTTCTTTTCTTTTCTTTTCTTTTTTAGGTATCCTAAGAGTAGCTCCAGTAGGGAGATTTGATATGGGGAGCCAATTGAGATGGCTCTACAAACATGTGCTATGAAAGCCAAAGACGGCCATGATGAGGTGGAGAACTTTGTTTACAGCTAAGGACCTGAAAGGACTAGGCCTGAGATGCTGAGTAGGGTATGAAGGCTTGTATACTTATGGAGGATAGAACCTTAGATGGCTAGGAGGATCCACAAACCCAACCCAGATAGCTGGGATAAGGCTATGATGATGCGTAGTTATGGTCAGTGTTTTAAATATCGACGATATCGACTGATATATCCCACGATATATCTTGTATCCCACCTGTGCAATACAAAAAACACAAGTAGTGGGATATATCCCCCATGTTCGATTCGGTGAGCATTTTTTTTTTTTTTTTCGATCCTTTTTTCTATAAATCATGTTAAATCAGTGTCAAATTGTTACAAATCCATGATTTTTCATGTTTTGTATGAAAAATCATGGATTGAGAGCTTCAATTTCGAGATTTGGAGGAGAAGGACAGAGTTGAAAATTGAAAAGCAATCAAAATCAAACATGCATGTAACATAATCTAGTGATTCTTCTTTTTCTTTTGAATGTATTGCTTGTGTTTCCACATGTCTTCTTACGTTTATAAATTATATGAATAGACTTTTAATTAACTTGCATCAATTCAGTTAGACAACGCATAGATTAGGACCCCATACAAAGAAAAACTATCATGTGCACTTGTTTTTTGTAATTTTTTGATTTGTAAGTGTATATTGATGTCTTTTTTAACAATCACTGAAATTTCATTGAAAATATCGACCAATTTCCAATGTTTCCTCATGCTTCCAACAACAGCAATACATTACGTGATACAACCAATATATCCCATGCGATAACCGATACGTATCCGTATCCCAAGGGTGCAATACGTAACGCGATACCAATATTTCGAACACTGGTTATGGTTGCTTTTTTTCTTCATAATTTAACATTTATTGCAAATATCCATTTGCTTCCAGATTATTCTCCTGATATCCATTGGCTTTGAGATTATTATTGACCTGCACGCGTGGGTGCGTGTGTGGGTGGGTGGGTGGTTGGGTGACTGTGGGTGGTTGTACACACCCACTTTGTATGCAGTCCTTATATTTCTCTTTGTACTATATGCAATCCTTGCACTGGTGTTCCAATTACAAACGGAAGGATGTTAATAACTTTCCTTTTTCCCTTTTATTTTAAGAATCTTCGTATTAACAGGGTAATCAGCGGCATCTTTATGTTTGCTTTGGTGTATATGTTGAGAGGGGAAAAAGCTGAAATATCCTTTGACAACCAAAGCATTGTGCACATGCTTTAATTCATATCATTATGCTTTTACATCCTTCTGGTTTTAGACTCGAATTCTCCTTGTGCTGCAGGCAGTGCAAAAGTTGGTTGATGAGGAATTTCAAGGAATAATCCACTTGCGCACATCAACACTGCATAAGAAGATTGCATCTGCTCGACATGATTTTATCAAACTTTCTGGCGCCGAAAACAAGCTGGAGTCACTGCTTCAGGTCAGTGTATAGCCATTCAATGGTCTTATGATTTGATCTGCTTGTACATGCCAACACTAGCTGAACATTATGCTTGCATTTGTGCAACATATATTAAAGTTGAGGAGGGCACCTCTTGAAAGCCGATTTGTTGAGAGTATTGTTATGGTGTGGACTCATAGATGCTCTGCCCATGCTACAGAATTCCTTACAATCAAATCACACAGACACTTTAGTTTTTGCAACTTGCCTATGCTAAGAACTGAAGGCTAAGCAAACATGCATTGGACAACCAGTGTGTACGTGGCTAAATTCATGATACTCAGACAAGGCTGAGTGATCATTTTGCATGCATTCACTTACTAATTAATGGCTAATGTAAAGTCAACCTACCATATGTTTCATGATGGCAGTAAATAGTGACACAACACGAGAAATGCATTGTATGTTTAAGTACATTAACATTCTATGTACTTCTGATTTTATCAATTAATCTTTTGCATGCATGCATGTCCAACATCTATGATGACTATGTGCACCCTTGTAGGGAATTGCTCGTACTTGTACTAGGTGTAACCAGTGTTCAAAATATCGGTATCGCGTTACGTATAGCATCCTTGGGATATAGATACGTATCGGTTATCGTACATGATATATCGTTTGTATCGGGTAATTTATTGCACTTTTTGGGAAACATGGGGAAACATTGGGAAAATAGTTGAAATTTTCAATGAAACTTCAAAGATTGTTAAAAAAGACCACAATACACAATCATAACATCTAAAAAAAGGTGCATATAATAGGTTTCATTTATATAATGTCTTAAGCTATGCGTTGTCTAACTGAACTAATGCAACTATATTCAAATTGAATGCAAAACATTTAAAGTGTATGCGATGATTATTTCATCAAACACTCCTAAATACTTCGAAATTAGTCTCAATTGACAGCTGGTTGAAGGGAAATTTCAGGAATTTTTTTAAATTTTTTTTAAAACTAAAACTTATTTTTATTTTTAAAAAAATGACAAGGACTTAACAAATCAGTAGATCAGTGCTAATACATGCTTGATTTCATCTTTGGAGTGCAACATTGCAAGCAATTTGAGAGAAATTAGGAAAATTTTGATTTTTTTTTCTAATTTTCCCCAATTCGGACCACCTACAATCAAATTTCAAAATTAAGGTGTTTGTGCTAATCATGTCATCAAATACTCCTAAATACTTCAAAATTAGTCTCAAATGACTGCTAGTTGAAGGAAAATTTTGAAAAAAATCATGGAGAACATGAAGAACCAATGGATATTGAAATCAAAGCTCTAACTCCATAATTTTTCATGCAAAACATGAAGAAATAATGGATTTGTAATCATTTGACACTGATTTAACATAATTTCATCAAATCGAACATGTAGGATATATCGGCACTGCTTATGCGTTTCGTATTGCACATATGGGATACAAGATATATCGTGGGATATATTGGCCGATCTCGTCGATATTTAAAACAGTGGTTGTGACCAGACAAGGGGAAATAACGATGTGAATTGTCTCCTGCCCTGCTAGGATGAACTTGGTCCAAGCAATGTGTTTTATCCACACCGTCCATCCATTTTGACAGATCATTTTAGGGCATGTGCCCAAAATTGAGTTAGATTCAAGGCTCAAGTGGACCACACAATGGAGATTGAATGCCTACCATTAAAAACTTCTTGGGAGTTGCAGAAGTTTTGATCAAGCTGATATTTGTGTTTTCCCTTCATCCGGGTCCATGTGACCTTATGAACGGTTTAGATGGCAAATAAAATCACGGTAGGCCCTAGGAAGGTTTCAACGGTGGGCATCATTATCAACGCTACATCCTGTGGCGTGGTCCAATTGAGCCTTGAATCTGCCTCATTTTTGGGCTCATGCCGTAAAATGATCCGTCAAAATGGATGGATAGCATGGATAAAACACACATCATGGTGGGGCCCGCAAAGCCCCTGCCTAGACTGAGTCCATCCCGATCCGGGCAAGACGCAATCTGCGTCTGGAAAATGAAGTAATGTATTTTCTGCCTTTAATTGCTTTTAGCATGCTGTGGTGATCAGATATGTTTCTACCTTATGTATTATATTCCCCTAATGGGATAGTGTCTTGATAGGTTCTTGAGCCAAGTTTGTCAAAGGGAAACCGGGTGATGGTCTTTTGTAATACTCTGAACTCTAGTCGTGCTGTGGATCACTTTCTCACAGAAAATCAAATTTTCACCGTTAATTACCATGGGGAGGTACCAGCAGAACAAAGGTGTAATTTCTCTCTCTCTCACTCCTTTTTTATGAATGCTGTTTTTCAAGTATTAAAATGGGAATGACTATCTGCAGATAGTGCTACCCGAAAAAATAGGTTTATGATGTGGATTCCGCATTTAGGTGACATGGAGGATTTGGTGTCATACTCCCCAGCAATTCATACATGTGTGCATTGAGAACCTGTTATTTATTTTGGTTCTTTGTTGGTGCCATCTATTGTTTTAGTTCATATTGTGATTGTCTTTGGTTATTTATCAAAGGCAGTCTGCTTTTACACAATTAGTTGTGTATTATTATTTTCATTGTTATTTTGGCATGCCAATCTCATCTTCTCTTACTTTTGCATCAATCAGGTCTTAAAATATGCCCTCCAGCAAAACTTTCTGGTCACTTTTGCCATTCCTCCCTGTCATTAACGCAATGATGCTAAACAACACCTTCTCTTCACTATGGATCGAGGAGTTATGCCCAATGCTTCCCATTTGTCAGTACTGGTGACTGACTGGAATTGATCAGCCTTCTTGTTGGTGAGATCATTAACACCTGACTGCACGGCAGATCATGGGAAGTGCCAGATGCCTCACCATTGGGGTGACTGAGTAGTCTCCGAGTGGGATTGGAGTTTTTTCTTGCATTGTTACTGATTTCTGGGTGGTAATCTGATCAGTGCTTGGGAGAAAGAGATGATGAAGGAAAGCAAAGATTTCAGGCACAATGATATAGGAAAACTAGCTGTCGATGACAGTGTCGCAAATATAAGGGGGAGAGTTTCTCCAGTGCATACCCTCAGGCAAAAATGACCAAAAGAAAATCTTGGGATAACATGAAAGTAGTGCCTGATGCTATGCCAATGAGAAAGGAGAAAGGGTTTGAGAAAGGCTTAGAGGGTTCGAGAATTGGCAGACAAGGAAAATGGAGATTGTCTTCCCGCATTTAAAAGGTGGTTCACTAAGCATGTTGTTGGACACTAAGAAATAGGGTGGATCTATCAATGATGGTGGGTTTAGATATCAATTCCCTTTAAAAAAATGTTGCAATATACTTACATCAGTAACAAAATAGTAAAATATTAAATCAATAGTGGTGTCCTTGTACCATGAGATCACCTAGGCATCCTTGCCCAACACCCGTATCTGCATAGGTAGCTTTGTGGGACGCATCTGGACATGATGGCATCACAAACATGCCACTATTAAATTTTAAGGTCAAAGCATGTAAGATTCAGTTATAATGTGAGAAAGGCTTCTTGGGATGTGATTTGCAGTGAATGTAAGAAGCATGGTTTGTGATGTGGACATCAGAGCACCATTCAGGGTCTACTAGAGGAGGAGATCATCACTAGTTTCCCTTTGGATGGATGACCACTATGTGGGCCCGAGTAGCCTGTTTTGAAGACCTCACATGCATTTGATGCATCTTCGAAGATCCTACACTAGGAAGATGCATGTGGGCTGCATTTTTTAGGAGTCTGGACCGTTGGATTGAGTGCACACATCGATCGGACCGTTGGATCACGCACGATGGGCTTGTAGACCACTCTTGATCGTGGCCCATCTTGATCGTGGACTACCTCATTAGCTATGAATAGTTTAAGATAGTTTAGATTTATTTGTTTTAAGTAGTTTTTGTCACTATTTTATGTTTTACTTGAGATATGAATATTTTTTTTAATGAGAATTCTTTCCTAAGAGATTTTTTTGTAAAAGTCTTTTTTCGAAAAAAAGAACTTTGTGTTTTCTCTTCTTCATGTGATTTGGAGAATACTCCATGTGATTTTGAGCTTGGGTGTGGTGTGATTGCATTCCCCATTCAACGGAGGTATGGGGCTTCACATTCATTGTCTTCATTTTCTCTTCATGTCTATCCACAATGAGGTATTTTCTTAAAAACTTCATCTTTTTTCTTCCCTTCCCATCCAAAACCATCCTAATCATATTTTTCTTCAACTTTTCATCATCCGACTTCAACCCAAACTGAACCCAACCATTGAGGGCCCCAAAACCGTAACCCTAACCCTAACCCTAGATTCCCTACTTCCCAATTTTTTCAAAATCTTCCGAACGCTAGAATCCCAATTTCCCTAATTTACCTAAAACCCAAATCCTCCAACATCTCAAATCCTTAATTCTCCTCAAGTAATGCCCAAGCCCCAAAATCCCTAAGCCAATTGAACCGTTTAAACCCTAATTTCACCTTTTCCCCAAATTCGTTTAACCCTAGGTTAGCCTACATTCTAATCGAGCAAACCCTAGGTAGTAATAGTCATTCTCTTTGAAATAGACTTATTCTTATGCTATTTGGGTGTTCTTACATCCATTCGATCCTAATTTCTAGTATTCAATGATCATGCATGGCGTAGTTTCTTGATTGTGGTTTTGAGACTATTCATAGTTTTATGTTGGATTCTTGAGATATTTGATGATTTTGATGAATTTGTGATTTTGATTATTTGATTTAATTTACTGATTGATCTCACTTCACCGTTATCCACATGCATGCGTCCTGCATCAGTTTGCTTGCCACATTAAGGTGTGAATGTATGCTTGTTGGGTTGTTTTGGCTTACGGAAGATGATATCTTCTTGCTGACCAATGCTTGATGGTACACTATTCTGTTGTGTATGTTATTTCTCTTAGAAATTTGCAGCCTGCATGCATTTACTCATGGTTGGATGTGCAAAAATCCTAGAATTTGTTTGTTTCCATGAACTTTAAAACTAACTCCAGTGGAGAAAATGTGCCTTGCACCCATTGTTTAAATTATCTCCGATATTATTGAAATATCTCTAATATTATCGTTATCTCTAGCTTGGTGATACCGATAACCAGTGTTTGAAGTATCGGTATCACTACAAGTTTCGCTGGCTAGGGATATGGAAACATTATCGATATCGCCGATAATATCGCTGATAACCAGAAATGCGGGAAACATAGGAAAAATGGTGGATTTGTCAGTGAAACTTCAGGAGATGTTAAAATGTACATATTTGCACATTTAGAAATAAAAAAGTTACAAAAAGAATGAATACATAATAAGTTTTCATTTAATGGGCCTTAAAAGCATGTGTTGTTGTAAGAAATCATTCCAACTATCCTCTCTGGCCTATTTAACCATCCAACCTTCCATCCATCGATATTGCAAAATATCAACAACACATGATATTTCACCAAGAAATCATCAACAATTGGAAAGGAAACGAAAGATTGTGGTTTCAATATCTCATATGTTGCGATATCGATAATATCAAAATATTATCAATGACAAATTGAACACTACATACAACCATGTGCCCATGAAAAAAAAATTGAAATAAAAATTTTGATGATATCAATACATTGGCGATATTATTGAAATATTGTCGATACACTTATGATGCAAGCATTACCTAAAATTTACATAGTCAAAAATATTGGCGATACATTGGCGATATTGATGCATTGGTAATACAAGCGACCCCTAGAGTTTACATAGTTGAAAATATTGTCGATTACATTAGCGATATTGATACGTTGGCGATACATTGCTAATACTTGAAATTTTTTATACTACCAGCATTATTGATATCGCTACCAGTGTTATCAGTATTGCTGAGATGGAGATAAGGATAGTATCGGAGATATTTCAATAATATTGGAGATAATTTGAACACTGCTGATAACACTGGTAGCAATACTAATAACACCAGTAGTATTAGAAATTTCAGGCATCAACAATGTACTAAGTATCGCTAACGTATCTATATTTCCAACATTTTCAATTGTGTAAATTCTAGGCATCGCTTGTATTGCCAATGTATCGATCAGCGTTTTTAGTAGCGTGTGTAACGTAGCGTTAGCGTGCGCTACGTAGCGTACGCTATGTAGCATAGCACTCCAAAATCGCTACGTAGCGTGTACGGTAGCGTAAATCCTCTATAGCACATGCTACAGGGGTCGTAGCGTACGCTACGAACGTGTAGCGTGTATTGCAGGTAGCACATGCTACCTGTGGTGATATATATATATATATATATATATATATATATATATATATATATATATATATATATATATATATATATATATATATATATATATATATATATATATATATATATATATATTTATTGTTTTTTCACTGCTGAAAATGGTGGTGAACTCACACCACAACAGAAAGTTTTTTTTTTTTTTTTTAAAGCCCTTTTTGAGCAGTCTATTCGACTGCCAGCCCTAAACCGACGCAAACGACGCTGCTTCCTCTCCCCCCTCTTCAATCTTGCGATCAAAAGGCCCTTCGAAGGGGCTTCTTTGGCCGATTGTTGGAGACTACAAGAAGCTCCATTTGGTGCAGTTTCATCAACAATGGAGAAGAAATGACGGAGAAATTGGATTTCCCCTATTCCGGTTGCGATCGGCTATGGAGCTTCAACTTTTGCATGTTTCATTAATTCAATCTCATCTTGAGACAAAAATAGGTATGCACGCTCCGTTTTTTTGAATTTTTTTCGATGTACAATGAAAATAACTCGGTATTTTGAGTTTTTTCTCATTTTTTCCCTTTTAAAATGCCGGTTACTGTGCGTTTTTTTGTTCTTTATAATTTTTTTATTTCTTTTTCTGTGGTATGGCCCACGTGGGGCCCACTGAGGTGCGTGAAAGGGTGGATATGCATTACTTTCTATGATGTGGCCCACGTGGGGCCCACTGAGGTGTGTGACGGGGTGGATGTGTATTGTTTTCTATGGTGTGGCGCATGTGGGCCCCACTGAGGTGCGTGAAGGGGTAGATGTGCATTGTTTTCTATGGTGTGGCTCACGTGGGGCCCACTGAGGTGCGTGAAAGTGTGGATGTGCATTGTTTTCTATGGTGTAGCCTACATGGGGCCCACTGAGGTGCGTGAACGGGTGGATTTGCATTGTTTTCTATGTTGGGCCCACTGAGGTGCGTGAACGGGTGGATTTGCATTGTTTTCTATGAAGGGCCCGCTGTGGTGTGGGTTAGCGAGAAATGTGACATTTATATATTTTGTTTTTTTTTTACTATTTAATATTTATCATATATATATATATATAATGGAAGTATTACGGAGAGTTGAACGCTACGCAACATGCCACCGCTATTTAAAACACTGGTATCGATATCGCCAATGTATCGCCAATATTTTCGACTGTGTAAATTCTAGGTGACGCTGTGACGCTTGTATCACAATTTTTTATGAGCACATTGTTGCCTGCATTTTTCAATTTGTCATTGCTAATATTGATAATATCTCTATATTATTGTTATCGCAACATGCGCAATATCAAGACCAAAATCTTTCATTTCCTTTTCAGTTGTTGATGATTTCTTGGCAAAATGTTGTGAGTTGTCAATATTCTGCAATACCAATGGATTGTTGGATGGATGATTGGATAGTTAGATGGGATGGATGGGATGGTTAGACTGTTTCTTACGACGACACATGCTTTTAAGCCTTCATAAAATGAAAACTTATTATGTATACATTCTTTTTTCAAAATTTTATTCTTAAATATGCAAATATGTGTATTTTAGCATCTCTTGAAGTTTCACTGAAAATTCTACTAATTTCCGCATGTTTTCCTGCATTTCTTGTTATCAGCGGTATTGATATTGTTTCCATATCCCTAGCCAACGAAACTTGTAGCGATACCGATACTTCGAACACCACCACATATTTAAAAATTTTATTCTTAAATATGCAAATGTGTATTTTAGCATCTCTTGAAGTTTCACTGAAAATTCTACTATTTTTCCCATGTTTTCCCGCATTTCCTGTTATCAGCAGTATTGATATTGTTTCCATATCCCTAGCCAATGAAACTCGTAGCGATACCAATACTTCGAACACCACCTAGGTTTGAGAAGGGCCTACATCATTCCCTGCCTAGCCTCTCTCTAATGTCCTATTCAGTGCTTCAATGAGTACGATTGCATAAAAGTGAAGAACATGTTGGTGAAGATGCTAGCAAAGTGAATGTATATTGGATGCTAACTGTTAATTTGATTTTTTCATCTTGCTGATATATCGAGAATTGTTTCTCATTCTAGGGTTGAAAATCTCAAAAAGTTTAAGAGTGAAGATGGTGACTGCCCCACATTGGTTTGCACAGACTTGGCTGCTCGAGGACTGGACTTGGATGTTGATCACGTTATCATGTTTGACTTTCCATTGAACTCTGTAAGCTTTTTGCAAGAAGTCCCTTGAGGTTTCTAATTATACATCTGAGTTCTCCCCTTTTTCTTCTTCTGCTATGGATGAAAGAATAAAATCTATTGTTTCTATGTGATTTAGATTGACTACCTCCACCGCACTGGAAGAACAGCTCGTATGGGAGCGAAAGGTCTGTAACTAGCTGTTTGTTTGGTTTGTGTGAAATGCACTCATACATACATGCTTCTATGCACCATGGATTTCTGCATAATCTGATTGACGATTGATTTGGTATCGTCCTGGTCATGTCGGTTTCAGTCCACAACGAAACGATTCACCAGACCAATACAGGACTGAAACCAACCAATAAGGGATCAAAACAGATGAGTCAGGCAAGTTGTGCTGTTTTTGATCCCCAGGTGAGTTGCACTCCAAAAACCACTATTTAAATCCTTGCCATGCACCCTTGTGTCCTAGACACCATACCCACTTGAGATCTTCCAAATATAACACTTATTGCAAATATCAAATGATCTTGCAGATTAATGAATAATGAAGCATGTTCCAGACTCTAATGTGCATATGCCACAAAGTTTTACATTGTGGTGACTTGTAATCAGGCAGCTGCTTTCACTGGTATTTATTGGAATAGTCTTGTAGAAAGATCTGCACTTCCTGATCCTGATTCCCAAAAATCCTTTCAAAATGGAGTCGCCTCTAAGAATTTTGTAAGACAAAGGGTGGTTAGAAACCCATGATCTAAGTTTTTTTCCTTTTCTTTTTAAACGAGACAATTTTGCAAAGCAACTCCGATTTGCTCTTGAACCGAGAGACTTTGCATAAGGACTACAGTGATAGGGAAGGTGTCACTCACCCTTCCCTACCATGAAGAACATGATCTCTGCTAGTGCTTAGAAATGAAATTTCCAAGTGGAGATTTCAGCCTGGTGAGTGTACGTATCCATAGAGAAGAAAATGAATGAGAGAAGAAGGGGAATAAAAGGTGGAAAATGTGATGCTGCTGTCACAAAAGCTCCATCTTCTTTAGATGATTATGATCTTTATTGGAGGGCCATCTATGCCAAATTTCTAAAAATTCAAGAAAGAAACTAAGTATAATAGGAGGTTAGTAAATTTCCTTTTCTAGGAGGTTCAGAAGTTGTTTGCTCGTACTTTGGTACAACTGACTGATGAGAATGATCCACCAAAATGTAGGCACATTCAATGTAAGCACGAGAACCACAAAGTAGAAGAAATGATCTAGAAATTTTATTCCATTCAAAGATATCTTAAGACTACTCATGTAAGGCCAAGGTGTTCCAAAACGGTAACGGTGGCCGTAACGGCCACCACTGTTACCGTTATGATACGGGCCGTAACGGCCATTACGGCCCCCATATCGGCTGTTATGGCCCTTTTTTATTTTTTGAAAAAAACTGTTACAGGATTGTTATGAGGCCGTTATAGCTGTTTTGACCCCATAACGCGTAACAGTTATAACTGTTGCCATTACGTAACGGCTAACGGCCGTTACGTAACCGATTTTGAATACCTTGTATAAGGCTCTTAAACAACTTCTTAGACATACAAAGAAGGTTGGTTCATAATGTCATTGATAACCATTGACTTATTGCAAAAAATGGAAAAGTAATAAAGAGATGACTAAGGGATAAGAATGCATTTAAGAAGATTTGACTGATTGATTATTGCATAGCTAGCTGATTGATTTTGCTAGCTACTTACCTAAATAGGGGGCTTGGGCCTCCTTTATTCATGGGCTAGTTGTGGGGCCTGGCCTTGGCCCATGGATCTTGGGCCTAGTTTATCATACTTCTTAGCCTCTTAGGAAGGGGAGTTTTCCTTAGCCTCCCAAACTAGAGCCATGTTTCCTTTTCTTCTAATATCCTTTGGTGAATTGTTCTGATTTTTTTATGATTTTTGAAAGGGGTAAAAGGGCTCTTGGAAGGGAAAAATATTTTAACTATGTGATGGAAATTTAACCATCTAACTAAGTTTTGCGCTGTGTAGAATGTAGCTTGTTGTTCTTTTCCTTTATCTTTTCTTGGGGCTCTTTCTTGTTGGGCCCTTCCCTTGTAAGCTTTTGCATTCCTTTTTTTTTTTTTTTTTTTTTCTGAAGAAAATCATTTCATTTAACAATAAAAAAGGAAAAAGAAAAGAGGAGGATGAAAATTTATGATCAAGACCACTATCTTGTGTGACTGGTGTCTCCATTTATAGAATTAAAGATGGATGACAAGGGGATTATGCCATTTGAAGGCTTTCTTTGAAGGGTAGAATGGGTTCTAGATAGATGACAAGTGGCATGGTGTGGGTTGTTGATGCAAAGACAAGAAGGTAAAGTATGGGGGTAGATAGTGTTTACATCCATTTTTTGGCGCCTTGATGTGGACCAATGAAAGGCCACCGCATGTTAACACTACGAGGGTTAGTGCTGGCAGAAGTCCTACTCACACCCGAGAGTATCTTTGCTTGATCTTACTTCGGCGTTACGCATTCAGTTATTAATGTGGAGGTACAAACCCTTACATGTGCCTTTAGGAGAACAAATCAACAAATGCCACGTGGCCATGACTAACGTGTCAATTAATAAGGTAGCATACCCATCACGTTTATAAAAGACCTACCGAGAGAATGGATCTTATCACAATATCTATCTATGATACACTCGGTGAAGCCATCTCTCACAGTCCTTTCAAAATGGGAGATCTTCTAAGACACGTTCAAAGAGTTTGTAGCGTTCGAGAAGTTTCCGAATATCGGAAGATCGGACTAGTATCTAAGCAAATCTGGTTATGGTTTGAACCCAAATCAGGAGAAAATGGACAACGGTTAGATTGGGTCCCAAGCCATACACTGATCGGAATAAAAGGAATGGGAGAGCTTGAGGACTTGATCATGTGGCCATAGTTCAATTGGAATCAAGAAAATGGGAGAACTAGATGGAAGATTTGATTTGACCCTTCTTTGATAAGAGATCGATATCATGTGGATCATGTCCATTTATCCTCTCCAGCACTCCAAACCATTACGTTGTGGATATGGTTAAGTGCGAGTGTTGGTTTGATTTGGACCATCCAACCCCTTGAGTGGAAAAGACAGAGTCCGATCAAATGAGTGGCCATGATCGATTTCAGGTCCAGAATTAGCCCTTGAGGTTCCTTAGATTGATCTCGAATCCAATTAGTGGGCCATGAAGATCTCCATGAAGGGATCAACTATAAGAAGAAGATCCTAGAAAGCCAGCAGTTCCGGATCCGTCCATGATAATTTCTTATACGGAATGCGCGTCGTAAACGCGAAGGATTCAAGATCAGTAAGGAAACCTAGCGAGGTTTTTAATACCTCGACAAGCTATAAAAGGAGAATATGAAAAAGTGCTCAAGGCCCTATGCCAAACAAATCTATTTACTTTTCAATTTATATTTCTTAGGCGGCTCCCACTACAATATCATAGGAGGAGGTTAAATGTCCACAACTTTAAGTTGTTGGATCGTGATCAACTGAGTTTCGATTAAGGCGATCATACGAATCTAGTCACATCCTACTGACCATTCGCCTTGATTGTCTGTTCCGATAGATGAATCAGGTATTTATCTCTCGTTTATTTTATTTTTTTGGTTGTTCGATACTTTGTCGATTATAATGGGCCATACATTCAAACATTAATAAAATCAACATTGTTTAGCCATCTTTTGTTTATCTGTTCATCCCTATTCATTTGAGAAATATCAAGCTAAAGTAATGTTGAAAGAATAAGTCCTTAAGTCCATTAACACAAGGCAAAAAGAATCCATTTGGAAGGGCTAACCCCTACCTTTTCACAAATCGTCTGATCAATAATCACAATCGGTGGTTGAGTGGATAGTTGGATTATTGTGTCCAGTCTTTAATCAGTTTGACTCAACACGAGGGGCGGTGGCGGTTCAATCAAACATTGAGCCGAGTAGACCTTGGCATGTCTGCGCATCATACACACACACACACAAAATCCGAATACAGGCCCTTGATAACACTTGTGGCCTCGTGTTTGACTGAATTGACACAAGAAATAGAATAAATTTAGGCTTTCTAGGAGGTTTCCTATGAGTTTTGATAGAATTAAATAAGTTCTGACAAATGGCATGATCCTATTGGTTCTACTAGCGACATGCTCAATTGGGGCAATTATGTAGTAATATGGATGATTATGATCTATCTAGGTTGTATTTGGTCAAATAGTTAAAATTCGATCAAAGAAATTTTTTTTTTTTTATAAAAGTAATTTGGTTTGGGTTTTTATCTATGGGATGTAGTTGGAAATTGTCACATTGTTTCATACATGGGCTGTCTCTTTTCTTGATTGTGCATGTTTTAGAGTTCGATCGAAGCTCAACACTCTTGCATAAAAAAATGGGTATTATTTATTTATTTGTTAGAAAGTTGACTTACTAGGGCTAACTAATGGTTTTGGTTTGGGTTAAAATTCAAATTGGTTTGGGAGATATGGCGTTTAGAGTGTTGTGATTTTTTAGGATGGAATCATAGAAGCTTTTGGTAAATCATATTTTAATCATTAAGGATCAATCCCCATCTAAATATTAACAAATTTACCTTTAAAAAAAAAAAAAAGTTTTAAAATCTAATATTGACAGTTTAGATCATACCTTAATGTCACGAGATTCTTGATGCAGGAGATCAATGTCATTCATTTACAAATCAAAGTCTCTCATTGATCTATCCCTAATTAAAGAATAGAAACAAACCCATCAATTTTTTGCACTATAGGGTTGCAGAGAAAAGTTGTAGCAGATGGGCTAGCAAAACATGAAGGGAATAGAGAAGAGATGGAGTACTCTCTCTTCTCTCTTTCTTTCTTCTCTCCCCATGCATGCAGACGTCACCAGGGGGAGGGAGAGAGGCATGACATTTTAGGGCTGGTCCGTCTATTCACAAGGGGGGCTCTGGGGCTCGTGTTGCACATATTATGGTGCTTTACTACCCTACGGACTATGGTAATGCCCTATAACATCAAAAGGCTATCATTTGCTTAATCCACAATTCCACAAACAAATAGACCATGCCTTTCCATTTTTCCGCGGCAACCAATTCAGGCCTTTAAACCCAATGTAAGACTCAAAATTGGACATTAAAAGATCGGACCATCAAATTTCCATCAAGCTTCATAAAAACAAATCTATGTTGAAAATAAGCAATCCAATGTTCAAAACCTCCATAAAACCTATTGAAAGCATATGATGGTGCTTTCCAGCTATTTTGAGCTTTGATGGAGCATCCAAAGGATTAGATCTAGTTATTAAGCTTAGTCTTGGGTGGCAAGTGTATTCTTTTCAGAACTAGATTGGGTCTCCATTGAATCTTAACATGAGAACTAATAACACTTATGTGTCAGCCAATAATGTATCATCAAAAGGTGTATCAAAGCCCTTGAAGAACCTTTCAAAAAAAATAAAAAATAAAATTACAAATACAAATAAAATAAAATAAAATAAAAAATCAAAGCCCTTGAAATCCCTTCGGAATTTCCGGTTTGAGGAAAAGTCAAAGTTTGTGAATGATCAAGTCGATTCAATTCAAGCATGTTCAATACTTTTTGCTAGGTGTTGATGCAATCCTTCCAACGCATATTCAATCAGGCCTATATCTAGACCTCGATAAACAAATGAACATCTTTACTCTATGTGAGAAGGGTGTCGGCAATTGAATGCCCAATTGTGGAGATTAATCCAGCCTAGCTCATCATAGATTCAAATCACAAAGGATGGCTATAAGCAAATCATTGGTCGCCTGGACCTATTAGGAGCCTAGGATGGTCATGGGAAATTTTGGGTACTTAAAGATATGGAACATCAACTCTCCAATTACCTACGTGGGCCATTATGTCCATTGCATTTTTTCCTTAAGGCACAAAAGAGATACATAGGGAATCCCTGTAACCCATTAATTTTTCTAAGTTTCCCATCACAATTAATAACAAAGCACATAGAAAAGTGGATCACTTATTGCATTCTTTCAGGAATTTTACGACAGAGGCAGATTATCGAATGGTCTAGGTGCGACCTTCATCTCTCTCATCCCAAAGGTGGTGGGGGCAGCCTCGTTTGCTGATTTTAGGCCCATTAGTCTAATAGGGAGCCCTTATAAAATTCTTGCGAAAGTTCTATCTTACCGCCTCGCTAAAGTAATTGGAGCTCTCATTTCTAGCAATCAGAACGCTTTTATCAAAGGTAGACAGATTATGGATGGAGCTCTAATTGCTAATGAAGTTCTTCATTCCTGTCATAAGTCCAAAGCTGAAGCTATTTTCTGCAAATTGGTTATTGTTAAGGCATATGATCATGTCGATTGGGACTTCCTTCTTTACATGCTAACTCGGATGGGTTTTAGCATCAAATGGAGAAGGTGGATCGCTGAGTGCATTGGTTCGGTCCATTTTTTTGTTATCCTCAACGGCTCCCCCTCAGGTTTCTTCAAAAGTTCGAGGGGCCTCCGGCAAGGAGATCCTCTTTCCCCCTACCTATTTCTGATAGTCACAGAGGTGTTATCTCAAATGCTGAAGAAATGGCAAGATCAAGAGGCCACGAAAGAAAAGATAGAACATCTTTTCATTGCCATACGATGTTTCGAAGCGGTGTCGGGGCTTACGATTAACTTCAGTAAGTCTAAACTTCTCGGTATCAATGTCCCTCATGATACCTTAAAGAGCTTTGCGAACACTATTGGTTATAGTGTTGACTCTTTCCCAACATATTTTGTTGGATTACCCCTTTGCATCGGTCCCCCACTGAAGTATATGTGGGATAGGGTAATTTCTAAATTCCACAAGTATCTTACCTCTTGGAAAACCCGGTATCTGTCCCTTGGAGGGAGGTTGGCTCTGATTAAAGCTGCCCTATCTTCTCTTCCCTTGTACTTCATGTCGCTGTTTGTCTGCCCGAGATTGGTTCTTAAGAGCATCGATAAAATCAGAAGGGATTTCCTATGGTGTGGGAAAGAGAATCAGAGAAAGTTCCATTTGCTTGAATGGAAAGAGGTGTGTAAAGTATTCAAAGTGGGAGGTGCAAACGTTAAGAATCTGAAGCTTATGAATCAAGCGTTGTTGGGGAAATGGTCTTGGAGATTTGCTTCCGAAAAAGGAACCTTGTGGTGTTCTTTAGTTAGGGGCAAATACGGTGTGTCACAGGGAGGTTGGTGGTCTATTTATTCTTCCTATTATAAGGCTTCCTATATTTGGAGGGGTATTCTAAAAGCTAAAGACCCAGTCTATTCTAATACCCATTATGCGTTGGGAGATGGTGCCTCGATCAGATTTTGGGAAGATGTCTGGTACGGGGACAAAGCCTTCAAAATCCTATTCCCTCAAATATATAGGCTGGCTCTGGATAGGAATATCTTCATTAAGGGGTGCTACTCCTTCATTTCCGATCAACATGTTTGGGACATTTGATGCATTAGAAATCTCCATCAAAGGGAAGCGGACGAATATTTGAAGCTCCAGAAGCATATTGCCGTTTTAACGCCTTTTACTTCTCAGCTTGATGGTATCGTGTGGCCCTTGGAGAAAACAACTTCCTTTTCTGTTAAATCTCTCTACACTGCAATTGATTCAGTGATGCTGCTCAGAGCTGAAGTCTCTTCTTTTCTTGGGAAATATCAGGCTCCCCCTAAGCATATTTGTTTCGGGGGGCTGGCGAATCGTAACAGAATTTTAACTATAGACAATCTGATGAAGAGAGGAATGCAGCTAGTCAATATCTGCTTATGTTGTATGTGCCAAGCTGAATCAGTTAATCATCTTCTTGTTCACTGCCCCTTCATCGCTTCTATTCTCAATGATTTCTATCAACAGTTCTCGATTCAATGGTGTGCCCTAGAATCAGCTATGAAGATGTTAGCTGATTGGCATGGTTTTAAGCTTGGAAAATCCCATACGATAATCTGGCGCATGGCTATTCTCGCCATCTGGTGGGCTGTTTGGGAGGAGAGGAATGAAAGGTGTTTTAATGATCGTTCCTCTTCAACTAGGGTTGTAGGGGCTAAGGCTAAAAATTGGGTGATTGAATGGGCTATTAATGTAAATGCTTTAAAAGGGGTTGATCTCTCGTTTCTAGGTGGCTAGGTGTTCTTTGCTATCTCAGCGGTCTGTTCCTTTGTTTTCCTCTTTTTTCTTCTCTTGTTTTGCTTTTCTTTTTTCAATAAATCTGCAGTTATCTTTAAAAAAAAAAAGGTGGATCACTTATGACCCTGTTCAATTAATCATAGAGGTCACTAACGACCAAGTTCCAATCAACAAAACTATCAGATGAGTCAAATTGGCTTTATCGGGCACATAACACCAACATGGAGGATAGTCCTTTTTTTTAAAAAATTGGAATTGTCAGCCCTGATTGTTTGTCTTTTGGCAATTTAATTATATCTCGATGCTTAGAGATTCGATTGGGTCAATTTTAGGCTTGTTATGGATCCTTACTCTTGCTCGGGTGGTAGACTCTTAGGAGTTTCAACACCTGGTCAAGGGTTCGAGTATCCATAGGTGGTGAAATTCCACTAGCGTGAGTGTGTAGGGTGTGTGCGCGTGTGTTTAAAAAAAAAATAAAAATTAGGCTTGTTAGAACACCAACTTGATAATCTAAACAGTGGTCTACGAGTTTTCGAAAAGTTGTTAGTGGAGGTCGAGGGTATGAGGATCCGTCGATGTAACTACAAAAATGGAGAACTCTCTAGGGCATGGAAATGGCATTTCTCTGTCCCAAAGGTTTTTGAAAATAGAAAGCCTTTGAAGGGTGGAAATGGGCTTTCCACACCCTAGAGGTTTTGGTGTGGGTCTCACTCTGGGAGGTACTAGGTAAGTTGGGTCACACACTGCTACAACTATTAGATTGTTCACCCAAGTGTAGGTAGCGAAGTAGTAAAGTACTCAGTGAATCCGAGGTTGATCCATAGGGACCGAGAATAAAAACACTAACTAGAACGAAGAGAAGGAAGTTGATTTTCACTTTAGCGAATTAAAGTGCTTAAGACAATAATAAGATAAACCTAAGACTTCAAGAATCCCTTTTTTATCAATCCATAATGCTTGATTCATTGATTCAACCTTATAACTCAATTGGAATCAAATAAGGATTTCTCCCAATCGAAAGATGAACAATTAATTCAATTTATAATTTCCAACAAAGATGTAAATCTCAAATGATTGATATAATCATGAAGCACTAAGCAATTGATCACAGGGAATTTCAAGCATTGAATGTACTTGTAGTTAACAATAGATCAAAGGATTTTACAGATCAACGACTTTCACCAAACTAATAATCAATCAAATCAGTTAAAATTCATCATTCAAATCTCTATTATTGAATCAAAACAAACCAAACATTAAGAATTTATTAAAAGGTTCACCCGTTAGCCTTATCTAAGAGATTAACCAACCATTGTGCTAATTAGAACTAATCTCAAAGAAGAAAACATTAAAAACCTAGACTAGAAGATGAAGAGGTAGAATAACAATGAAGAAGAAGATTCCGCCTTTGCTCTCTCTTCGTCCTTGTTATTATGCCCTAATTGTGCTTAGATGCAGATTATATAGTATTCTGCTTGGATTAGAAACAAAAATCCGCACTCATGCAAATTTGTGCGTCTGTTCGGTCGACCGAACTGGACCTTTGGTTAACCGAAAACTATACAGCATTCGTCGGTTGACTGGAACATACCTTGGTTGACCAAAGTTTTCACAGCATGCTTTGTTTGATCAAGAAAGATAGTTGCATGAGATTAAAGGTACTCGATTAACAATATTCACTGTGGAAAGTGACCGTTTCTTTTGATCTTCAAAACTTGATTTCTCCAAGACTTCAACATACTTGATCTTTATCTCCTTTGGGCTTTTAAACTTCATGAGTGGCTCGGATCATCGTAGACTTCTAACAGTCTTCTGCACAATGAAAATTCATTGAATGAGGGCCAAATTAGCATTGATATGCATAGAGCTATACAAGAGACGAGTTAGCTCGGTCAGCTTGGTCAGCTCGCTTGACTTAACTTGAAAAAGCTTGACTCACCTCAGCTCGAAATTGGATTCAGACCGAGTTGAGTTGGTTTTTGGAGCTCGAAAAAATTTCGAGCCGAGTTCGAGCTTGCCCGAGCTCGACTCGACTCGACTCGACTTGGATCGAATCTCAACTCGAATTGACTTGGATCAAATCGGCGTAGTGACTCAGTTATTTTGATATTGATGTTGCTCGCCAAGTGTTTGATGAAATGACTCAATGAAGTGTTGTTTCGGGTGCATACATTCTTCACGGAATCGGCTAGTGGCGAGGAAGGAATGAATACAAAATAAATCATCACAAAAAAAAAAAAAAAATCTTTACATTATAAGACTGCCCTCATATCTTGATTTTGATGTTGCTCGCCGAGTGTTTGATGAAATACCTGTAAAGTGCTGTTAATGTTTTGCATTCTGTGAGAAATTGAAGATGCATTCTATGTGTTTGAGAAAATGTTGCACAGGCTCAAACTCGGCTTGAATTGGCCCGAGCTGCTGACCGAACCAAGCCGAGTTCAAGTTGGGGTTAGCTACTGGCCGAGCTATGCCAAGCTCGACTTAGTTCGACTCGTTTATAGCTCTAGATATGCATGAGAAAAAAATGCAAAATTGAGGATAATCATGCACAATTAGGCAATTATCACAGACCTTGTGTTTAGTTTAGGGTGTTGTTTGAGACCTTAGCGTGGTTCTAAGCAAGTGGATTTTGATGTTAATCTAGTCGAGTTCCTGTAAGTTTGGGGCTGCCATCCAGGGCTGTTCACGAGTTGAGCTAGCTTGAAAAACTCACTCGGCTCGGCTTGAGTCAGCTCGGATTGACTCGGCTTGAATGGCCGATTCAAGCCGAGCCAAGCTAATTATATGAAGCTTGAGTTGAGTTCAAGCCAAGTTCGACCAGGGGGCATTTCAACTCGACTCGACTAGAAGCTCGAACTCAAGCTCAACTCAGCTCGATTAATATATATATATATATATATATATATATATATATATATATATATATATATATATAAGTTTTAAGTTTAAACTTAAAAAAAAAAAAAAAAACCCCTAGAGTCTCTACCCGACCGCACGCACCCCCTTTTCCTTTCCCTTTCTTCTCTTTCTCTACCCACTGCCAGCCGCACGCCCGCCCGAACCACCACCACCAGTTTTCATTTCAGCTCCACAATAGTATGATTTCAATCTCTTGAGATCTACTTCTTGGGCGAGAAATCCAAGAAATCCGAGATGGGTTCTTCTCAGATTTGTTAGAGCTTTAAGGAAATTCAATGATCTGATTGACTAGAGCTCTTTACTTGGATTTCTGATCTGTGTTTTTCTCTGTTTCTTTTCTAGTACTTGAATTTCTGCTGGTGGAAGAAGATCAAGAACAGATCGGTTCTTACAGGTTTCCTCATCCGATTTGAAGCTTTGTTTGGTTTTTTCATCGGGTTTTGCTTTGATTCTCTTAAGATTTTTGAATTTTTCATCAATGGAGGAGGATGAAGAACAGAATCCATTACGTTCTCACCCAACGAGCTCGACAACTTTGGCAAACAAGCCAACAAGCTTCAATGTTGAGCTCGAACTCGAACTCGAGTACATCATGGACAAGCCAAGCCAAACTTGGCCCACCTCGGCTCGATGCCCACCAGTGCCATCAATTGGATTTTTGGGGCTAAGGTGCCTAAAATGATTCCATGCCATCAATTTTGTAGAATTTAAGAAATAAAGATAGAACTCCCTAAAATAGTCCCTTATTCCAATTTGATGTTATCTAGGCAACCTACCTAGGATGGGATGTCTACACAATTCAGCCAACGTTTGTGTAGCATTCATGCAAGCCAGTCCAAACCGAAAAATTATGGAACCATTGAGGATCATGAACAGGCCGAATCACACTTATTAGATGATCTTAACAGGTGTTTATTGGAATGACAGATAGGTTAATTATCTTTTTTACCTATTGTCAGTTCACATGGATGTGTAGCGGAGCTTTATTAAACTTTTATTGTATGGATTATGGAATGGTTGATGCCAAAGTTCATTACTGAGTTCTTTGAGTCATGGAATTGTGGGGTCTGGAAAATTGGGAGGATCCTGTGGAGATTGTCAATTACTATTGTGTTGTGGATATTTTGGAAAGAATGGATCCATAGGAACTTTAACAATGTAGCGGAATCCTTAAATGATGTCGTCCGCATGGCCAAAATAAGCCTGATCGTGTGGTTGCTTTTTTAAAGGCTTTTACGGATGTTAAAAGGGTTACGGATATTAAAAGTAGAGTTGTACACGAGTCAAGCTTGGCACAGCTCAGCTCGGCCAGTAGCTAACCCCAGCTCGAACTTGGCTCAGCTTAGTCTTCAAGCCTATCTGGCCAGCTTGGCTCGGTTCGATCAGCAGCTCGGGCCATTTCGAGTCAAGTTCAAGCCTTTGCGACATTTTCTCAAACACAGAATGCATCTTCAATTTCTCACTAAATGCAAAACAGTAACAACTCTTTACAGGTATTTCATCAACCACTCAGCGAGCAGAATCAAAAACAACATACGAGGGCAATTCTATAACATAACTTTTTTTTAGTGATTTGTTTTGTATCCATTCCTTCCTCGCCACCAGCTGATCCCACGTAGAATATACACACCCTGAAACAACACTTCGTTGAGTCATTTCATCAAACACTCAACGAGTAACATCAATATCAAAATAACTGAGTCACTGAGCTGATTCGATCCGAGTTGATTCGAGTTGAGGTTCGATCTGAGTCGAGTCGAGTGAGCTGACCGAGCTAACTCGACTCGTGTACAGCTCTAATTAAAAGGGATAGGCTTTGATAAGGGTTTCGCAATTGTATTTTGAGTTCTATAGGTGGACGAACCCTCATCATCCCTCTTTTGCTTGATGTTGCAGCTCTCTTTCCTTCTCAATAAATTTCGTTTCCTATTAGTGCCTGTTTGGATTTGTTGAAACACGAATTGAATCGAGGGAATGTTGTTTCCGCAGAAACATGCTTTTTCAAGTTTGTTTTTTGTTAATTTCATGGAAATGACATTTCTGTTTCCTCCCCATTCCCTGGAAATTGCCTTATTTTCTTTTCCTCACCCTCACTTAGAAATGGCGTTCCCTGAAATTTTGGCAAAAAGAGAGAATGGCCTTCGGTCTCCAATGAAACTGTACACCACCTGTTACAGGAGCAGTGTGAAGTACTTGAGCTCTGTGGGCCCACCGTGATGCTTTCGTGACATTGACTCTGTCCATCAGTTGTGACCCCTCGTGCTAGAACCCAAGTCCAATAATTAGGCAGATTCAAAACTCAGATGGGTCACATCATAGGGAACTGTGGATGGGGGGTGCCCACCATAAAAGGCTTTTTGGGGGTCCCATTGTGTTGTTTATATGGCATCCTATCTATTCATCAGATGAGCCAAACTAAGATGAAGTGGAGTGGCACCCCAAAATTCAGCCTCATCCAAGAAACAATACGAGACAAACCACACAAATCTAGAGTTTGTAGGTGCGATTTTATATTCTGTGATGTGGTACTGTGACCTAGCCCAGTTTAGGATCAAGATAATTTTTGTTATGTACGTTGAATATGAGGTTTTTGCACTTGATTGTAATCAACCTATGTAATAATCTATTACATTGTACCTGTGGGAGTTTTGTGCTCTCATTGGCTCATTGCCGTTCCCAAGCCCGATAAAGGAGGGTTGCATCTAGTCGGCAGCTGGCTTCAAACTTGTGCCATAACTTCCAACATGAATCCGAACAATATTGGCCTATGCTCTAACTGAATTTATGGCCCTTGATTGAGTGGAATGGTGAAAAAAAATTCATGTAGTCAACCCCAATTAGTTGGGATAATAAGGCTTAGATGATGATGATGATGTTGTTGTTGAATATGAGCTTTATCAACTAATGAACCGATTGTATTTCACATACGCATCATATTGGGGAATGGTGGG